>OZ001667.1:15401181-16001181 GCA_963924145.1 Pyrausta purpuralis | reverse complement strand
AAGTAAAGCAGTATATTGAGGTAGATATCATATAAACAACAGGGGAAATCTTTTACAATCTCAATTATGATAATGAATGAGTGGTAATGAGACAAAATGAGGAGCACTAGTAAATGAAAAAAATAAGAAAATTTATAAACTAAAATTATGATGCAGTAACACAAAGATCTTTGCACGTTCTGGTAACGGCCTATTCCTTTTTTCTTCGTAGTCGTTACCAACCTCCGAAAGTAATCACACCCTATGCGCGGTGCTTGCACATAGTAATACTCGTGCTAATCTTGCCAGTTATGGATACCTTGTTTTGTGCCCTGCCCACCACTCGAAAGGACTCTTGTCTTTTTGTCAGCTTATTATAAAGTAATGGGGCTTTTAGGATCATAGCGCTCTAATGGCTAGATAAAGCTCATTTTGCGCGTTTGTACTTGTTTACACACCCGAAACATGGATTTGATTGTAACCGAGTTACTCGGCCGAGTACTCGGTTGGATAAAAAATGAACCATGTAAAACTCGGTACTCAGCAAAAGTGCTACTCGGCGCATCTCTTATGTTGAAACATCCACGATTTAGCTACAAATTTTCGTGCTCATCTCACAAACATTTGCCCCATGTAGGATTCGAACCCGCGAATAGTCAGGAGGAGCGGTAACGACTACACCAAACGTGTCGTCAAAATAAAATAAATGATTTCCACAGATTTTATTTAATAAATCTTCATATTCCAGGTATATCATCTGTATACTATCACAAAAAGATCAGATCAGAAACAGGCCGGGTCCCAAATCGGACTATCAGAGATGACAGAGTACAGGAACAACTGCCGAAGATAAACGAGGTCTTCAGCAAGTTCAATGATGTACGTGGGAGAGATGTCACTCAACCGATCTATGTTCAAGTCAGTGATGAGGCGGAAAGAAGTAAGTTCAGTTATGTATTATCAAGTATTTTGGTAATGGTCTGTCGCGCCTAACCATCTTAAGAGACAAAACCGCTTGCATCTTGCGTCTTCGTTTGATTAAAGCGACTTATAGTTTCGTCAAGTCTGTCTGTCTGTCTGTCTGTCCGTCCGTCCGTCCGTCCGTCCGTATGTCACAGCCACTTTATTCTGTAACTATAAGAGTTTTGAGATATAAGAGTTGAGATATAGCACATTTTCAACAACCGCAAACATAACTATGTTTTTCACACAAACACTATTAAAAACAAAGTTATATTTGCTGGCAACAAAATAATGTGGTATTTTAGCTTAGTGGAAGTAAGTGGATCCCTAATTCAGTTAAAGTTGGCACGGAACCCTCAGTGGGCGAGTCCGACTCGAGTCCGACTCGCACTTAGCCGGTTTTTTTAAACTACTCCGACTCGCATTTAGCCGGTTTTTTTTAACTATCCGGGATTACATATTATAAATGTGTTACGTATTTAAAGCGTTTCATCAATCTATGGGTATGTTTAGTCTATGAAGAGCAGTAGACAGTACATACACACACAGTAGTACACCCGATTTGGTTCTATAATAAAACGCAGATTTGTTGATTCAGAAATCCCGCGATTTTTTCGATACAAAAGTGCATTCCATTATAGCCAACACCTCAACTTTAGTTAAATATGCATCCGATTATCCGAATACTAGTTATTTATTTTCAAGTTATTTGGCAATAGTCGGTCGCGCCTAACCGCCTTAGACCCCTTACACACTGCCACTCTTAGCATCGACGCAGTCGCGCGTTTTGAAAACGCGCTTCAGCATCGCGACTCACGCAGTGAACAGATTGAATTTAGCATGGATGCAGTCGCCAAAATTCAGTACATTATTTAACAATTTCCAGCTTCTGTATCGCGACTGTATCGATGCTAACGCGCGTTAGCAACGCGACTGTATATATGCTAAAAGTATCGCAGTGTGTAAAGGGTGACATTTCGCGACTGCATCAATGGTGTAGCGACATCTATGAGCCACCACTGTTACTACATTACAACGCAACACGCTGACTTGGCTCGACGCGACTAGATGGCGCTATAGTCGAAGTATGGAAACTGAACCGCGATATAAGAGATTTAGAGCGGACTAACCAGATATGAATAAAGCAAGACGGTGATCATTAGACCTTGGTCCCCAGACATAACACCCGGTCGGTAGGAAGCGCTTCCCTTTGCCTTCCTAACACAGTTGCGCCAAAATGGTAACGCCCGTTAGCATCGCGACTGCATCGCTGCTAAAAGTTGCAGTGTGTAAGTGGTCTTAAGAAACAAAACCGCTTGCACCTTGCGTCGTCGTTTGTTTTAAATAACGCTCACGCCGAAGTGTGTCGTATGTTCATTGGTTAGTACCTACTTATTTTGATTGGGATAAACTCTGTTCTTTTTTGCTAGTCCAATAATGTGCAATCTTTTTATAACTTTTAATATGCCTGATTTTTCCATCGTCAGATAAGACTTAACGTAAGATCAGATTGAAAAACCGGCCAAGTGCGAGTCGGAATCGCGCACTGAAGGTTCCGTGCCAACTTTGATTGAATAAGGGAATCCACTTACTTCCATAAAGATGAAATAAGAAACCAAAAATTTGCAAACGGGCGGGACTTGAACCAGCAACCTTTTGGCAGACCGGGCCAAACGCTCTCACCAATTGAGCTACCGTGCTGTCAGTCCGACCCTGCGAAATTTGTGGTCTGCCAAAAGGTTGCTGGTTCAAGTCCCGCCCGTGTGCAAATTTTTGGTTTCTTATTTCATCTTTATGAATATAAAATATGGGTGATTATCAGAAATTTGGTTAACTTCGTGTTAGCATCAATTTTTAAAATATTTATTAAAAATATCCCAGATTTGAAACTACTAAACGTTGTTAAAAAGTTCATTTGGTTCGGTCACAATTTTTTATATCTATCATACAATTATTTATATCTAAAAATTTACATTTCTTACTCCAAATATCAGGCCCTAGCTTTGTAAGGTCTCTCGATTTTAGTATTCATTTCACTGTAAAAATAATTTCACAAGAATATTTTGATTAAGCCCTACCTAAATTCATTTTCTATTACTTGACAAACATTGTCATTTTGATTTTATTTAAAATAACAATATTTTATATAACATTATTTCAAGTTAAAAAGTGTAAGCGATAAATATTATCAGGCCCTAGTCATTTACGAAATTCAAAAATACGCGCGATCCAAGCATATGGCTTTTTCAGTTATCACTCAATACGATAGCATCAGTTCGAAGTTAGTTGCAAACACGACCGTAGCCGCGGCCAAGATTGTGTTATTAGTGCTGTCGCTGACTTTGCTGCGGAAACACGTGTTGTGCCAGTCAAAGTCTCAGGCCCTAGGCCAGTATTTTAAAATACAGTAAATTACTAATTGATTTTTTTACTGATTGTAAATATGAGTTAGGTCTGCCTTGTTGTTTGGACCGCCTGTTGATTTTGTTGTTGATTTTAAATAAAAAGTTTCATTTCATTTTGTTTCGTTTCGTCAGTCCCTAGACCGTCAGGCCCTAGTCGTAATAATGACTAGGGCCTGACGCTACATCTAGGGACTGATGGACATACTTTGTAACGCGTAGTTTCAAATATAATACCAATATATTTGTTGTGGAATATGGCGCCTAGAAAGAAAAACACATTTTTTAACGTCCTCGTTGCAATTGCAAGAAAAAGTCTGAACAGGTAAAGATGCAAGTAAAAATAAGACACTGTTTTATTCGCAGAGTATTTGCGGTTATTGAAAATGAGCTCTATATCAATAACTACTACTTCGATCTCGTTTCAAACTATTTTTTCTGGAAAGCCTTGGTCAACATCTACATAATGTATTTTTTTCAAAATTTACACTCGCTTAGTTTAAAAGTTAGATGGGTGGGGACGCCCATTATACCATTTTGGAAGCGTCTATCTCTCAAACGTAAGACTTTTAGAGAAAATAGTTTTAGGAAGCCCTATGTCATTTTAAAAGACCTATCCAAAGACGAAAGTCTTCAACCAGTGTGTGTTACCAGTGATGACATACGGATCCGAAACATGGTCTCTTACTATAGGCCTTATAATGAAGCTCAAAATCACACAACGAGCGATGGAGAGGACTATGCTGGGTGTTTCTCTACGGAATCGAATCAGAAATGAGGAGATACGTAGTAGAACTAAGGTAACGGACATAGCCTTGAGAATCAGTAAGCTCAAGTGGCAATAGGCAGGGCACATAGCGCGAAGAACTGATGGCCGTTGGGGCAGGAAAGTTCTAGATTGGAGACCCTTCGACCAGAGACGCAGCGTGGGACGTCCACCAACAAGATGGACAGACGACCTTATAAAGATCGCAGTATCAATCTGGATGCAGACCGCTAGTGATCGGTCGTTGTGGAAAGCCGTGGGGGAGGCCTATGTTCAGCAGTGGAAGTCCTTTGGCTGATAATGATGATGATGATGATGATCCAAAGACACGCATAGGTTTGACAAAAAACAATTTAGGAATTAATTTAATGTATGGGAGCGCCCTCCCTTAAATATCACGATTTTTTATTTTTTGTATAAGAATCGTAAAGCAGTTAGCAGAATACATCTACCTACTCAGATTCAACTGTGTAATACTAATCATCAGAAGACGAAATTATTGCTGAGGTTCCTTTGTTAAATAATGAAAAAGTTGAAGCTAGAAGGAGGAGTATAGTTCAACGTAAAAAAGAAGTATTATACTGAAGAAGAAGGACTTACTTTTAGGAAGTTTAAAGAAAAACCTGTCCTGTCCAGCGCACAACAAAGACACAGAAGACTGAAACAAAGAATGACGATGATGGAGAGCTGACAGTTTCATTCTTTAAAGTTTACAATGAAGGTGGCACAGAAACTCAAATAAATGATAATGATATCGCCGACGTGCTTTACGAAGACAAGAAAATCTGCCAGTCCCTAATCTAATCGTCAAGAGAAATACAGTATTTTACTAAGTTAAAAGCCCATTAATGTTTCTTAATAATTAGAAGAAGTCTGAATTTTGTGTTCATTTGGTTACTTAGAACTTAAGTAGGCTAATAGTTTAAAAAAATGTTAATAACTTAAAGACTATTAGTTTGTAAGTATTAAACTGAAAGAAAAAAATTGAATTGTTAAGAAATGTTGATTTATTATTGTCATGTGCATAAATATAAATAGATCCTGTTATTTTAGTTCATTTAATATGTAAACTTAAATGATAATTAGTTTTTTCAGTTAATTTTGCTATAAAAAAATGAGAATTGACATGATGACCGTGTTTGTGCGTCAGTCCCTATCAGGTCTCGTCAGTCCCTAGAACACTGATTTTACAAAATCATTAATATCTCTAAAAATATCAAATAAAGTGACTGGCCCTTTTAGATGCTGCAAAGTAGATGATATACACACATCATAGAATATAAACTGTCCTGATTTTTAACGAAAGCCACAACTTTCAAAATAAAGTCAGAAGTTAACCAAATTTCAGATAATCACCCATATGACACTGTGAGTGCTAAAAACATTCTAAAGCACCACTTACTTCCACTTAGTAAAATACCACAATATTTTGTTGACTGCAAATATAACTTTGTTTTTCATAATGTTTGTATGAAGAACAAAGTTACGTTTGCGGTTGTTGAAAATGTGCTATATTTCAAAAACTACTTGTTCGATCTCGTCCAAATCATTTTCATCGTTTTCGTTGAAAGTATTTGTTGAGATCTACATAATATTTTTTTTTTCAAAATTTACACTTGCTTAGTTTAGAAGTTAGGTAGGGGGGGACGCCCATTTTACAAAAAGTCATAAAAGTCATTTATTTATGCAAATAGGCCCATTGAGGACACTTTTACACGTCCCAATATAAACCCTACCACAGCTTCGGGACAATTGTGGGCTAGTGCTGAGAAGAAGCTGCGCAAGAAACTCAGTCACTATTGTCAATGCCTCTTTTCAAAAGGTTTACAATGTTTGTAGTATTCATGCAAGTCCATACATTAGTATCTTTTAAATAATCATCTACTTTATAATACCCTTTTGTCATTAGGGTTTCTTTAATGACAGTTTTAAATTTATTGATCGGTAAGTTTACAATGTGTTCTAGTAGTTTATTGAAAAATGTTATACATTTCCCTATGAAAGAATTACCAACCTTTCGAAGCCTAAATTGTGGAATAGCAAGCTTATTCTTGTTCCTAGTATTATAATTGTGTATATCACTTTTTTTCGTGAATGAATGTAAATTTTTGCGTACATACATTAAATTTTCATAAATATACTGAGGCTACAGTTAATATTCTAATTTCTTTAAACACCTCTCGTAGGGAATCTTGAGGTTTTAGATTATAAATAGCTCGCACGGCTCTTTTTTGTAATATAAAAATTGATTCTATGTCAGCTGCCAAGCTCCACAGTAAAATGCCGTAGGACATCAAGCTATGGAAATAACTAAAATAAACTAACCTAGCTGTTTCTATATCAGTCAAACGTCTAATCTTTCTTACAGCAAAAGCAGCTGAGCTTAGTTTTCCTGACAAAGCCTCTATTTGAGGACCCCACCACTTTGGAAGCGTCTTGCTGTGAATCGTTAGACTTTAAAATAAAATGGTTTTAAGAACCTCTATGTCATTTTATAAGACCTATCCATAGACACCACACACGCATAGGTTTGACTAAAAAAATTTTTTCGGTTTTAGTTTCATGTATGGGAGCCCCCCCTTTAATATCATTATTTTTTATTTTGTGTATAAGAATCGTATAGCGGTTTACAGGATACATCTTCCTACCAAATTTCAACAGTGTGATGCTTATAGTTACAGAATAAAGTGGCTGTGACATACGGACGGACAGACAGACAGACAGACAGACTTGACGAAACTATAAGGGTTCCGTTTTTTGCCATTTGGCTACGGAACCCTAAAAAGTATAAAACTACTGATTTTAAAATTACATTTACATAAATGATTGCTGACAAATAGGTGACGTTTCCAAATTTGGCGTACCTACCGTATTTTATTCGACGAAATTTCCTCATCTGATGGTCGAAAAATCAGGCCATAAAATATATTATTATGAAGTGAAGTGAAGAAAATTAAATACCTATTAAAAGATTTTGGTACCCAACAATGAATTACTTATGTAAGGGGCCGTCCATTAATCACGTGAGGCTCAAAAGGGGGGGGGGGGGTACGGAAAACATCACGAAACATCACGAGGGGGGAGGGGGGGTCTCGTTAGAAATCACGTGTTTTTATTTATTTTTTGTCAAAAAGCGCTATTTCTAAACCAAAATTTTGAACGGCGCGAAAATTTAACAAACCAGTTGTAACCTTAAATGAAAGTCTTGCAACTCCGTGGGACGAAGACAACATTAATTAATTATTCATCAATTTTATTGCAAATACATATAAATGTTTTTCGAATTACCATTTTTTAAATATTTTTTTCCAGTCAAAAATAGCCTTTACATAGACTTACAAAAAATACACGTGATCCAGGGGGGAGGGGGGGGGGGAGTGGTCCCAAACCTCACCAAATATAACCAGGGGGGAGGGGGGGGGGTCAAAAAATGAGAAAAACGACCTCACGTGATTAATGGACGGCCCCTAAGTTGTGTGTATTTTTTTTCATATTTGAAAATTAATCCCTCAAGCGTATGTGAACGAGACACGATAGATATTTTATTGATTTATTTTATTGAATTTCCCGCGCAAAATACTATTTTAAATTAGACTATGTGCTATTCCAATGTATAAGCTTTATTTTTTTAAAGTTTTATCAGAATCGACCCATTACTTTCTGCGTAAAGAAGTAACTACCATACATCCATCCGCATAAACTTTCACTTCATAATATTAGTAGGATTCTAACAGCATAATATAATGTGTATTCCGTACCGTTACCATGAGTTAACGACAGTTTTACTCGCCAGCAACGACGTAAAAAGAGTCTATGGAAAATTGCACAGTACCTCTAGCGGTCACTTGCATAACTAAAAAAAATTCATACACTTTTAGGGTTCCGTAGCCGAATGTCAAAGAACGGAACCCATTCTGTTTCGTTAACTCTGTCTGTCTGTCCGTCCGTATGTCACACCCATACGGACAGCAAAGTGGTAAAATTTGTCCCCCCCCCCCCCCCCCCCATCTAACTTCTAAACTAAGTGTGTGTAAATTTTTGAATAGATAATGTCGATCTCAACAAATATTTTTAACGAAAATTGATTAAGACGGAATCAAACGAGAAGTTTTTGAGATATATCACATTTTCAACAACCGCAAATATAACTTTGTTATTTATACAAACACTATGACAAACAAAGTTGCTGTCAACAAAATATTGTGGTATTTTAGCTAAGTGAAATTAAGTGGATTCCCTAATTCAGTTTTCCGAGATCCGTTTAGGCGGAGTATTTTTTGATACTTTAATATTATTCATCACATTTAGAAAATCAAACTATAATTTATTAGTTTAATTTTAAGCAAAGATCAATTCTAAAGTGTTTAATATGATTTTTCATGGTTTCATCAAATGATATTTTATAACAATTGATTTTAATTCTTTCCTTAATATCCACACATCGCCATCTAGTCCCAAAGTAAGCTACTCAAAGCTTGTGTTATGGGTGCCAGACAACGGATATAATACTTAAATACTTTTTGTTTGTAAATACATACATGATATACATAGAAAACACCCAGACCAATACAAACAGACATGTTCATGCACACAAATGTTTGTATTGTGCGGGGATCGAACCCGCAACCCGCTGGGTAGTAGGCGATTTCTCGACCACTACACCAGACGGGTCGTCAAATTCCTTCCAAAAATTTTAATATTTGGAAGGGATTATGAATCATGAGTAGGTCATTAGTTTAAAATATTGCAAAGTTGGCACGGAACCCTCAGTGCGCGAGTCCGACTCGCACTTGGCCGGTTTTTTACTTAGGAAAACCTAACGGTACAGCCTTACAAAACAAATGCTTCTTAATCACTCGAAGCATCAATATTAACTTGAATTTCACCACATTTCAGTACTAAACTACCCAATCTACGCTCGAGCAAACAGTACAAACATGCTGGAAGGCTTCTACAACTTCAAGAGCTCGTTCCTTGTGAACCAGCCGTTACTGCAGGTGAACACCACGACAGCTACGAAGTGTGTGTATAGCACACCGGTTATTGCTACTGCGTGAGTACTTTTATTTTATACTAGTGGTCCCCCGCTACTTAGTCCGCGCGTTTTTCGATTTTTTTCTCGCCTTTTAAACCTTCCCTAGACCTCCACGAATATTTCAAGACTAAGATAAGATAAATCCGTTCAGCCATTCCCGAGTTTTAGTGAGACTAACGAACAGCAATTCATTTTTATATATATAGATCTCTGAATCTGCATGTTATTCATAATTTTAGCTATACAGGCTGTTGTTTTGGTCAGTGACATCCAACTCGGGGATGATAATATGAGTTATGCTTATTTAAAAAAAAATGATTTTTTTTTAAATTCTGAGCAAGATTTATATAAGAAAACCTCTTCACAACCTTTAAAAAAATTACAAAACGAATGGGAAAACTCGCACCCTAGTGCGTAGCTAGCGCTTATCTACGAAATACTACGCCACAGCTAGTAAGCTACGAAGGGGCTACCTGGTGTTGGTGGTTTAGACTCGATCGCTGTACCGGATAAAAAAAATGATTTTGTGGGGTTTTTCAATTTTTTCTTATTTTTTTTTTTGGCGTCAGTATTGTTTGTACAGGCACCCCTGAGTCGCTCGTCGCTGACCAAAACAACACCTGTATAAATTTAATTGAATAAATCCTTATATTTACATAGGGTTCAATTGTTGCATGGAAAAAGAACATAAAAACTTAGAATCATTCAAAAGATTTCTATAGCAGTATTAAAGTCGAATATTATTAAAGATCCCTTTCTTTAGAGTAAATAATTTAACTATAACTATAAACTAACCTATCTAAACTTTAACTAATGAAGTCGGTAAACATTTAATTATTATAACCTGCTGTTATTGCTTGATATTATGATAATGTGTGCTATATATGAAAAACTTATACAAATAACTTACAATAGGCCAGTTTTCACCAAGAACAAAAGTCAGAATGTAAGTAGATTCTAGTGATAGTGATCGGAAAACCATAGATAAAAAAAAGTGCCTAAGTGCACTTTTTTCTTTGTCTATGGTTTTCCGCCATCGTGAAAAAATAAATGTTCCTTAAACTATCCCAACGCTATCTAGTGAGAACTATAAAGTGATTGGAGAAAACTGCTCTTATTTTTTTATGATCAGCACAATGATTCAACTAAATACCTTTTTCAACACACTTGCTCAAAACGACGTTTTTAATCCACCGATTTTTGACTCATAATCTTAGATATTAAACACGCGTGCTTTTTCCGTATATTATTGCACTAGTGCCTTTAGTTTATTAACCCGACCAATTTATATTTGTACCGACGTACCAAGTAAGAAGAAGAAGCGATATAATTTAGTCGAGTTATAACTTTTATTTTAGCAACAAACAGTATTTATACCAAAAATAACAGTATGTACATATTTATTTTAATAAATGGTAAATCCAGCTTTTTACTAAAATTAACTCAAATTAATTTAAACTTTGTAATTTGTGTTTTAAACACGAATTGTTACATTTTTAACCTTGGCTGTTGGCCGATCTAGTCCACGCCTTAGCCTTGCGCGCGCATCGGTATCGCGGCAAGAAAAAAAAAACAACGCGCCATTTTTCGTAAATAATTGGAGTCTTGTTTTTTCCTCGCAAGTGTGTTGAAAAACGTCTTATGAAACACGCGTGCCTGTGACCATAATATACGCGGCTTTCTTATTTGTATATAATGGTCAACTTAGCACACTTGTATCATATTTCTATTATCACCATAGCACAAAGCTTAGCTTCAGAATATGGTTGCGCTTGGCATCAACTTTGCAGGTATTTGAACTGTAACTACATTCATTTCTATGTTGTAATAAATGTGTATGTGATTAGTGCTACTTTCAGATCAGAAAACCTCTTCTTAATAATGTTCAAAACATGCTTTTACAGTTTTTTTTACATTGTGTTAAATTTTTGCACGGTGTTTATTTTTAGTCTTGTTCATCGTTTATTTAACTGTTTTTGCACTGCTATCACTAACAAGAAAACATACACCTTCACATTAGTGCCTGCAAATCAGTGAATAATTTAAAATAACACTGTTTGTGAAGATGTGTGTTGCTTACTGCATGACGGCTTTCAGAGCGGCGCACTCTTCGGTACCTGACTCTTACAATGTCTCTTGTAAGTCTGCACTCGCTTATTTTGTTATTTTTATATTTAGGTGCCGATTCTAAAATAATTCAAAAAACATATAAAACTGTACCCTGGCTGTAAATGGCGGCTTTATTATTCCTAAATCCTTCACGTCGTTTTTTACCAACAATCTATTGTTCATACATGTAATAAATAGAATAATTGCCGTTAAGGGGCTACTATTCGGATTTTTCACGCGCACACTAGCGCCACTTTAGTAGACAAATCATAACTCGTTAAATAAAAGACCAATTCCAAAATCTGGTAAATAAGATTGTAGTACAGGTTCTATAGTTTATTTAGTACGTTTAAATTGTTTCTTAAGTAGTTATCTGCAGTTACAGTTAGAAAAATTGCCAAAAGTCGCCATATTTAGCAGTTTTTCTAACTAACTACAGTAAACTACTTTAGAAACAATTTAATTTCTAAAGTAATTTCGTATTAAATAAACTACAGAATCTATACTACAATCTTGTTTACCAGATTTTTGATTGGTCTTTTATTTAACGAGTTATGATTTTTCTACTAAAATGGCGCTAGTGTGCGCGTTGAAAATCCGGGTAGCGCCTTAAAGGAACTTAGATTTTATTTGTAAATAATAAAAAAATAATAAGTGGTGGTATTGTGTAAAGCAATCGTATTCATTTGACAGTTCAAAATGTACAGTATCATCTGTCTAATCAGACTGCAGAACGAAGACGTTTGACAAATCATACGGTACGTTTTGAGCTGTCAAATGAATACGATAGCTTTACACAATCCCACCTTTGAAATGGCATCACATTTTAGAATCGGAGCCTACTTTAATCTGTTTTCCGTTGGTTTGCTTTTAAAAAAAGTTTTTGCCCTGTGTTCATTGTCATGTTAACATTATGGTCTTGAATTTGCCTTTCTTCTTCATAAAACTCGCAATATTACCAAATGCTGTCATAAACCATAATTGAAAATCAATGTCTCTTCTGTTACATCACCTATAAGTCAATGCTTCTGTACATATTTAATTTGTAATAAATAATGTAAGCCAGGGCTCGAATAACGTTTTTTTTTCAAACGTTTATGTAGCAAATTGCAACCAAAGTTGCTTTTTAACACTATAAAAACAAAATAATAATTATAAACGGTTACGTCTTAAAAACTCAGAAAGTATTATTTTAGTTTACGCTCGAACAGAAAAAAAAATTAGACGTTTTTGAAGAGAACGAAATTTTAAATTGTTTTTGTTCAATATAACGTTAAACATTATTAACCTTTTTTTTCCTTCATTTTTTCACCCTGCAATACGAAACAAACATAATGAAGAATAAACCGTTTTTTATGTTCTCATTTCGTTTTTGTTCCGAAAAAAATCCTGGACAAGGAACTTTTCCGAACATATAAAAACGTTTTTTTAATAACGTTTCCGATCCCTGTACCGTTATCATGAGTTTACGACGGTTTTACTCGCTAGCGACCACGTAAAAAAAAGTCTATGCAAAATTGCACAGTGCCTCTAGCGGTCACAGACAAAACTAAAATGTTCCATACAAAAAGTTAGGTCGTCGCTAGCGAGTAAAACCGTCGTCGCTAGCGATTAAACTCATGGTAACGGTACTAATCTAAGCTAGCAAAGATTTTAAACTTTCTCTATTTCTCTTCAATAACACTTTATGTTTAGCGTGCGAGCGGGCTAGTCAGACGAGTGTGGAAACTGAAATGGATCCACGTATGTTTGACTTCTCCAACATCTACCAGGAACCGGCTAGAAGGGAATACAGAAACGACCATGTTGAAGGTAATTGAACTAGCCATAAAAAAACGTTTATACAGTTTCAAAAGAACAATTAAGTCCGTTTCTTTTTGCTTGTCGAATATTGTAAACAATTTTGACATTCCTTTCTTCCGAAATAATTCATTTTAAAATAAAATAAACACAAAACTCACCAACTAAATAGGTAATTCATAGTTTAGCACTGAAAACTTTATAAATCAAAAATTAAATGAATTTTATTCACTGATATTATTTTAAAAGTTATAAAAAAATTGTTTACATTATTCGACTAGCAAAGAAAAAAGGACTTTAATAAATCTAAGACGCTTTGCACGCTGAGACTTTTAGCAGTGATGCAGCATCAATGCAGTTGTAAATTGTCAACCTTTACACACTTGCGCTACTTTTAGCTTCGATACAGTCGAGCGTTGGCATCGATGCAGTCGCGATACAGAAGCTGAACATTGACAAATTATGTACTGTATATTGGCGACTGCATATCGATACGAACGCGCGTTAGCATCTATGCAGTCGTGCTTCTGCATCGACACTAACGGGCGACTGCATTGATGCCAAATTAAATCTGTTCATTGCATGAGTCGCCATGCATTGGCTTAAAGTCGCAGTGTGAAAGGTGTCTAAGGGCTTCAAATTAACACGTAGATACAGTAGTTCTTCTGAACTACTTATTGTTACTTACCTTTTAAGATTGGAGAGTTTTTAAACGATTATTCTGAGACTACTGAAATGACATGAAAAACAAAAAAAAACGTGTGCCTTTATATTTGAAGTTCTTTCAGGCAAAAAATAAAATATGCGTATATTTTTTTTTAAATGTTTTAAATTTTCATCAAATGTAAAAGTTTTAAGACTTTGGGCACAAAGTGCTTAGAACGTTTTTTTTTTCAACACGTCTTCAAAGTTTATAAAGTAAAATTACACTAATAAAATGGTTTAATATGTTGTTTTCATACTAAACAATTAAAGTTGCAGAAAAAATAAAATAATATTTTTCGCAGTATTTTACTTACTATTTTAATACATTAATACATGCAAATGTAAATACATGCGTACCAGCAAAAGTGATGTAAGTCGAATTTTTGAAAGAATCATAAATTATGAAATATTTTTAAGCCATGAGACATTTCATAACCTATGTTGGCCTATTCTAGTAGATCATGATCTATTCCATTTACGGATTTGGTTTGAACCACTACTTATTGCACATCCTGTATAATAATCGTTACATTACACACTACTTTACTATACAGGGTGACTTTTTATCAGTATCGAAATTTTGTGTAAGGACTCCACTGATGAATATGAACAACTTTTACTATGGGGGCAATAGTGAAATCGAGAAAAAATATCAGCTGTTCGATACATTTTGACCGCGCGCTAATGGAACAGCTGATTTTTTTTCTCGATTTCACTATTGCCCCTCTAGTAAAAGTTGTTTATATTTATCAGTGGAGTCTTTACACGAAATTTCGGTACTGATAAAATACATAGCTATCTTCGCTCATTTTCGAAACAAGCCTACATACACTTTTTGATTGGGAAGATTTATTTTATTTATTAAGCAAACAACGTTACTTTTGATTGCATTATTCATATTTAATGTTGCTTACTTTTCGTTTAGATCTATGCACGTCAGATTCCTCTATCGAGAGGCCGAACTCCCAAGAGTCGTGTCGTGAGGTGAACTCATCTGCAACTATCCCGGAAATGGTGGAAGACGCGTTGGAGATCATCAGCCAGGATGGGGTAAGAAGTTAAAATATTTCGTTTGTTACACTTTCACTATAAGCAACTAACGCCGCGATCGTGTTCGGATGGTATTGACCATTCTGACCATTTAAGCGACGTATATCAGGAGCATTTCAGTGCTTCGGAAGGCACCTTAAGCCGTTGATCCCGGCTAAATCAATTGACAAGAAATGATTTTTGTATGCCGACGATATAACTATTGTTTTCCCATCCAAAAAAGGCGATGACATCCAACGCCAAATAGATATTTTAATGAGAGAAACATCTGAATGGTTGACGGACCACAATTTAGAGATTAATGTAAATAAAACCAAATTTATGCAATTTCATCCACGACAAAAAGAAACCATCAACAAAAATATTAAATACAAAAATAGCGCTATTGATTTTCACACAACATCCTCTCTTCTAGGGATAGAATTTGACACTAATATTACTTGGAAACCACATATTAATAAATTAGAAGGAAAATTATCAAGATTTACATATGCCTTGTACCAACTTAAAAAATGCACAAACACTAAAACAGCAATAAGTGCCTACTATGCTTACGCCCATGCATGGCTAAGCTATGGGGTTATCCTGTGGGGAAACAGTGTAGAGGCAGACCGACTACTCTTACTCCAAAAGATATGTATTCGCATAATTGTCAACTTCACTGACATGGAATCTTGCAAGCCCTATTTCAAAATGTTGAAAATATTAACTTTACCGTCTTTGTATATACTAGAACTTTGCAATTTTTTCCGAAAAAATAGAAGTTTTTACCATCGAATAGACGATTTATTGCCAAAATCTCGCAGCCTCCGACAACGAAATCGCTTATGTAGGCCATTTACTAAGTTACACATAGTTAGCTCTGGTGCTCCACATATGAATGTAAAGCTATATAATAAGTTGCCACCACACATTAAAAACATAGATAAGGATACCCAATTTTACAGAGCTTTAAAAGAATACTTGATACAGAACAGTTTCTACAGCATTCATGAACTTTTAGGCATTGTATAGCATGTTATTACTGTATTTTCTCTTTGACACAATAATGTAATTTGTTTAATGTAATGTATTTATTCTTAACCACTCGACTGTCCGCGCTGTCAGACTATGATGTGGGAGAACTGTCCGGCGATATCGCGCGACGGTTGAATGATAAAAATCGCGCGACTGTCGCGCGATAAAAACGATTATATAAAGAAAAGTATAGTTGTGATTACGAAAACAAAAATACTGGTAGATAGGTAAGAGTTATAAATATATAAAAAGTTGAAAATATAATATACTTACTATACTATAATATATACTATACTTCATATATATATATACTATACTTAATACATACTTTTCAAGTGGTGGGCACTGTAGTACCACGGACAGTTTACCGTAAAAAAGAAAATGGCACTGTAGTGCCATTGGACAGCTGAGCGGTTAATTTATTGAAATGTATGAACTATGTACCAAAATAATATTTATTAAATGTAACCTTAAATTATGAATAATTAATTAATATCGTGCTACAATTTAATTAAATAGGCAACAGTTGCCACTCATGTTTGCTGTGCCCTCGCAGGGCGTCACTTGTACTTTATTTTAATGTTATACATGTACCACGAACCACTTGTGACTTGCAATAAAGAATCTGAATCTAATATAGGTTGGGCGGAGACCTAAAGGGCGGCTTGATAACATCTGACACTAAGATTTAGTCGCTTACTTTGAAGAACAAAACCTTTTTTTTTTTTTTAACGTCAGGAAATGCAGTTTACGCACCGTACCTCTCCGTCGGGGAACGGAGGGGCGTGTGTGGGACTCCCCCGGATACGCCCCCGGGTATACCCACTAAAACCTGACGACGCCCTCCGCGTTTGGTGGCTTTGACAGCAGGGGCCGCGGTGTCTCAACAGTCCCGCGACCCTTGCCAGCGCAACCTCCACCCTCCATCAGGAGGGCGGATCTCCATGGAGTGGGGCAATCCCACTCCAGTCGGCACACTGGCGCCTCAGGAGGATCCCTGGTGATTGGACAGAGGTGTCCCCACACCGTCTGTCCGAGACCCTCCCGACGAGGCGATCCACGCCCGGCGGCAAACGCACGCCGAGCTCGCCCAGAGGACCGAAGTCCTGGGACATCCCCTGCCTCCTCTGCTTAACCAGAGGGGTGCCGGGAATCCAACGACTGTTAGTGAGCCGCCGCTCGATGCGAGACAGACGCGACTCACTATGGCCACTGCCGCCCGATACGGGTACAGACGCAGCGGCACTCTCCACGGAGCATCTTGGCTTCACCCGCCGCTGGATTGCGACAGGCTACTGAGCCCCCTCGCCACGACAAGGCGTGCTCCATTCGAGGGGGTGAAGAACACAACCTACCTGTACACGAGTACAGGGCTTAAACAAAATCAACTGCATTCCATCTCGGCGGTGATTCTGATGCTTATATATAACAACTTTTTGTATGGGACCAACATCGAAAACTCAAGAAAATTGTTGACTTCTCCATACAAACTAGAATTAGCTGATCGACACTCTAGTATGGGAAAGTGAAATCTATTGTTGGGATTACGATGTTGGTCCCATACAAAAATATGTTGTATTTGAAAGTCAGAATTGGCCCCTAGAAGGAATGCAGTTACTTTTGATAGACCCTATATATGTATGCTTATATCTTTAAAACTAAGCAACTGATTTTACTGCGCTTTTTAAATATCGATAGAGTGGTAAGGTAAGGTTTATGAGTAATGTCCTTTTCTTTTGCTTTTTGAATATTGTCAGTATCTTGACATTCCTTTAATAATTCATTTTAAAATAAGATAAACTCATCAACTACATAGGTAATTCATTGTTAAGAACTGAAATCTTCTTAAATCAAATAGTAAATGTTTTTTTTTTTTAAAGTTATAAATACATTGTTTTCATTATTCGACTCGCAAAGAAAAACGGACTTCATAATACTTGTAAAATACAGGATATTGTTTTGGTCAGCGACAAGCGGTTTAGGGGTGGTTGTTAGGACTATACTGATGCCAAATAATATATATAAAAAAATATTTTATTTAAAATGGAAAAACCGCAATTTATTTTTGCAGACTAGTTAGCGAGTCAAAACTACCAATACCAGGTCGCCTCTGCCGCTTACTAGCTACGGCGTAGTATTTCGTAGAAACGTGCTCGCTACGCGCGATGGTGCGAGTTTCCCCATTCGTTTAGAAATTTTTTATAATGTTGTGAAGAGGTTTTCTTGTATAAATTCGCATTAAATTTAGAGTTTTTTTTTTTAATAAGTATAACTCATATTATCATCCCTGACTTGGATGTCACTGACCAAAACAACATCCTGTAACTATACAGGATGTTGTTTTGGTCACTACTAAGTGAAACATAGAAATTTAGTGGTTTCTAAGTCAAGTCGTAAATAAACTATTATTTCTTTCCGCTTATATTGCAAACGCTGGCTGAAACCTACCAGGTGGATTATAGTCGCTAGTCTAATATAAATAAGATAATAGAGGTATAATTTTAAAATACCATGACCATTAATGTGGATGACCATGTACGTCCGTATCTTTATTATAATATTTTTCTATATTCTTTTTATATTCTCCTTTTGCAGGATTACATGGAGCGAATAGGTATGGATGTGAGAGTGCAGTGCATTCTCTGTTCCTGGGCTGGTCCCAGGTTCATACTTGAATATCACATTAGAAAGGTAAATGAATATTTAACACATATTTCAGATATCTTCAAATTTTTCACTTAACTTAGTTTTTCCTTTCATGTGTAATTGAAATAATTTGCTAAAGTTGGCTTTAAGAATACGTGTCCCATACGTGTTTGTTTTACAATTACATTTATATGTACTAATATTATAAAGCTGAAGAGTTTATTTTTGTTTATTTGAATGCGCTAATATGGGGAACAACTGGACAGATTTGCGGAGTTATTTTAAAACTGTGATAACTTCTTAGATATTTCTTGAAATCTAATGATGTGAAGGACAATTTTGTTCAAAATAAAATGCTCATGATGATAAATATGTTTATTTCGATAAGAATAAATACTCGTGTGTATCTAAACACCTTTGAAAAAGAACATTATTTTTTATTCATACAGATTGAATACTCGTAAGAAACCAAAAAATGCGCATGGGCGGGACTCGAACCAGCAACTTTCTGGCTATCGGTCCAACCCTGCAATATTTCTGGTCTCTTATGGATATACGTCGTTGTACTTAAGTCATAGTAAAGATATCAAAAAGGGGCATAACAACTTACTCCTTTCTTCACAGGACCACACCACCCTAGTTCTCCGATCAGAACAGAGTGAATGGAACGTTTCGTTCCCATTAGGCTGTGTGCTGAGAAGCCAATTTTGGTGCAGCCGTGTTGTGGCTTTTCAAGCGGCTTTATACGTGCTAAGCATCAAATATGAAGATATGCTCTGTTATGTGGCTTTGTCGGTACGTGTATATTTTTATGTTTTTATTAGAGAAATGGAGCAAATGGAAAACATAATAAAAATATATTAATAAATAAATGTGCGCTAGACAACACACCAATTGTCTTGGTTTTTTACTAAGTAATTTTCTTCCTTGTGCTACGAATACCAGACAATGTCGAACAAAGAGATTATATGACCCTTTTATTCTCTACATCCCCCTTTTATTTGTCACATACAGAGATACTCTGCCTTTCTTCGATCCACATGAAAAGTTTTGGGTCCGCAGCCATCCGCTTTTAGTCTCTCTCTCTCTCTTTCTCTCTCGCAAATTTTTGAGCTGTTTACCTCTCATTCTCTTTCTTTGAGTTACTCTCTTTTTCTCTGTTCCTCTCTCACACAACAAAACTTCTTTCTCTCTTTGTCGTCTTCTCGTTCTCACTTTCTTTCTTCATCTCTTTCCCTCTCACGCAGTATCAAAAAGACGTCTCTAACATTTCATCATGTTAGTGCATTTAAGCTCTTTGCCCAGTACACTGTACCATACCATGACCGTTTTCCTCATTTGCTTTCTGATTCCAACACAAGCAAAGCTTGTGAGCAAAAGCTAATATTGTATACAGATTTGAAATGAAAAGCTAAAAGAGCTCTTTCATTTAATACCCCACAGGACACCGTAAACATTTTTTTTTGTTTTAGTTCTTTATTTAAGTCTCTTAGAGGGCGCTGTAGTCAATTTAACGTAACTTCATGTAGCCTATAACCAGCGGACAATCAAGAGGCTTCCAACGACACCTCATTTGTCCAATTATGAAAAATAGTTTAGTAGTTATGAAGGAATAGATGAACTTCTATACATACATACATACATACAGGTCAAAATCATAACCCTCCTTTTTGCTTCGCCGTAGTCGGGTAATAACTAAACTCCCCCATGTTCTTTAACATTCAAAATATCTGACAACTATTCTGTTTTTTACAGATACTATCATCAGACCCGACCCCCAAAACAGGCTATATGACGGTATACAACAAACTAACCGGCGAGCCCCATAACTGGACCGGTGAGATACAACCTTTATCCCCCAACTTGCCTTACTACACCGAGGCCAGCTGTCTTAAACTAGACATATCTAAATTAGACCTTATTCCTAATAGTGCTAACTTCAAATTGGTTAACAGGGAGTTGGTGGTACGATCCCCCAATAAAGTAGTTGTGGGCAGGCCGGATTTAGACGATATACATATCACTGTGTTTGTTAAGATTTTTGACGCTGTTTAAACTTATATGATAGAAGGTTATTTAACAGTTTTGACTTTAGGTATAGTTTTTTTTTTTTTCAGATGTAATTTTAGTCAAAGAATCTCTTTGACTTTTTGAGAGACGTTATTTATTTTCACAGACTCTGACACTCTTTTGTTCTGTGTCATAAATATGTTAGTTTGAAAGATATTTATTATGTGATGCTGCTTAGTTAAACGACTATATTAAATTGTCATTATTTTCTATGTTGAGTGGAAATATATTTTTTATTCGCGTTATAGCCAATTACTACGGTAAGAGTTAAAATCTTAAGATACTGCTCTTTAACTGTACCGGTGTGATACAATGTTTATCCCCCAATTTGCCTTACTACACCGAAGCCAGCTGTTTTAAACTAGACATATCTAAATAAGACCTTATTCCTAATAGTGCTAACTTCAAATTGGTTAACAGGGAGTTGATGGTACGATCCCCTAATAAAGTGATTGTGGGTAGACGGGATTTAGACGATATACCTATCACTGTGTTTGGTAAGATTTTTGACGTTGTTTAAAATTATCGTATGATAGTTAAGAGGTCATTTAACAGTTTTGACTTCAACTAGGTACATTGATTATTATTATTTTTTAAATGTTATTTTTGTTAAAGAATCTCTTTGACTTTTGTAAGACATGCTACTCATTTTCAGAGACTCTCTGACTCTTTTTTGTTCTGTGCCATAAATATGTTAGTTTGATAGATATTTTTATGTGATGCTTAAACAAACGACTACATATTTTCTATAGTCAGAATTTCTTGACTTTTTTAGAGACGTACCTACTTATTGTCGGTGACTCTCTATCCCTTTTTTTCTTTTTTTGTTTGCTTTTTTTTATCGTGTTATGCTAAGGCAAACATCTTTGTTCTTTATTTCATTATTTTCTACATTAGTAGATACATTTTTATACGTGTTATAGCAAAATACTTTGATACAAGTTTAAACCTCTTTTTGTATAAGATACTTATTGTTAGTATAAGTTACATACGTTTTGACTTGAATTTTAAACGTTTACCGACTTAAAAAAGGTGGTAATTGTGTTATTTGTACACACAAAATATTATATTTTTTGTTGCATTTTTTGAAGTATTTTAAATCCTTGCATTACTTGACTACTTTAGTTAGGTTTTCAATAATGTTGTTAGTAAGTATAAGCGTAACCAAACAAGGGAATTTAATATTACCATTATTACTTCAGTAAGGTTTTAAAGACTGACCGTAAAAAACTGAAGCAATTAAAATACTTAATTAGTATTATAACATTAAAAATGTTGCTTAGTATTAAGAAGAGACTGAGCTGACTGAAATCTCACACTAGAATTTAAGTTCATATAAATATGTTAAGGGGCTACCCGGATTTTTAGCGCACTTACTAGCGCCACTTTAGTAAAAAAAACATAACTCGTTAAATAAAAGACCAATCAAAAATCTGGTAGATACGATTGTAGTACAGGTTCTATAGTTTATTTAGTACGTTTAAATTGTTTCTAAAGTAGTTAACTGTAGTTAGAGTTAGAAAAACTGCTAAATATGGCCACTTTTAGCATTTTTGCTGACTGTAATTGCAGATAACTGTGTTAAATTGAACTTAAACATTGTGTCTAAACCACATAATCAGAGCTACAATCGTATCTACCAGATTTTTGATTGGTCTTTTATTTAACGAGTTATGATTTTTCTAGTAAAGTGGCGCTAGTGTGCGCGGTAAAAATCCGGGTAGCGCCTTAAGATAACAAATGTTTTACAGACTTAATTGTAATTTAAGACTTGTTCGGAACAGAAGTGCCATATTGTGTTGATTTTTCCTAAGTTTTTTTTTTTATAATCATGTTTTGTTATTTAAGTACCTATACAGAGGGGAAAATTATTGTTATTAATCTGAAAGTAACCGAAAATGTTTTACTTTATCGTGTCTATACTATTACTATTATTATATGCCAATAACGTGTCATATGAATAAAGCTAAAATCATAGCTAAAATAGTCATTGTGACTTTTAAAGTAAACGATGCTATAAAAAATACATAGCATACATAGAAATTGATTTTTTCTATATCTTTGATATTATGTTGATTTTTGATAAATCTTTAACTACTTGTAAATATTTTTGATCATGTGGAAAGTGTTGATTTTTTAAAGTTGATTAAAAAACTCAATCATGGATATCGTGTTTAATTTTGTTCTTTATTTATTAATATTATATTCATAGTGCTATAAATATTGGTTTTGTTTAAAGTGCGTCAATTATTTTCTTTACTTCATCTATATTCAATTAATATTTTTTAGTGATGACTTCTAAACCTTGCTTCAAGAGAAGAAGATGGTCAGTAATGGTGTATCCACACCGCCCGGTGGCATGAGCCGGCTGCCATTCCGCTCATGCCGTATAGTGACTTTTCCATAGTACCTATCTGACAGTTAATTGAAATAAGCCGCCGGGCTGTGTGGATACACCATAATATTGAGGTCACCGCCGTCATATGCCACCTTGGTTAGTTTAAATAAAATACGCCCCTATTTATAGTGCGAGTTCATGTGATTTTCATTTGAAAGTGGAGACATCGACCGCACATACGATCTCCTTATAAACTAATTGAAATCGTCATTATTTAAAATAAATAATGCCACAGTCAAAATTACACCTATCTGACGCTGTCAATCAGTCAATGCCAAATAACACTGATTTTGTTTGTAGATGTTTAGTTTATTTTTGTAAAGAGTAACAAACACGAAGAGATAAAGCTATAGGATGTTTCCTCAACCACCACAGCCACCCAGACAGAAGGTTCCGAAAGATGGACAAGGACCAAGAGGGGTGCCGGAGGTTTACTATGTAAGTTCATAATATTATATTCTACAGTTATTCCGTAAATACCTCTTAATCATCATTACCAACCAAAAGACGTCCACTGCTGAACACAGGCCACGGTTTTCCACAGCGACCGCTCACAAGCGATCTGCATCCAGTGTGATCCTGCGATCTTTAAGGTCACCTGTCTGTCCACCTTGTCGATGGACGTCCTACGCTGCGCCTTTGGTCGAAGGGTCTCCAATCTAGAACTTTCTGTGCCAGCGGCCATCAGTACTTCGCGCTATGTGCCCTGCCCATTGCCACTTGAGCTCACTGATTGGCTAGGCTATGACCAATACTTAGGTTCTTAAACGGATCTACGTTTCTGATTTGATCTCAAACTTGAGATGAGGAGATCTTCCTAGCTTTCGGATATTGCTTTTGGAACTTGTATAACACATCATTATGATGACTTTTTCGGACTTACACAGAACTCATACCTTGCAACGAGTGTACTTATGTATTGTACACACATAGCACTAGAGGATCTCCTAAGCACCTGGTTTTCCATAGGAGGCAACCACTTAAAGGTAGTATACATTTTAATCTGGTCCATTGCCACTTCAATCTTCGACATGGGCCAGCCCCTTATCACGATCCAAAGAGAAACCAATCGTAACAATTTCCTTGAAGTTAGAAGCACTCGTTATTAGAATCATAATTTAACCTAACCAGTTTATTTTATTAACATCCTATATTTCTTCACAGACATCACGAGTCCTTAATTCCACTTTTCGATACGTGAAGTTCGTGAAGAAACTTCGCGCTCTCGAAGAAGAACAGAGGAAAGGAGCGGAGAATTCACTGAAAGAACTAAAAGACAAACAGTGTAGCGATTTCTTCATCAGATGTGACCGCAGGTATGTATCCTAAGTAAACTAAAGTTTGCCTTTTAGGTCTTCGCCAAGTACATGGTAGCATACCATGATCGTGCCATGACCGGGTTAGGAACGTGTCCGCAAAAAAATATTATTTTGTATTAAAATCTATGCATGCGTTCAGTGGCTAAGCTAGAGCGTATCGGGTTGCCTTTTGTCGTGAAACGGTCACTGTATGGTACGGTGCAGTGGGAAAATTATTAGCCCTCGTAACTTAAACCCTCGCACAAGATCTAAGAGGGATGGGAGTGGCTGAAAATCAGCGTTGACTTCTGCCAACACTGGCTGAATCCATTTCCTCTCCTAGTTTAAGCTATAATTTTAAGAAATTGTGACAGAGATAAGTTCTTTTATGTATGGGAAGCAATAAACGCATTTTATTTATTTATTTTAAAATTATTTTAACGTCTCGCTACGAGCCTCTTTTGAAAGGAAATGCCTTATTTATACCATACATGCATTAATTGCATCACTAACACCTATTTTAACCCCATCACTAGAATGTGCCGTCAGCACAACGAGCTGGTTGATGATTTTCCGAATATTGATATTTTTAATAGCTGTCGCAATAAGTTTAAGAGAGATATTGCCAGCAAGGCTTGAAACCGGTTCAAAATATACCGGTATTATAACGGTTAAACCGGTTTTATCGTTAAATTCCGTTCCGGAGCGGAACCCAATAAGAGCGATACTCTGAACCTAAATAAACCGGTTAATGCCTAGCCGCTTGCGACGATCGCAACACGAATTGTTTTCTGACCGAATATTCGTTTCATCTTCGACTTCGTCCTAGTCGCATTAGGCTTGGACTGGAGTCAAGAGCGAACCCATACTAAATAAAAAAAAAAAAGAGTTATACTGATTATCAGATTCTTCACAATTATTTCCTTGGCCATTATATTGTTTAATAATATAAGTAAAATTTTCTTAAATATGTCGAACAATTAACGCTGTACGTATCTGATAGGATATATAAACAAAATACGTTTTATTGAATAAAAACAAACGTCAGATGCGCTCACCGCTCACAGATCTTAACAAAGATCAGTTGGTTGTCCTGCGTGAACGAAAAGTTAAACCGGTTAATGAAAAATACCCATATTTTTCCAAACCGGTTTAAAAACCGGTTCAAACGAACATAACCGTTTTCAATAAGTTCCACCTGTATTTTCGTTAAAGCGGTTCAAAAAAAATACCGGTTTCCAAGCCCTGATTGCCAGGCTGATAGTGACAGGAGAACCAGGAGATGACATAGAATACTTTTTACCCCGTTTGACGGGGCCGGGATGAAACAACGTTTGCTAGGACCGCTTATCTTTTACGATAACGGGGCTGTGGGTGAAATAAAGTTCGCTGGGTCCACTAGTTATTTAATAGTAAGTACAAAGTATGAATTGTACGGACTACAGCACGTCAAGGTAAACACTGCGGTACCTTCGTACCTTCTCGGTTAAGCAGTTGTAATAAAGGTTTGTTTTCAAAAAAATTGTATAGGGGACCGTTCAAGTATTACGTAAACAGATTAATGACAATTATTTACCCCCTCCTCCCCCTTGTCAGCAAAAGTAAGCAAAGCTCTTACTCCCCCCTCCCCAGCTTATGTAAACGCTGTACCTAATAATAATGAATAAGCAAAAATTAAGCAAAGCTACCGCAAAAACCTTCTTTCATTTTACCAGCTAATACACGAGCGTAGCAAGCGATGTGAAATACCGCATACCAAATGATTAAGATTGATTTATGACGGCGAGTATAAATTTAAGACTAAAACGTCAAAAACCAAAGGATATTATGCGAGCGTAGCGAGCCCGAAAATTTATTTAAACTTTACTAAATATCTATTAACTTTGTAACTCTTTTCCTTTACCAGCAGTAATATTATCATTCAAATGTTTGAGGGAGTATATTTGAGGACAGGTTACAGGATCTTAACGTATTCATAATTTATAAGTATCCCCGAAAATGGGTATGGTTTTCAAACAACGACAATGTGTGGGTTGCCAATATGAAAACTACTGCCGGTCTGCTGTCGTAATATAGAGTCGGGATTTGGAAGAGAAATGAAACTCACGAATGATGATTAAATACTGACTATATTTTAAGAGTACATGATATTTATATAAGGTTCAAGACATAAGTACATAGTTGTCATATTATACTTAACCTATACATCTCATCTTCATCGCATTCAAAAAAATAAAATAAATGAATATAATATAGATAACATTTATTTTATTTGCCTAAATAGGTACAACTTCTCTATACCTGATTACATTTTTTTTTTATTTCATTTGACGATTACATTTTAAATTGTTTACACAATATTACTTTTATGATAAGATTTGAACATACATTCTGAGTAAACATTGGTACTTATAACAAGATTGATTACAAATAGGTAATAATATTAAAATAAATCTAATCTGGGGGAAAATACAATTTTGTTCTATTTTTGTGAACAACATAACTTTTATTGTCCTTAATAATTTCTACATTTGGTGAACAATCTTTCACAACTTTGTATGGACCTGAATAAAGGCTTTGTAACTTATTACCAGTTTCATTTTTTAATAAAATTAATTCGTTTGGTTTGTATGTTACAGGATTTATATTACGATCATACTTAATTTTCCTATTTATCTTACTTTTAATTAAGTTATCGCGTGCTTCTTTCTGTGACATTTGAATCCTATACTTTAATTCTAATGGATAACTATCTAAGTTGTATAAGGGGTCTACCGATCCTGAGCTTAAGTTAGATGGTAGAGTACATTTCTTGCCAAAGACTAATTCAAAAGGTGTAAACTGAGTTTGCGTATGCACCGAAGTATTGTACGAAAAACACCAAAAAGGAAGCCAGGTGCTCCATGCTTCAGTATGGTTTTCAGTTTGTATTCGTAAGTAATTACCCATATGTTTGTGAGAGTTCTCCAGGGCTCCAATACTTTGATGATGGTAAGCTGTAGACTGCAGTTGGTTAATGTGTAAAAGTTTACATACCTCTTTCATTGTCTGCGACAAAAACTCTGTCCCTCGATCCGTTGCTATTTCTTTGGGCACGCCATACCTAAGGATAAAATTGTCAACAAAATTCCTAGCTACCTCATTTGAGCTTTTTGTAAATAATGGATACGCATCAATATACTTACTCAACTCACATTGTATAGTTAAAATATATGCATAATTATTATTATCTCTGTCCAAAGGACCTACGATATCTAAATAAATCTTTTCAAAGGCTGTGTTTGCCGTAGAAGTAATAGCCATAGGCTCTTTAGTATAGTGTGACGTATGTTTTTGTTTCTGGCACTTATCACATCTTTTCACGAATTCAGTAACGTCATCTTCAAGATTAGGCCAAAAATAATATTTCTTAATATTATTTACCATCCGTCTTATGCCCGCGTGGCCACTTGTGGGCAAAAGATGGAAGTCGTTAATTATTACTCTTTGGTCGTCTTTATTAACTATTCGCCTTATATCTTTTAAAATGCATATTCGTGGTCCGGACCATTTACTTACATTCTTTATTACTTTCACTACTTTCTCAATAAATATATTATTATTGTCACTTTTAATAAAGTATACTTCTTTCATATTAATCTTTTCGCAAAATTCATTTAGCTCTCTCACAAATTCGCCTGGCGTCAGTTGTGATCGAGAAGCCAAATTAATAAAAATAGTATTTATCGACGGCACATAGGCCAAGCATTTACTCTCTGACTGTATTTCTTTTACATTACGATATCGATTTAATTCATAAGCGCTTATAAAACGTAATTCTGCAGAATGCTTCGGTTTACTATGTATTTCTACAACTCTTGGTTGATCAGGCCAATCGTTATTAGAAATAATAGCATCCCGGGCTTGTCTTAACCTTTGACCTCGCGTCATAACATTTATAGTATCCTCGCTCATTTCCTTTAATTCTTCGGACGTTATTTGCAACCGAGAGAGTGCGTCCGCTGCTGCATTATTTTTACCTTTTAAATATTCAAGCACAAAATCATATTCCTCTAATATTAATCTAAACTTCATTAGACGACTGGAGGGATCGCGCATCCCGAATAAGTAAATAAGAGGTTTATGGTCTGTTTGAATTTTAAAATTGCGTCCATATAAGTAAATCCGAAAATGTTTTACTGCCCACACAATCGCAAGTAACTCTTTTTCGATAGTTGGGTATCTTTTTTCTGCTTTATTGAGACTTCTACTGGCATAGGCTACGGGCCTTCCACCACTGTTACATAAAACTGATCCAATGTCATAACCTGATGCATCGGTTTGTATAATGAACTGATTACTTTGTGAAAAATCTGGATATTGCAAAACAGGGTGTGTAATAATGGCATTTTTTAAAGCTTCAAAAGATGTTTGACATTCATCATCCCATTTAAAAGGTATATTTTTTCTACATAAATTATTCAACGGATAGGATTTAGTAGCAAAATTGGGTACAAATTTTCTGTAGTAGTTAACGAAGGCTACAAATCGCTTAACCTCGTCAGTTTTTGTGGGTACGGGGTAATTTTTAACAACGTTTACTTTGTTTGGATCCGGTATAACACCATCTGACGATACAACATGACCCAAATATAAAAGCTCTTTTTGTAAAAAACAACATTTTATGGGGTTTAGTTTTAAATTGACTTTGCGCAATCTTTCGAATATGTCCTGAAGATTTTTAATATGACTTGCCAAATCTCGACTATAACAGACTAAGTCATCTTGGTATACTAAGCATTTTTCATAAGTTAAACCTGTCATCGCCATTGTCATCATTCGCGAAAATGAGCTAGGGCTGGTTTTTAAACCCATAGGCATCCTAGTCATTTGATATTGGCCCGAGCAAAAAGCAGTGTACTTGCGACTGTCTGGGTCTAAGTTTACATTATAATATCCTTGATGTAAATCTAAGTGGGAAAAATACATGCAACCTGATAACGAGTCAAGTATTTCCGTTATGTTAGGAAGTGGAAATTTATCATCATGAATACAATTATTGAGTTTTCTGTAATCAATAACCAACCGCCACTTTTTGTTTCCGTTTTGGTCGGTTTTCTTTGGTACTAGCAAAATAGGGCTCGACCATTCGCTTTGGCAAGGCTCTATAATTCCCTCTTTTAACATATTACCAATTTGACTATTTATTTCATTTTTTAATGAATGTGGTAACCTATAAGGTTTTGAATAGACTGGCTGTGTATCGGGTTTTAATTGAATAGAGTGTTGATAAATGTCAGTAGTTGATAACTTGTCACCTTCCAAATAAAATATATCAGAATACTTCGCACACAAACTTTCTATACTCAAGGTTTCTTCTTTATTTAAATTACTCAAATTTAATTTGGAAAACAGCTGTTTTACTCGCAATGCATTTTTCTCACTTTTATCAAATACACAAACATCATACTCTCTTAAACTTTCTATGTCAAGATTTATGTTTGACAAATTCAACTCTTTCGTTGTTGTGTTTAAAACTCGTATTGGTATTCTACCATTGACTGGGCTAACTATACTACTAGCAATGAAAACTCCATCAAATATCTCCTTGGTACATATTACACTTTCCTCTGTTAAATTCGTACTAATATAATGAATCGATTCTGATCTGGCCGGTAATGACATCAAATAATTGGACGAGTTTTTTAGTTGTAATGTTATTTTATTCGTCTCGTCACGCCACAAAGACAAAGTGTTATTATTAAAGTCGATGACCGATCTGTATCTTCCTAAAAAGTCTTGAATGCCATGCGACTTACAAGGTAACGTATCAAATACGTAGAACTTGTGGCTAATGTTCAGGTCATGTATAGATAGATTTTAAAACACGTATCCGATTGCCTGAACTTTGCCACCTATGCCGTTAATAGTAATGTTTTCTCTGTAAATTGGAATATTAAAATTACGAATATATTCATATTTTATGGCTGATATTGATGCGCCTGTATCTATGAGCCAATTAAGCTTAGTATTTTCAAAAAAAAATTCTACGCAATGATTGCTATCACTTGCTAAAATAGTGTAATTTTTACTCTCGAAAAAACAGGTTTTCTGCTTGCTCATTTTGTGCCGAAGACGACGGACTCGGCTGGGGCTCCGTGTCTAAAACCCTTACTTGACCTCTAGATTGACCACGTCCTCTATTATTATTGTAACATCCATTACCTCGATATGATGCTTTGCCACGGGGGGTCGTGCCCCGGGCCTGCGACTGCGGGTACCACGTGCGACCACCACCTCGCGGTTGCCAGCCTCTGCTTTGTCCCCAAGGACGGCTGCCTCGGCCACCGTCGTACGTACCTCTCCGGTTGTATTGATAACGTTGCGGCCTGGAATTGTTTTTGAAATTCTTGTTATAGTTATGTTTCATAGTTAAAAGGTCAGTCGTCGAGTTTGACGTTGAAATATCTTCGTCCACCGCGGCCTGAATGGCATCTTTAAGATTTTCAAATTTTTGACTCGCAATTATGGTGCCGATCCTACGATTTCTCAAGCCTTCACTAAACTGTCTAATCGCCTGCTTTTCATTTACTGACTTCAACACGTTAAATTTAGTAGAATCTCCTCCGGACTGGGAAATCGTAAGATCGACGAACATCTCAGATATTTTTTTACCGTAATTATCAATGGACAAATCATTTTGCTTAATATTCATCAATTGCTTTTGCAAGGCACTGGCTGACTTTTTCGGTAGCAAAATAGTTCTCATATCTTTCAAAAGATTAGCTACTGAATCATAGTTAGTCGATAATTTCAACTTAGCGGCTTGTGATAGCCTGTTTTTCAACACAAAAGAAATCAACGCGGTGTGTGAAGCAACTTCAATAACTGAACTGTAATAATCTATACCATCAATTAATTGCTGTGTGTTCGAAAGTTCATCACTCATAACTGGTAATAAGCTCAAAGCTACTTTAAGGTCAAATTTCTCCATTTTTGTAAGACTTTCTACGGACTCAGAATATTGACACAACGTAATAATCTCTTTGTATAATATATTGAAATCTTCACAATATTTATGTATGAGAATATCCTCTTCCTTACCTAATACCTCTATCTTATCTATTTGCTCTATGTAATTATTATATTGTTGAACTACGAACTTAGCCTCATTGAACTTTTTCTTTAAAATATCTCCTCCTATTGGGACCAATCTTAATTAAATATGTTCGTATTTTTAATAAATCATCATACAAATTCTTTAAAAATGTTGCCATAGATCATTGTTATAATAAGCAATATTGATATGAAATCCCTAAACGTAAAGTAGTAAAAAATAATAATAACGTACCTTGTATGCGGAATCACAAGGATGCCACCATCGCATTACAAAAAATAGCTGTAATATAAACACAATTATTGAACCCTTTTTTTTAACTATTAAAATTATTACCTATAAGTATGTAAATAATATAAAGTTTTTTTTTTTTAACTAAAACGTATCTTAATGTCCATTATATGTTTATATTTATCGCCGTGTTCGTAAAACTATTATGACCGCATCACGCACAACTATTCACTTCCTATACATTGTAACCGCACTTTTCACTTTTCACACTGTTTCCTCCTCGACTTTCAAATCAGGGTATAACTGGCGTCGCCGAAAAGATAAACGTCTCCTGTAGTTACCGCTATGCTCGACCTCCTGGCGAATCCAGCGTATATGTCATTTTCTGTATATTCGAAATATGATAAACAGGACTCCAAGTAGTGCGCAAAGGGTGATGATCATCATCAGTATATTAGAGTTTGACAAATGGAATCGTAGCTCGTCCACTGCTGCGTTATTTGTGCCCCCTGCTGCGTTTTGGGCAATTATCACTTCCTCCTTAGATTGTTGTGCTCCCATTTTTTCAATTGTAACGAACGACCGTCGCGAATAGGGCTCTTCAATATAATTATTATTTCCATGGCTCTGGAATTCTACCGAGAACGAAGATGTTTACGAATCCCAATCCATATACGGCGTAGTTACTGTGCGGTGAACTGAGCGCGGCGGTGTCGGGTTAGCGCGCGTGCAGCGCTAGTTTGGCAGGGTCGCCATATAGAGTCGGGATTTGGAAGAGAAATGAAACTCACGAATGATGATTAAATACTGACTATATTTTAAGAGTACATGATATTTATATAAGGTTCAAGACATAAGTACATAGTTTTCATATTATACTTAACCTATACATCTCAGTAATCACCATCCCCGACCCCCCGCCCTCCTATAGTGCTTACGTAATACTTGAATGGCCCCTAGCGTGATGTGCTGTCGAGTGTACATTTGTAATAAGGTCCTTTTTTTTAAAAAAATAATGTTTGTAACCTATTTGGTACATCATTTCAATAAAATGAAAAGGAATAGAAAAAAGTACCAGCGGCGTAGGTAGGTTACCAGCGGTAGGCTATGGCGGCGTTCCCCGACCGAAGAGCCTACGAGTCCACCGAGTGTGTAATCACTTGAAGCCGCTCAGAGCATTGCATATTAAAGGTAGCCTTTTGAACTAAGCGTCACAGACGCAGCGTCTTTAGTGCCACCAAAGCCGCGTCACTAACGCCGCGACCAGTGACGCTGCGCTCGAATGACGTTCCCTAGAATTTCCTACATTTGCATAGAACATCTATCTGTCGTTCTGTCGCGGCGTCACAGTCGCGGCGCCACTGACGCTATAGACGCTTGCTTCGAAATGCTACCTTTAAGGAATATTTAGTAGCATAATGCATAGGTATTATTTGATTATTATTTGGTTGACGCAGATCTCTGATAAACGACGTCGCTCGTCGTGTCGATCTCTGCATGCAATCGTATCAAGCAGATCTGGAAGAGAAGAAAAAACGGTAAGAGTTGATTATGGTTTCTTTTCATTTTGAAAAATAAATAGACGCCAATCACATACATTGCTTTGATCCCAAAGTAAGTAACTAATGCACTTGTGTTATGGCAATCGGAAACAAAGGCGGTACCACAACATCCAAATACCTAATACATTTCCAAAGAGAGTCGAATGGGGACCTTTGTCCGCTATTTTAATGTATGCAGTGTTCCTAAAAAGAAAATTCACTTTTACAAATGGCGCTACCAATTACAAAATTAGCACGAACGTATCTTCCGCCTTACCATCTTTAAACGAAAATCGCTTACATACACGACACAAAAATAAGCCGACGCGAGATACAAGCGATGTTGCGTTCTCCTTAGCACGTGCCTATTTGTCTATGTTTGTCTCGAAGCGCTTGCTGTAAAAATATGAAGACCTGTATAGGCCACATTAAGGGAGTATTAGCTATCTTTATTATTATTGACTTTATAAAAACTTCATAGCACAATAAAAGTGCAAAAAGGGTGTATCTAATACTAAAAGAATTCTCTCTCAGTTCTTTTCGACGTTTGTAAGTGACATACGTATTCTTCTAAATTCAATATTTTATGGTCTCCTTCGCAGACTAAAAGATCTCCTAGCAGCTGAAGAGGAAGAGAACATACGCAAGTTCGTGTCACAAGCGCAAGCGGGAGCGGAGGCGTTGTGGCAGGAGAAGAAGGACAGGCTGGCCTATCTGCTCGCCAAGAGGAAGAAAGAACACGAGGAACGATACAAGGATACGCCCTTGTAAGTGCTATCCACATTAGTTTTGCTAGCGACGTTGCTGGAAGTGGTTCTAGCCACAACTTTGAGATGCCTCATACCAATCGGTCAGCTAAAATAGACGATAATAATGTTTGGAGATACAGTTTTTATTAAAGATTCGAACGATGGCCCTATAGTAAAAGGTGAACATATTGATGGTCTCATATATCTCCTTAAATTTGGTAACCTTGCAAAGTTGCACCCTGATTTTATAATAGCGACGGCGGAACGGAGAAGAATAATAATGTACTTCCAGCCGGATCCGACCACAGCAAATTTCATCAGAGATTTATATATTTATTTTTGTTTATTTAAATCGAAACACTTGCAAGCTTACAGAGCTCCCACACACAAGCTTAAATAACAATAATAATATGTTTGTAATTCAATAAAATTCTAACATAAAATTAATTCGAATGTCAACAAAACAGGTCATTTCAAGCAGGAAAATTATCAATTCAATAGCAGTAAAAAATGAAACAATCATAAAATACAAATGAAAGAAAGAAATAAATAAATGTCATCTAAAATTTTACAGAATTGAATAAATATATGTCCAATTTGATAGAGATAAGCCATAGGTGCGGGATTATAATATTCAAGTTTGCATTTGCGCAATACACTTCTTCTTCTCTTCGTTCTTTCGCTATCACAGTCTGGTGAATAAGTACACAACTACATTAAAAACCGTATTTACCTTGACAACATACTTGTGCGCGACAAAGAAAGCCGTAAACTCTCCGCTCTCGCCTCCCCCCGCGGCCCTGTGCCCCTCAGGCAAAGTCTATAGTTTGTGTTCCTAACACCAATGAATTCGCATGCTGCAGCGATGCGCCTGAACGATAGCTATGTTAGAGCGAGTCAAAGAATATTATGCGAATTTCGGATGCCGCATGCTAATGCGTTGGTGTAGTACTAACGCATCGGCCAAACCCGAGCTTCGAGAACTTTTTGGATGCTTTCAACAAAGATAAAGTAGTCGTTCGTACGTCGTGAGTAGTTCATTTTCTTAACACGCTTAAATTAGCTTCACTTGTAACTAACTATGTATGTAAGAAAATCTTGGTATCTTAGTTTGATCCACTTTCCGGTCTTCGATTAGGATGAAATTTTGCACACACTAAGTTCTGATGACAATACATGAATAGCTAAGAAATGTCATTAAAAATCCAATATGGCGGCCTCCCCAAGATGGCTTTTTGAAATGCATACCCAGGATATGGGTATTAAATTAAAGGGTTTGCTAAATGGTATACGAAAAAATAAAAATACGTATTTTTAATTTTTTTAACTATTTTTTTTTTTCAGATCAAAATGCGTGCACGTACTGCCATGCATTTACAAGCTTCGCGCGAAAGAAGCGCAAGAGGCCCAGCTGTACCAGATGAGAGAGAAGCAAGCCATGAAGCTGGCTGAGAAAGAGTTCGATAAAATGTGGCATGAGGTCGCCATGAAGGAGTCTGAGGCGCTCGTGAGTTATCATTATCAGCCAAAAGACGTCCACATCCAAAGGACGTTCACTGCTGTAGAGAGGCTAATCTTTTTCCACAGCGACATGTATTTAGTATGATCCTGCTATCTTTGCAAGGTAAGACGTCCACCAGATAGATGGATGGATGATATGTGAACCTGATGATTCTTAGGCGTTGGTAAGTTATACATCATCACCTACAAGACGTCCACTGCTGAACATAAGCCTCATGGTTTTCCACGGCGACCAGTTGCAAGCGTTCTGCATTTAGTATGATCCTGCTATCTTTACAAGGTAGGACGTCAACCAGCAAGATGTAATGATGATCTGTGAACCTGATGAGTCTTAGGCCCTGGTAAGTTATTCGTCATCAGCTGCAGGACGTCCACTACTGAACATAAGCCCGTGGCTTTCCACAGCGATGGCGTTGCAAGCGGTCTGCATTTAGTATGATCCTGCTATCTTTACAAGGTAGGACGTCCACCGGCTAAATGGATGGAAGATATGTAAACCTGATGAGTCTTAGGCCCTGGTAAGTTATTCATCATCAGCTGCAGGATGTCCACTACTGAACATAAGCGCCATGGCTTTCCACAGCGATGGCGTTGCAAGCACTCTGCATTTAGTATGATCCTGCTATCTTAACAAGGTAGGACATCCACCGAATAGATGCATGGATGATCTGTGAACCTGATGAGTATATTATTCGATGGGTTTCCACAGCGACCTGTTTCTAGTATGATCCGTTATCTTTACAAGTTAGGACGTCCACCGGATAGATGGATGGATGATATGTGAACCTGATGATTCTTAGGCGTTGGTAAGTTATTCATCGTCAACTGCAGGACGTCCACTGCTGAACATAAGCCCCATGATTTTTCCACAGCAACCGGTTGCAAGTGGTCTGCATGTAGTATGATTCTGCTATCTTTACAAGTGAGGACGTCCACCGGCTAGATGAGTGGATGATCTGTGAACCTGATGAGTCTTAAGCACTGGTAAGTTATTTATCATCAGCTGCAGGACGTCCACTACTGAACATAAGCCCGTGGCTTTCCACAGCGACCGGTTGCAAACAGTTTGCATCTAGTGTGTTCCTGCGATCTTTACAAGGGTCTCTGTCCATCTTTCCGGTGTTCATGCTATCCTTTGCTTTTGCTTGAAGAGTCTCCAATATTAAACTAAGAAGCCGTTAGTGCCTCCCGCTGTGTGCTCTGCCTATATCCACTTGTTCAGCTACAATGATCTATCGATAAGTGTGAAAGAAGCACATCAGGTCCAACTGTACCAGATGAGAGAAAGCCATGAAGCTGGCTGAGAAAGAGTTTTCGATAAAATGTGGCATGAGGTCGTCATAAAGGAGTCTGAAGCACTTGTATGTTATTCATTATTATCAGAAAACTATATAAAAATATAGCGTGCAGTGCAATTACAATCGATCTGCATCTAGTGTGATCCTGTGATCTTGACAGGTAGGATGTCCACCGACTAGATGGATGAATGATCTGTGCATGTGATAAGTCTGAGACCCTGTTAAGTTATTCATAATATGCTTTAGAATGTTTTTAACACTCACAGTGTCATATTTTATATTCATAAAGATGAAATAAGAAACCAAAAATTTTGCGCACGGGCGGGACTTGAACCAGCAACCTTTTGGCAAACCGGGCCAAACGCTCTTACCAATCAGCACGGTAGCTCAATTGGTAAGAGCGTTTGGCCCGGTTTGCCAAAAGGTTGCTGGTTCAAGTCCCGCCCGTGCGCAAATTTTTGGTTTCTTATTTCATCTTTATGAATATAAAATATGACACTGTGAGTGTTAAAAACATTCTAAAGCATAGATAGCGAAGCGACATCAATTTCCAAGTTGAATTTATTCTGTAAAGAATAACTGCTTGGGCCATCTGTTTCATAAACAGACGGCTAGATGGCGCTAACCGTCACGCAATTGACGTTTTCATAAGAAACCACAAATTTCGCAGGGTCGGACTATCAGCACGGTAGCTCAATTGGTAAGAGCGTTTGGCCCGGTTTGCCAAAAGGTTGCTGGTTCAAGTCCCGCCCGTGCGCAAATTTTTGGTTTCTTATTTCATCTTTATGAATTATTCATAATAATCATTATCTGCAGGACGTCCGCTACTGAACAAAGGCCCTATAGTTGACAGACTGTACACTGTGACTGGGACACTGCTTTAGATTAACGTTTCTATAGATAGAGGATTATAGGTTTAGCCGACCTAAATCCTGACGTGGTAGTTAACATCATTCCTGAATTATTTGACTATGGAACCCCATATCCCAAACTTAACCGTTCTCAAATTTGACGCTAAAGTATCGTTTTTTATTCCACTACCTGGTAGTTTTTTTAAAAGAATTTTAATAATACCCTAGCTTGTAATACCTTATTTCAAAGCTGAAGCACCGCAGATATTTTCACTCACATCTTTAGCACAAATTGTCATATACTTTTTTATGATATCTTACAAAGAAAATATTTTTTACAAACTTTTATCTACATTAGCATTCGATCGTCTACTACAACTAAGTTTGTACAGTTCGTTGCGGTTTTCGTGTTACAAATAATAAATCAACTACACAACAAAAAAAAAAATTTTTAAAATGAAAATTATTTTTTTAAAAATCAAAGGATCTATTACGTTAGAACGGTACAGTTTGGGATATGGGGTTCCATAGTCAAATCCAGTCAGAAATGATATAGTTTAACTACGGCGTTTTAAAGGATTAAGGTAGATGTAACCCTTTATATTCACTTTAACTGCGTATTTAACCAGTTTTTTTTTAAAATTATAATTACTACTTTTATTTTATATAGAAAATAACTTGCTTTATTTTAGTACTATCTTGAAAATAAACCTAATAATTTTCCTGGAACGTGAAGATTAAAATAATGATAGATGTAATACAGGAAAAGTTGCAGTTCACACAGATCTTAGTGTCATGCCACATTTCAATGTAATTAAAAATCCAAAATGAAGCGTATTTTTTTTTATTCCAGGCTGCCCGAATGGAGGTAGACGCCATAAATCGCCTGCGCAAAGACATGGAGTGCAATCAATACACAGCGCTTCAGCTAGAGCAGCGCAAACGACAGAGAGAGAAAGAGAGGGAGATGCTCAAAGAAGAAGCCCGGCGAATGCGCGCAGAGAGAGAAGAAGATGCTGAGAAGGAGAGAGAAGGTAAGAGAAGCTTCTAAAAGAATATTCTTTGAGAGAAAGAGGGAGATATGTGATCATCAGTTCGAGACGGACGCTTCTGAAGATACAAATAGGATCATGTAGTAAAATTTAAAGGGACATTAAGGCCGGCTTTCGTAAATCAGGATTGCTTTAGTTCTACATTCAATCATTATTCTATCTCTTGTCAGTTTCTTTGGCATCGACAGAGAGAGTTTTAATCCTGACTTGCGAAAGACAAGTCTTGTTTTATCTGTTAATCACGGTTCTTCTTTTGTTATACAGGCTGTAAAAAAATAGGAGCCAAATTCAAGGGCATGCTTAAATGTCGAGTCTATTGTAAAGGTTTTTTTTTTAATAATTTTCTTTAAAATATTTTTTTTATTTTTCCTGTATTCCAAACTCAATGAGTGTCAACTCACCCCCTTGAATTAGGCTCGTACTTTTTTTTACACCCTGTACATAAAAGGAAGTCTTGTTAGTTTTTATCCCGTGCGACGGGGCCGGGGACGAGGCCAGGCCGAAACGATGTTAGCTGGGACAGCTAGTCTTCAATTAAATCTTTACCTTTGGAATATTGATTTATCACTTCACCAAATAAATTATTCACCCTTTTTCTCTATCGCAGTCGCATAATTAACCACTAATAACAGCATTTTATCGGTAGCTTACAGGATTTTTTACAATTTATAACAATAAGTTATAAAACCCTCACATGAACCACAATTCCTACGCATCAAATGGTCCACAGCCGAACGCCAACGCAACGAACAGCGTCTACAATCAGCTGAAGAACGAAAGAAGATGCTAGAAGATAGGCGCGCCTCCCTCGCCGCACAGAAGGCCGACGCGAAGGCGATCAGCGACACGTGGGACGCGCTCGCCGGGCAGGGGCTACAGGCGGAGAAGGATAAAGAAGCGTTGAGAAGAAGAAAGGAGGTAAGTTCATCCTAGGTAAAGACCACAAACCAAGACAAACAGATCTTATAACATCCCATCACAGATGGAACGTACCGGCAAACGTAAGCTGGGATAAAGAAACCATCTGGTACTGTAATAAGCAGTCCATCCGAAGAACCAGATACAATGACACTATATACACATTTTATCAACTAACTTGTCAGTGTCATGTTCCGCTTGCACTCACTGTTAAAGCGATGCGCTGCATATTCCTTTTTCTATTGACACTATTACCTCACGACTCGTTTGGTATAATGCTGACAATACAAACAGCTTTGTGTCTAAAGACATCAAGAGACGTGCCACGTACGTTATAGCTAGACAGATAGCTCGTTATCTAAAGACAATCTTTAACAAGGGTCTGTCTAAGAGACCCCAGAGCCAGCTAGTATGAAGATGCTAGAAGGCCGGCGCGAAGGCGATCAGCGATACGTGAGACGCGCTCCCCGGGCAGGGGCTGCAGGCAGAGAAGGATAAAGAAGCGTTGAGAAGAAGAAAGGAGGTAAGTTAATCCTAGGTAAAGACCACAAAGCAGGACAAGCAGAACTTATAACATACCATCACAAATGGAACGTACCGACAAACGTAAGCTGGGATAAAGAAACCATGTCAGTGTCATGTTCCGCTGGTCTGTCCAAGAGAAGCTAGATAGAAGATACTTTCTCGATGCAGCTAGAGAGCGAAAGAAGATGCTACAATATCCTCAAGACTCAGAAAATGTTTATCAGTCTTGGACCAAATTGTATATTAACAAGATAGCTCAGTAGCTAAAGACCATCTTCTTCAAGGGTCTAAGAGACTCCAGAGCCAACTAGTATGAAGATGCTAGAAGGCCGGGACAAAGGCGATCAGAGACACGTAGGATAGGCGGGCGCGGGGCAGGGTCTACAGGCGGAGAAGGAGAAAGAAGCGCTGAGAAGAAGAAAGGAGGTAAGTGTATCCTAGATATCGGCAACTAAGCAAAGGGCAAAGAGATCTAATAACATCCTATCAAAAATGGAACGTATCGACATAAGCTGGGATGAAGAAACCATCTGGTAGTGTCATAAGCTGTCCATCAGAAGAACCAGATACAATGACACTATAGACAGCATTTTATCAACTAACTTGTCAAGTGTCATGTTCCACTTGCACTTATAGTTAGGGAGGCGAGGTAGCTAAATGGCGTAATTCAACGGCGCCGTCGAGACCTATCAAAATCGAAAGATAAAATAATTTCGAAAAGAAATGCTCGTATGGTAAAAACCATTTTAGCGGTGGGTTTGGCGTATACGGTTTTTCAAAAATGTAAAAAAAAACAGTTACTTGGGCATTCTCGAGCGCGTCAGATATTCATACTACGTATGCCCCAAGTGCCTCTGATAACAACGGTATACTAATCTGCCGGTTTGCGTGGTGGGGGTAGGCATATAAAGTAGTCAAAAATGCAAAAAAAATAAAATTACTCGAGCGCGTCAGATTTTTGGAAGGGGTGTTAAGTAGGCCCCAAGGAAGCTCCCTTAAAAAAAACTGACAAGTTTGGCGTGACCATAAGTTACGATGAATTTTTGAAAATGCAAAAAAAAATAGTTTTTTTGAAATACTCGAGCGCGTCAGATTTTCATAGGGGAGGTTCATCTCGGTATCCTGAAAGCATATTTTCTTAATCTGACAAAAATGTTGGTGGGTTCTCTTAATCTGACCGGAAAGGTTTTTTGGTTTCTTGTTTTTTCCTTCCTTCTTTCTTTTTAATAATTCTTCACTTCGTTTTGCTGACGGTACGTCCAAAAAACAATTTGAGGATCAACAGGCTATTGAATAATATACATACATGAAACTGTACATGTTAATAATACTTTTGTATACAGATACGCGGAACCTTTTCCAAGTCCACGAAAATTGTCGAGAAGCTTTAGAAAAAAAATTTTTTTAAATTAAAGTAACATAAATTAATCATCGTTATTTCATATCATTTTTTTAACACCCTCAGTTTTCAAGATATACTCAAAAAAACGGGAGTTTGAGTTTTTATGAAGCTTCAAGTCAAAAAGTTTTAACTTTGGACAAAAATGTAAAGAGACCTTTTTTGTGTAAAATAAAATATACCTTTTTTGTTTATTTAAACTTTTTTTTTGTAAAATGTATCGTTCGCGACTTATATGCCACAACGCGTTTTTCGGAAGACGAAATGGCTCCTCCACACTCCTGGTCATGCGGAAACCGGCAGATTTTGTATTTTTAGTACGTTTTAGATTATATTCTTCAAAATAAAAATAAAAAAAATCGCGCTCGAGAATGCCGGATTAACGTTTTTTTTTTACAAGTTCGCGACCCTATAACTCGGCGGCGTCAAGGACTTATCGTCAGATTAGTTAAATTTAGTCCTAAAACACTAAAATCAACCCCCAATATCTTAATCTGACGCGCTCGAGTATTACAGACTATCGATTTTTTTTTACTAATCTGATCGTCTATCCTAGGCGCGCGTCACTACATACAGAGCTAAATACTTTACAAGGTTGTTCTATTAGGTCCAAGGTATCTCTCATATCTTAAACTGCCACGCTCGAGTATTACCGAAAATTCCCCTATTCGCCTCCCTAACTATTACTGTTAAAGCGGTGCCTCACGACTCGTTTGGTATAATGCTGACTATACACAACCAGCTTTGTGTCTAAAGACAGCAAGAGACGTTCCACGTAAGTTATAGCTAGACAGATAGCTCGTTATTTAAAGACCTTCTTTAACAAGTGTCTGTCCAAGAGAAGTCCACGCAAAGCAGGACAAGGAGATCCAATAACATCCCAAGGATAAAGAAACCAACCGGTAGTATCTTAAGTAGTCCACTAGAAGTGCCAGATACACTGACAGCAGTATGAAGCTTACTTCTGCTAAAAAAAGTGAAGCCAGCGAAACAGCGCAATTTTAACCATGAATATCGGTTTGATACAGTTGATTTACATTACGTGTGTGTGACAATGGGCAGTTATTGTCACATTTATGAGATTACTGACCGGTAGAACTACGGCCGTTACATCGTTCTATGTATCTTTAAATGTATTTAAAACTAGTTATACTATTTATAACTCATGAACAGCTTAACCGATTTGACTGAAAATTGGTGGGGAGGTAGCTTAGAACCACTGGAAGGACATAGGTTAAATGCGCAATACCTGAAAATTGGTGGATTGGAATAACGAGCAGAATCATTTGAACCACTTTGTAATATAGGTCACATTTAAAAAAAAAACTTTCTTTAAAGTTTGCCTTGAATATTCATTTATAACACAAGCCATCACGTGCGCTCTTTATGTGCGCAGATAGTAATAATAATGTCATCGCGACGCAGAACGGCCCGACGAATACCTACCGAATCATCTCTCAGCAGAGCCACAGAAAATACAGAGCGTCGTCCGCAGACCAAGAAATAATCAGAAGTACCAGTAAGAATAAATAAAGTTTTCTTTCAGAATTAGATCAATAGAATTAAAAAATCATTTGGTGTGTCTGAGTTTTTGCGCATTTAACATTATACGTTTAACATTATTTGACGACCTCCGTGGTCGAGTGGCTAGCACGCTGGTTTCAAGCGTCGCCATCTCGTGAGGTTCCGGGTTCGATTCCCTGTCGGGTCAATGTAGAAAACGCTCTTTTCTATATTGTCTCGGGTCTGGGTGTTGTGATACCACCGTTGTTTCCGATTTTCCATATCACAAGTGCTTTAACTACTTAGCTTGGGATCGGAGCAATGTATGTGATTGGTGTCAGTTGGTGTCCAATACTTACCTATAAGAAAAAAAACATAATCTCCTTCCTCCCACAGCGAGAGCTAGACATATGCAACAAGAAGATGGCGGAACTACGCGACGAGTTGCAGAAGGCTGAGATGTCGGAACAAGTGCTGTTCGACGCGGAGGCTAAGAAGCGCCAGGACCGGGTGGATGCGATGCGATGCGAATACTTGTCTTGGGCGCAGAAGACTAACCGGGTATGTATGCAGGATTGCTGTTAGATCGTTATCATAAGTAGGAGTGAGCGATTATTATAGCAGATTAATTAACATAATGTTTATTTTTTAAAGTAATCAAGTCCTTATCAGACCTGTTAATGTTGTTAATTTCTATTTTTTTGTAAACAAAAGTTGCAAGTACAAACGTTGTATTAGTCATAAATAATAATAAATATTCTTTATTGCACAAGACACAGATTACAAAATATAATAAAACATACAAATTACAAATATAATATTGGCGGTTTTGTCGCTGGAAGAGATCGCTTCCGGACAACCATTGGGTAGAGGAAACAACAGTTAGTGGTTTAGGGTTGAAAGCGGTTAATGTTTAAAATAAATTAACATAATTATATTAGCATTTTATTAGTAGCAAAAGTACATTTTTTATTTCATACAAATTTACTTCTGAGTATTAACGTGCACTATCTTACGACAAAAACGTTAAGGAATTTTAAAATCAACTAAACAGTTTGTTCAGTAATTAGATAATATTTTTAAATCGATAGACGCGTTTTCTTATTTTATATTTTTCTATAATTTTAGGAAATTTAATTATCTGTACTGCTCTGTAGTACCCATTTAAATTCAATAAAAAAAGGTGAAAAGTTAAGTTAGCCTGTAACGTCCCACTGCTGGGCAAAGACCTTACCTTAACTATGAGGTAGTTTGAAACATGCTCCACCACTCATTGCGGATTGGTGGAGGGGTTTGGAGGAGGCAAGCGACTAACCTTGCTTGCTTGCCAGATGTTATCAAGCCGTCCATAAAGCCCCTGACTAGGCTTAATGACTAATATCAACCGATATTAGCCGGGACCAACGGCTTAACGTGCCTTCCGAAGCACGAAGATGCTCGTCACTTATATGGTCGGAATGGTCACCCATCCAAACACGACCGCGCCGTAGGTTGCTTAACTTCGGTATCACTACCAAAGCGCTACTACTACTGCGCTACGAGTACCGTAATAAAAAATGTGCTCTGCTTCTTTTCATATTGCCATAATGTGCCATGTGACCACTTCAATAAGGTCATGTATTACTTAATTCACACATACAATAACATATACCATTGATCCCCTTCAGGACGTACGCAAAGCGATGATAGACCAAATTAAAGACAGAGATAACGCTCGCGAAGTGCTCAAAAAGAAACTCGAAGAGCAAGACGAATACCAAAGACAAATATACAACCAGTTACAAGAGTTGGTTGCTCATAAGGAACTGACTGACGCCCAGGCCAGGAAGCATCATCAAAGGAATCTGCTGGATCAGATCGAATATAACAAGATGTTAAAGGTAAATCACTCTATACACATAAATAATAAGCAGTTTTCTTGTCATCAGTTTTTTATTATTATTTTCGAGAGATGGCGCCTAGCGTTATTTAGATACTAACGTAAAACTTTATTTCAGTATCATCGTAAGTATTAAACAGTAAGACGATTTTAATGTGTACTTTTTTAAAAATCTAGGCAGCCATTTGGCCACAACGACTCACCTGATGACTTTTAGTAAATAAAGGACTTAAAAATGACAAAATTTAAGTATCTTAATTAATCTGAACGTCACCTTACGCACTTTATTTTTCTTTGCCTATGGCTACGCCAAAGTGAAAAAAAAATGTTCCTAAAGTGACTAACGCCATCTAGTGTGAGCTATAAAGTGGTGGGAGATAACTGCCCATTGACTGAAGCACAGTTCGTATTGTTGCTTCCGCAACTCGCTAATGCGCTGGGATCTTGTCAAATTAATAAACTCGAAACCTCATTCGCAATATCCCAAAAAAAATATGACTTTTTATTTATTTATTTATAATTGCGCACGGGCGGGACTCGAATCGCTGCATCTTTTTATCTAACTGGGTCAACGCTCTTTCTAATTGAGCTTCCGTGCAATCCGTCCGATCGCGCAAAATATCTGATCTCTTAAGGATACGTCATTGCGGGTGACATCGGCGCCATCTACCCGTCTGTTTTTCAACAGAGCCAAGTAGTTACAGTTAGTCATTACAGAATAAATTAAACTTTGTAATTTATAACGCTTCGCTATTCAATGACGTATCCATAAGGGACCAGAAATTTCGCGTTCGGACCGTCAGCACGGTTGCTCAATCAGGAAGAATGTTGGCCCGTAGAAAAATGCAGGTTCGAGTTTCGCCCGAGCGCAATTTTTGGTTTCTTATTTCATCTTATAAGAATACAGAAAATATAACACTGATTTTTAACAACATTCTAAACCAATGAGGTAGAGTTCAACAGGTTTGCCAATGTGTCGGTGGCCGAGTTGCCACTCCAGGCATACCGGATAGCGTAAGATACGGGGTTCGATTCCTCGTCTGACACAGTTGCTTTTTTGGATGCTTGGTAAGAGTTTGTTATATGAGTGAGTACCTAAGTTCCATGAGTAATATTTGCGTAAACTTCATATTTAAGTATAAGTTAGTAAATCGCATTATGTTTTGAACTGTAAGCAAAGGTAAACTTTATTTGAACCCCAGATAATATAATACTACTAAATTTGAACTAAATTAAACAATCTGTTCAGTATTATTTATTTAGTTTATTTGCTTATCTATTTGATAAAAAATAAATATTGTATGTATTTTTAAAACAGGAAAAAGCAAGGCAGGAGGAATTGGACCAAATAAAGAAATGCAAGTTGGCAAGTCAGGAGTACGAACAAGAGATAGCCAGGATGCTTTGCCGGTAAATAAACTTGGTCGTTTTTTTAATAAATTAATTTTTGGAACGACCTAGGACTCGGATTCAGAAAATCTTAGAAAAAGGCGAGAAACTATTACTTTCTCTATAATGAATTTAATACTGTCTACTTACCCTTTATCACATACTTAAAAAAAAAAGCCAAGTGGCCACATTTTCCAAAAGCATACGTTTCTCCCAAACAGAATTCAGGTGCGTTTTGTCTTCTATTTACGAAGGCGAATTCTTCATAATTGATTATTATCACAGAAGCTCCCTCGTACATCTGTGACTGGTATTTTCAACCGCTTATAAATACCTGAGGTGGAATTGTGTAAAGCAATCTTATTCATTTGACAGTTCAAAACGTATGGTATGATCTGTCAAACGCTTTATTCTTTGCCATTTGACAGATCATACCGTACGTGGACAGTGATCCAGACACAATAGAATTGTATTTATATTGTTATGACGCCTTTATGCGTTCACTATTCACTAGTCTTAATAAAAATGTGTAGTAACAATTTCTAAAGGTATTTCCTACGAATGAACCATTGGGGTAAAGTTGTGTGAGTAATCTTACCACAAACTAATAGCATAGTAAACGACAAAATGACATCATGAACAATGCTGTTCGTCATTCATTGTAAACAAGGACGATTGACCATAAAAAAAATATTTTTAAGTATGTAAGTTTGTAGGTGGCTAATATGAAGATGTACTGACTTATTTTTTTTAATTATTTTACCATTAAAAAGCCGCATTATATCTTAAATGTCTTAAATGTTTTGTCTAAACATTAAAAAGTTATTCTGCTTTAAAACAGTTTTAGTTTTTAGTTTTAGTTTTAGTTTTCAGTTGTCGCGCGCGCTCGGTTACGTTCGCATGTAGTCGAGATGCCTTGTAAGAAATTAAAGTGTACGCAATGTAACATTATAATAAATGGGTTATTATGTTTTGTGCAAAACAAAATAGATATAATGGACGAAGAAAGTTTAATTCGAATTGGAATTAGTGCCTATAGTGCAGCCGAAATTACAAGTGCGAAGGATTTACTATTCGAGTCGGTGATCACAGATACCCGAAATGTTTCGCGTCGAAAAAACAAAGAGCAGAAAGACTTGGAAGACATCATCTGTTTGTTTAAAACCATGGAACCAGATAAAACACCGATATTTGTAGCGAGAGAACTAGAAAAATTGCCGCCAATATCTTTTGACCATGTCGACGTCACGGCCCTACTTAAAGATATTGTGATACTTAAAACCGAAATAAAACAACTCAAAGAAACTAGTGTTACAGTCGATCAGCTTAATAGTGTGAAAGCTGAAATTGATCACATGAAATTTGCATCCATAATAGGCCCAGAACGGGCTTCATGTTGCACTACATTCATCAATAAGAAAAGAGGCGCTTTTTTGTTAAATAGCGGTTATGATAGTGGCCCGTCGGGTATATTGAATATCTCAAACCAAAGTTGTAACGACGTTTTGGATCACAACATAACACGAGATTTGCGGTCTCCCTCACCCCCGCAGAGAGAAAACGGCACAGCCGACGCTACCGCGGTTGTCGCGAACGAGTGTATCCGAACATGCCCCCGTCGCGCACCGAGTAACTGTCAACACAATGATCAGCTGACGAGCGGTGCTTCGAATACGTTATCTAAGGTACCTCCTGCGCCAAACCAGTTAGTTAAGAAAATAAATAACGATCAGCCTAACGGCACATTGCGTGAAAATATGTCTAAAACTATGGCGGATATAACGCGGGAAGGCGACTGGACTAAAGAAAGCCCTAAGGAGGAGTGGATTAAGGTGCAAAGGCATAGACATAGAAATAGGAACTCCATAGAATCGGAAGGCTACGCTCGTGGAAGGGCTGCGTATAGACCTGAGGATAAGTTTAAACCCGCAAGTCGTTTGGTACCTTTGTTTTTGTCCAATGTTCATAAGGACACATCGGAAACAGATATTGTGGACTATATCTTTTCGAAGACGAATGAGAAGGTTATTTTACACAAAATTAAAATGAAATCGGAAAAAGAATATAGTGCGTTTAAAATAATGGTCTCGAATACAAAGCTGGACAAATTCTTGAGTGACGAACTGTGGCCATCAGATATAACGTGTCGACGTTTTAAGCCGTATATAAAACGCACATGTTAATATCTTATTAATTAAGCTGCTAGAATTCTAAGCACTTTGAGATAAGATAACAATAGATGAATAATACAACCTTAGTTACGTTTAACTGTAAAAATATCAAGCGATCAATTGAAGACATTCGGCAGCTGTGTGTTTTTGCTGACATTATTGCGCTGCAAGAGACATGGCTGCTGCAGGATGACCTTCCATTTCTGACAAGCGTACATGCGGATTTCGGAAGCACGGGGACCTCGGCAGTGGACGCGGCTGCGGGAATTCTGAAAGGGCGGCCCTTTGGTGGTGTTGCGCTGTTGTGGCTTAAGGAGGTGTTCCCATGTGTGGCAGTAATTCAGTGCGACAACCCACGTATTGCAGCTATTCGTATCACAGCGGGTGATAGATCAGTGCTAGTGCTCAGTGTATATATGCCCACGGACTGCGCAGATAACGTACCTGAGCTCACGGACTGCTTAGGTTCCATCAGTGCCATAATCGAGGACAGTGAAATAGAATCTGTGTTCATACTTGGTGACTTTAATGCTCACCCCGGAGAGCGTTTTTATCATCAACTCGTAAGTTTTTCAGCAGATCAAAATTGGACTTGTGTGGACACTGCGAAGTTGCCAACAGGTACGTTTTCTTTCATAAGTGAGGCTCACGGATGTAAACGCTGGTTGGACCATGCCATTGTGACTAGTTGTGCCTTAAGATGTGTAGTGGACGTGTATGTTAAGTATGATGTATACTGGTCGGATCATTTTCCATTAGTTACTATTTGCAATTTTGATAATACTAGACAGAAAAAATGTATTAAACAATCTGAATGTAATAGGATAAGATGGGGAAAGAGAAATGAGACTCAATGTGAAGCATATAAAAAGTTGTGTAACGCTAAGCTAAAGCAAATTGATTTACCTTATGATATGTTAAAATGTTGTGGCAAATATTGTAGTAAGCAGTATCATAAAAACCTTATTAATAACATTTATAGGCAGATAGTAGAAATTTTATCCACTTGTTCTTTTGAAACCTATGACAATAGGCCAGTGAGAGTAAAAAAGCCGTTGGCGGGTTGGAACAAATATGTGCGAGAGGCTCGCGGGCGTGCTAGACTGGAATTCAAAACTTGGTTATGGTATGGGAAACCAACTAGTGGTGCTATCTTTGAGGCAATGATCAACGCACGAAGGATCTATAAAGGTAAACTCAAGTGGTGTCAAAATAATCAACAGCAAATAATTATGGATACCTTAGCCAAACATCATTCAGAGTCTAATTTTAAAAACTTTTGGAAGATTACTAACCGGTTGAATTCCAGGGCTGGCATTCCTGTGAGTGTTGACGAAGTGTCCGACTCTAAGGATATCGCTAACGCTTTTAGTATAAGATTTGCGGTTAGGTCACCGCTGGGGCCTTCATGCCAGGAGTTCGGTGCGGGGTCTCAGGGTGCCGATGTCTCCACAATCATATTGGCGAAAGATATCAGGCTTACATTAAGAAAGATGAAAAGAGGCAAATCCCCTGGTCACGATGAGCTTAGCATCGAGCATCTGAGATATGCTGGACCTCACCTGCCCCGCGTACTCGCTCTTCTTTTTAACTTGTGTATTGGCCATTCGTACTTGCCACCGGAGTTGATGCGATCACTGGTGGTTCCTGTTGTTAAATGCAAAACTGGAGATGTGTCCGACGGTTCAAACTACAGGCCAATCTCGCTAGCCACGGTGATAGCGAAGGTCCTGGACAGCGTGCTTAACACTTATTTAACTAGGCATATTAAGCTACACGACGCTCAGTTTGGCTTCCGACCTGGGCTGTCCACAGAAACGGCCATTTTAGGGTTAAAGCACGCTGTCAGGTATTACACGGATAGGCACACACCCATTTATGCCTGTTTTTTGGATTTGTCTAAAGCTTTTGACCTTGTTTCTTACGACATATTGTGGAAGAAGTTGAAAGAGACTACGGTGCCGCCAGAGCTCGTTTCAATTATTAAATACTGGTACCTGAATCAGGAGAGCCGAGTGCGCTGGGCGGGTGAGCTATCGGATCCGTGCAGGCCGGAGTGTGGAGTGAGGCAGGGGGGCTTATCCTCGCTCATACTCTTCAGCCTGTATGTGAATGCACTAATCGAGCAGCTCAGTGGTACGCGTGCGGGGTGTTTCGTTGACGGAGTATGTTTCAACAATATAAGTTACGCGGACGATCTAGTGCTACTGGCCCCCTCGATTGGTGCACTTCGTAAGCTGCTTGGGGTGTGTGAGTCATATGCTGCTTCTCATGGCTTAATTTATAATGTTAAGAAAACTGAGTACATGGTCTTCAGGGCGGGTACCAAGTATCCCCACAATGTACCACCATTATTTTTAAACAACAAGCCAATAACTAGGGTTCACAGTTTTAAATATCTAGGACACTTGGTAACAGATGACCTGAAAGATGATTTAGATATGGAGAGGGAGCGCAGAGCATTGTCAGTGCGGGCGAACATGCTGATTCACAGGTTTTCACGGTGCACGGCAGCAGTCAAAATAACGCTGTTCAAAGCATACTGTACATCCTTGTATTCGGGGGCCCTGTGGTTCAGATATACCCAAAGGTCTTACAATGCTCTGCGTGTCCAATATAACAACGCATTCAGGGCGCTGTTGCGGCTGCCGCGGTTTTGCAGCGCGTCGTCAATGTTTGCCGAGGCTCACACAGATGGGTTTGACGCCACATGGCGAAAGAAAACTGGCTCTCTTTTGCGTAGGCTGCGCGGCAGCCCCAACATCATTCTGCGTGCGATAGCCGATCGGCTGGACAGCCCGCTTGTTTGGGCACTAGCCAACCGCACTAAGAAACTCTTTAAGATTAATTACTAACATAGGTTGTAAGTCATTTTACTAACACATTGGGCCTTGTAGTCTCTATTTAATAAAATAAATTAAATAAATTAAAACGCCACAGATTGTGACGTCACCTCTACCTAATGTTACTACTAGCGGTCAAATATTTTAACGTAAAACACAAATTTTTCATTGGAATTATGAGGTTTACCTTAGCAGTTAGCGCAAGCAAGTGTTGTATTCAAGCTGCGAGCATTACTTATTTTGGTGAAGAGTTATTTTAAAACTGTGATAGGTTCGAAGATATTTATTAAAATCTGATTTAAAAAGGCAATTTTGTTCAAAATGAAATCCTCGTGATGATGAATATGATTATTTTTAACCGACTTCAAAAAAGGAGGAGGTTATCAATTCGACTGTATGTTTTTTTTTTATCATTATTTTTTTTTGTATGTATGTTACCTCATATCTCAGTCGTTCGTCAACCGAATCGAAAAATTTTTTCACCTACTTAGAGGGTGTACCTTCTAGTTGGTCCCATTTTTTTTCATTTTGGGATCTGATGATGGAATCTTGGTGTAATGGAGGAAAACCCTCAAATTTTAAAGGCACGTATAGTGTTTCTTAACTAGAATCTTAATGTTGACGTGTTATTACGTCTGATAGTCAACATCTTGTGGAGCTGAGCTGATGGTGGAACTCCTTAACCCTTAGGAGTTCAGTAATTATAATGACGGAACTTATGATAGGTAATTTGTAGCTTCTTAAAAATAGAATTATAAGGTGCAACTCCCCCCCCCCCCCCCTCTTATGTAATCACTAAAAATGAAGAAATAAAATAAACTTTAAAAAAAAGTAAAAACCGACTTCAAAACCAAAATGCACTAAAAAGTCTTAAATAAACTCTTCACCATTAAATGGAAAGGAACCCGTTTTAGGCAAACAATTTCTTTTTGGAGTCGGTGCCATCACTTTGACCATCAAGCATCAACTATCACAGCACCGAATCCAAAAAGAAATTGTTTGCCTAAAACGGGTTCCTTTCCATTTAATGGTGAAGAGTTTATTTAAGACTTTTTAGTGCATTTTGGTTTTGAAGTCGGTTTTTACTTTTTTTAAAGTTTATTTTTAATAGGAAAAATACCCTAGTGAAAATAGTACATATTTTTTTATCAAATGTTATGTATAAAAAAGTTTGTAGTGAGTAAACCATATCAATATCGTTACTATGAGTTTACTCGATAGCGACGACGGTTTTTCTAGCTAGCGATGACGTAACCATATTTTCTGTGACGTAACTATGGAAAATTTTAGTTCTGTCAGTGATCGCTAGAGGCGCTGTGCAATTTTCCATAGACTTTTTACGCCGTCGCTAGCGAGTAAAACCTTTTTAAACTCATGTTAACGGTACAGATAGACATATGCTGTCGCGGACTTTATTGTAGAACTTTTAATGCGGAACAATCCCGTCATACATGATTTTTATGTATGGCTCTCAGGAATATTTTTTCTCAGTTTTTGCAACATTTTTCATCGTTGCTCTGCTTTTATAAGTCGAATCGTGTTAATAGCCTAAAGCCTTCCTCGATAAATAAGTTTTCCAACACAAAAATATTTTTTCAAATCGGCCCTGTAGTTCCTGAGATAGGCGCGTTCAAACAAACAAACTCTTCAACATTATAATATTAAGTATAGATTTAAGTAAGTACCTACCTTACATACTTTAGGGGCTAAATCATGTATTCAAATAAATAAACATTCTGATTGTTTATTTACAGGCCATTCTTCAGCGACGAGGTACACCCGTTCATGAAACAAATGGCGAAAGGTCTGAAAATACCTGAAACGTGTCCATGCTCCAAACCGGACTACTGCAAGCAAACCAAGTGAACCTTATTGTGTTGTGAGAGAGATGATATTTCAATAAATTGTTTATGCATTTTTATATTGACTTTTCTCTTGTGTATAATGTACGAGTAGCTTTTTATTAAATACTAGCGGTTTCCCGAGGTTTCGCCCGCGTAAATGTTGAATTACGTAAAAGATCATCTTGAATTATAAAAATATGTATGTAATATGTATTTAAAAAAAACTTAATTTGTAATTCTGATGTATGAGTTATATTATTGTAAAGTTTCATCAAAATCCATCTAGTAGTTTTTGCGTGAAGAAGTATCAAACATAATAGACTTTAAAAAAATCGCCTTTACAATAAGTGTTAATTTTTAAAAACTTATGTAAACAACTGCACGTGCACTTATTTAGGTTTTCTGCATGTATGCGGGAAATAAATTAAGCCGAAAGGCCTCAAAACATCGTCATTATCAAAACGGAAGGAGGAACTATAATTCACAGAACCAGTTCATATTCAAAACAACATCAACCGCCATTGACATTGGTATCTGAGATCAGCGCGTGTTTCCGCGCGTTATCCTGCGCCTGCGCATCTAAATGCGAAACGCGTGCCGCGAGCGAGATGAGGTACAGTCTTGGAGGAATATATATGTCCGCCCAGATATAGCTCGAAATGAATTTGTTAAATCTGATATGCAATAAAGAGTTATCTTATCTTATATTAACTCCTAAACGATTAACTTTTTTTAAAATCGTTAAACATCGAATCTAGTCCAATAATTGTTACATCATATATTCAAAAATTGGTTCCCTGAAAAGTTTCATATTGAAGATAAACGGAAAAATGTTGAAAATATGACCCAAGTTCGTGATGCTTTTCTATCGAGAAAATTTTATCCTATCGTGTTAGTGCATAATATTGGAACTTCGATTTATGTTGTAGAATCTGAGATTTCTTTTTTGGTTTATCTTCTATTCTAAGCAGAACAAAACGCGTCCCCTTAAAGCAAACGAGCACGCAACAATCACGTCTAGGTATACAAGTTTTGGCGCTAAAATTCGGCTGAATTATGTCATAGGACTCGCCTAATATTCGGTATACCTACTGCCGAATATAATATTGGTTGCAAAGCCTTATTTATAAAATCTCTAAAAATAGCTTAAATACCACAATGTTTTGTTGACAGCAAATATAGGTAACTTTGTTTTTCATAGTGTTTGTATGAAAAACAAAGTTATGTTTGCGGTTGTTGAAAATGAGCTAATCTCAAAAACTACTAGTTCGATCTCGTTCAAACCAATTTTCGTTGAAAGTATTTATTAAGATCTTTTTTTCAAAATTTACATTTTACGCCCATTTTACTAATTAGAAGCGTGTATCTCTCAATCGTTATACTTTAAAAGAAAATGGTTTTAGGAACCTAGGTCCCATGTCATTTTAAAAGACCTATCTATAGAAACCCCACACGCATAGGTTTGAGTAAAAAAAAATTTTTCGGTTTTTAGTATCATGTATGGGAGTTACATAGTTATTTTATTAGCTAGTTTTTGAATAAGAATCTTAAAGCGGTTAACAGGATACACCTTCCTACCAAATTTCAACAGTGTAATACTTATAGGTACAGAATAAAGTGGCTGTGACATACGGACGGACAGGCAGACAGACAGACTTGATGAAACTATAAGGGTTCCGTTTTTTGCCATTCGGCTACGGAACCCTAAAAAAGTGTTATGTACCTACGTTGCATCAATCGGGATTCGGGAAAACATGCATGACCAGTAGCTTCATGTAATGCAATAAACAACAAGTACCTGTCTAACAGTCGTCACCAGAAACATCCTTGTTTAGTCTTGTAAAAATATAATGTGAAAGAATGCCAAGTTCCTATACGATTTTGCTAATATAAGAAACCAATGTAACTAGAAACTATTTTATTTTCAAACTCATGAAGCGAAATAGTGAGAATCAGAAATTATAAGGTTTAATTTGACGACTTCCGAGGTCCCGGGTTCGATTCCCGGTCGGGTCAACGTAGAAATCAAAATTTTCTATATTGTCTCGGGTCTGGGTGTTGTGGTACCACCTTTGTGTTATTATGATTACCATAACACAAGTGCAATTAGCTACTTAACTTTGGGATTAGAGCAATGTGATTGGTGTCCAATTTTTTATTTTATGTATTTTGAGCAATATCATCAGTAAATACACGTCTCTGCTTCATTTTATTTCATTTCAGCTTCTGTGAAGGAAACGCAGCATATCCCCATTTCTCAAACTTGGCTAACGCACTCGACTCATAAAAGCTCATCATTTATTTCATTAGTCACTCACAACATCAACCTATTACCTTCCGTGGCTGACTGTACCCAATTTTGTCATCAAACGTACCTACGTAAAAGACATTGTAATTCATACGTTTAATAAAAAAATATCCCAATGTTACTCATTCTTAGTCAGACAAAATTTTCCTTAACAGCCCTTCTGTATATAAGCTTTAAATTGCGCAATCGTGTTCAGTCAAACTAGTGCTCTACAATGTTGACCACAGTGGTTGTATTATCTGTTGTGGCTTTGGCCCAATGCCATGATATCCATGTTGGAAACAACTCTGATGGGACGAAGATTTTCGACGAAGTTCGTCAAGCAAGCCCAGCCATATGGAAGCAAACAGAGACCCTCACTATAAACGCAACTGATGATCAAGTCATAAGTCATATCAACATCACAGACCTCAGGCCAGACAAGGACGGCGAAGCGAAAATACTTGAAGGAGGAGAAGGACAGAAAAACGTTACTATTGAACTGAAAAGTCCGACCGTGCTTAGAGGGTTCTCATTCCAAGTTGAAGTATACGCTGTTCCTGATAATAATCAACAAAAAATTGTACAAACCGAAGTTACAACTGATCCAGGACAAGTCAGGAAACAGCGCAACCCTGAAGAATTCACCAAAACCGGGCAAGCTGTAGATGCTACAACTAATAAAAATACGCCTATTTCTAATGACACGGCAATAAACGACCAAACGAAAACAATATCGGTGGATGATGATTCTGAATCCGTAGAAGATGATGATCAAGTTTCGACTGTTGCTGATCAAGAAACTACTCCAGCATCTGTGACTCCTCAAAGCGAAGTCTCAACAAATGACTACACCAGGCAAGTTCGTGATGCTACTACTGAAACCACTCAATCTGGAAGTCAGAAACCTTCATCGGAGGGAATAAAAGACGTTAAAACACATGATAATAGTTTTTTCATCCACCCAGGATTTGACTACTCCAACTATACAATAAATGGACAGCAAGCACATACTCATGAAGAAGAAAGAAACGCTGGAAATGGCAGTACTTCGACTACTGAAAAAACTGGTACAGAAGATTCTAGTATCCAACAAAGAACAAATGTACCGTTAACTAGATTACACCAAAACCCCGTGCCTTATCCAATCGAAAGAACGGTGACGTCATCTACAGAAAACGCGCAAAATAAAAACGAGTCAGGACAAATGTCTGCCACCATTTTACGTGTAAGATAAACGTATATAAGGTTACTTCTAAAACTTACTTCCCTACAAATAACGCATAAACACCGAAGCGGTCGCATGCGACCGCATAACAATAGAATATCCATTGTGTCTCGTTTACACATGCTTGAGGGAATAAGATAGTACCAGGTTTAAACCGGTTTAAACCAAGATTAAAATCACCTGACTAATTAGAATGTATAGGAACCTAATGAATGTTGTCATTAAGACACTGATTTTGAAATTGGTTGCTTAATATCTTAGTAGGTCTAAGTCTGGTTAGCCCAGCAGTAAAATTTTGAAGTTTTCTTGGGGGACTGTGATTAGGTATCTTACAAAACGATATAGCATGACAATATCACAGGGTCTTTTATTCTTTATTTCATTGTAAGTTATGTGTGGATTAAATAAAAGAATTAATAGATAAATTATTTATTTTATTTAAAAAAAGTGGAATATACTAACATTAGTAACACCTGTATTGGAATGGCGATTTTAACATTCAATCTTACTTTTATTGCATTAAATGCATTGGGAGAAAATTAATAAATAAATTGTTGACATATGATACATTTTGTGACTAATATATCGAAATTTATGATATTCTAATGTATTATGTTAACAATATTATGCCAATATAACTATAAGTAAAGTAAAAGAAAAGGTCACATTTATAACAACCAGATCTTTGGTCCAAAGTGTCCATTAACTATATCAAAACATAACTAAATAAAATAATATTTATTTAATTATTATAATATCAATAGTAGCTACTCAATAAAAATAACAATAGTGTAAAACTTTGGGGACTTATAGCACATCATATTTCATCGGAATCTTATCTTACTCTAATAAATAACATGTAAGAAAACTGTCAAAAGACAAACTGATATAAAAAATTGATGGATTGGGGTGGTTGCTAGCTCATGCTAGGGATTTTTTTATATCTCTGCCACCTCACCACTTCATGCGAAAAGGGCACACAACACAAAAACGGTAATTACTTCAAACAAAAGATGATGCAAGCGATTTTGACTCCAGATAGTAAGGCTGCAGTGATATCAATAAACTGATAGTTCCTACACTACATCATAACAATTTTTCCACAAGATTCATTATTTCACCACTAATTTCATACAGAACCTCTTTTACGTTTTACTTAGCTTTCATAATATATGTAGTGGCTATGAAATATGTTATTATTATTAATAATATCTAAGCACCTTTTTTAAACATCACTAATATCTTTTAACAACTAATCATATTTTATCAAGGAATGTACAGGTATACCTTCCGGAATGTTCTTGCGCCCGTTTAAAGCCTCCAGCTCTATAACAGCCAAGCATCCAACAACGTCAGCTTTGCACGTTTTGAGCAAGTTTACCGCAGCAGTAATGGAACCTCCAGTGGCTATTAAATCGTCGACAATAAGGCATTTGAGTCCAGGACGAATAGTGTTCTTTTGGATTTCTAATACATCCTGCAAAAACATAAATTATTTTAAATTAACTAATTGTTTTGTGTTAAAAGTGTAAGAAAGATGATAATGATTGGTTAATCATTCTTATATTATTGGTGCAAAAATTTGTGATGATGGATGTGTGTTTAATGTTTCTTCAGACAAAAATTAACAATGATATAGTCCACACACTAGATTGGCATATAGGCCATATTTTATAATGATTTTTTATAAGATCCAATCGCAGGTTAAGCCTCAGGAGCTGCTACTATTTTTACAAGTTTACAATTAAGTTTTTCACAATATTAAAGTTCATGTCAATGTAGGGGTTCTTTTTTAATGTAGATAGAATACTAACTGAACCATATTCCAAATCATATTTATAAGAGGCAACTTCGCCTGGGAGTTTTCCTTTCTTCCTAACAGGAACACATCCAACTCCCAGCTCCGCAGCCAAGGAGAATGCAAACAGGAACCCTCGTGACTCCAGCCCTACAATAGCCTCCACTTCAGAGAATTTAGCTCGGACAGTTTGGACAAGAATATTTTGAAGGAGAGTACTCGTTTTTCCATCTGATATCGCTGAAAATATATCCCTGAAATAAGTAAGAAATTACGTTAAACTGCGTTGGTACAAACTTTAAAGAAAGTCGTATTAAATATATCGAGTTTATACTAATTTCAGCCACCACGCCACATAATATAAAAGTATTATAAACTCTTGTAATTTCAAGTTTTGTTATCATCTTTGATAACCCCTAAATCAATTGATGAAATTTTAGGTTATGTTTACATGAGGAACATTTCAAAATACTTACCAAAACAATATTCCTTTCTTAGGGAAATCAGGAAAACTCTTTATTTTACTTTTTAGTTCAGCTATATTCATTTTGTATTCTTGATCCATTGTAAAATACTGAAAATAAAAAGTTTTGGTCAAACTTTTACTGTGAAATGAGTGAATGCTATCAAGACTTTGGTAACTATTCACATAAAATTATCATACCTGCTTTAATGTTTTGGCTGATTAATCTTAAAAATAACGATTGAGACGTTTATTTTTCTTTCTCTATTAAAATCTTTTTTAAAGTATCCACCATCCAATATGTACTTACAACAAAATACTGTTTTTGACAAATAAGATAGGGATAAACGGTTTTTTTTTTCATATAAGTTTTACGTCTTCGGCTCTATGCCATACAGACTATTCTTAAGTAAAATTGAACATTTTTAACACTTATTAACTAAAACTAACACTAAACTAGCCCATCTTAACCTAACTCATTGAAATGCGAGGTAGATCGCATTTCAATGCTCAACAAGGAAGCTTAGCGCGGGAACAGCGATCCGGGTAAAACGGCGCGATCAGATCGCTTCACTTAATTCCCCACTTTAATTGCATTGTTTTCTTCAATAGCACAAATTATCATGATTAGTCCACCACACAATCACAATAATTGACCCGAAAAAAAAATTTACTAAAACGAAGAAATAAGGTCCGTCCTTCCCTTTTCGTTTCCCGCGCAAAACTCGGTTAAAAGGTACTCTGTGATAGGGATGTGTGCTTAAGTAACGGACAGATAATGAATTATTCGATCCTATTGTTCGAGGCACTACTCACTATGAACAAAACACTAACTGACACTGTACTATTTATTGATTAACACAATCTTCTTACTGATATACTACTCAAATAAAGTAAACATGGTATGGGTCTAGTGACTCCAAGAAAATAAAGACGTCGCGCGAGGTAACCGACACTCAACGCCATCTAGCGGCGCGCGTGCGAACCGAACTCCACAACATACTCCCCCCCAAAGGACGATGTCCTTTCAAATCTCCGGCAAGGGGCAAAGCTTTGAAACAGTCCGTGTATAAATTCCTGATTGGGTACGGACGTCATAAGCTCTTGTCAAAGTGTCTCGTCCAGGGTGCTTCGCTACTATCCGACCCAACATCCATTTGCTCGGTGGATAGCGAGAATCTTTTAGCAATACTAAATCTCCAATTTGGAATTCTTTATGTGGTGTACGCCATTTTGGTCGTTGTTGCAGTCTGGTGAGGTATTCTGATTGCCACTTCTTCCAAAATGTTTGTGTCATCGTCTGAATCAGTTGCCATCTTGTGAGGGAATGAAGGTTCATGTCTGTCAGGTCTTTTTTTGGATATGCAACTAAAGGCTCGCCAATTAAAAAGTGTGCTGGAGTTAATGGCTCTAAGTCTCTTGGATCATTACTGAGAGGCGAAAGGGGTCGAGAATTGAGACAAGCCTCAATCTGTGTCAGCAGCGTGCTCATTTCCTCAAAAGTTAAGGTACTGTCTCCGATCGTGCGTTTTAGGTGGAATTTTATCGACTTGACACCGGCTTCCCACAGCCCTCCGAAGTTTGGTGATCCAGGAGGTATATACTTCCATCGAGTGCCTTCTTTGTCCAGCAAGGAAGACAGTTTCTCGGGTATGTTAGCTGCGCCCTGTTTCCACATCTCTAATAATTCTTTACTTGCTGCGACAAAGGTGGTTCCGTGGTCACTCCACATTTCTCTGCATACACCTCTTCTTGATATCAGTCGTCGATAAGCAGCCAAAAATGCGTCTGTAGTCATGTCACTGACAAGCTCAATATGCATCGCTTTCGTAACAATACATATAAAGATCGCAATGTAGGATTTGTGTGATTTGCTGCCACGACCTTTGCTCATTCTTGTGCTTATTGGGCCAGCAAAGTCAACACCGGTAATAGAAAAAGGTCTAGATGGCTTAACTCGACACTCAGGTAGGTCTCCCATTAATTGTGTTCTGTTGGCTGTTCTGAATCGAGCGCATTTCATGCAGTTTCTCGCAAATCTTTTTACAGTGTTAGCAGCGTCAATCAGCCAATATCTCTGACGAAGGTAAGTCAACATCATTTGCGGACCACCGTGCAGCGTCTTTTCATGAGCTTCCAAAAGTATAAGTGGTAGTAGTATATTGTTTTTTGAAATGATCGTCGGATGTTTGCTCAAGAATTCAATATCAGCATGCTTTAACCGTCCTCCTACTCGTAACACGCCTTTTTCATCGATAAAAGGGGTGAGTGAAGATAAACGGCTTTCTTTCTTTGAAGGCTTTTTGTTGCTCAATTGATCTATTTCCTCTGGAAACTCAATTCTCTGTGAGAGCTTTATACAGACGGTAAGTGCCTCTTCTCGTTCATTGTGTGTTACAAATGCAGGTAAACTATTTCTAATCTCTCTGTTCTTTTCTTTCCGGTGCAGCCATCTCCGGATCCAGGCGACAACTGCAAGCAGCTTCGTCCAGGTAGAATATCTCTTCATCAAGGTGAGTATGGGGTCAACTTCTTCCGTTTTTGTAACATCTAATGTCGTTGCAGCGCAGATCTTAGTCTCTCGCTTCTCAAGATTAGTTTCTGGTATCTCACAGGTTGGTAGCTCTAGGTTTCTCTCTCGTAGAAATAACGGACCATTCCACCAAAGCTCATTATCTTTTAATTTTCCAGGTGCAACTCCACGGGATGCAGGATCTGCGGGATTCTCTTTAGTGCCGACATAAGACCAGGTAGTATGAATATTGTTGTCGATTTCGATGACTCTATTCCTCACGTAAGTATTCCATCTCAATGGGTCTCCTTGTATCCATGCGAGAACAATTTTAGAATCACTCCAAGCGTAAGTATTATCTGTACTGATTCTCATAGCCTCAGCAACATTTTTTAGCAATTTACTGAGTAAGACGGCGCCACATAGCTCAAGGCGCGGTAGCGTCGTTTGTTTAACAGGTGCGACTTTAGTTTTTGCTTTTAATAGTAATGTAACTACACGTCCGTCGTTAGTAACTACTCTCATGTAAATCACAGCCGCGTATGCCAGTGTTGACGCGTCCGAAAATCCGTTATAGATTCAGTTTGATTATCTGTTCCAATCCATCTCGGAATACTTATCTCTTCTAGCTTTGGAATCTGCGACCGAAACTCAATCCACTCATCTTGCTGTTCTTCAGGTAATTCATCATCCCAGGATATGCCAAGTATCCATAGTTTCTGCATGAATATTTTCTCTTGTATGATTGTAGGTGCAAGAAAGCCCATGGGTTCGAAAAGAGACGCGATGACGGATAGCACGTTCCTTTTTGTTATACTCTTCTCTTCCAGAATATTCACTTTGTTCGTGATTTGCAGCTCGTCTTCCTTCACTTTCCAGGTAAGTCCTAAGGTTTTTACAGTCTCTCTCTTGTTTAATTCCACTTCTGTGTTCTTTGCTCGTTTTTCAGGCTCTATCTCATTCATAAATCGCTCGCTATTCGAAGACCATTTCTGAAGCTCAAAGCGACCTGTTCTCAAAAAATCTGTTAATTGTCTCTTTACTTCGATAGCTTTCTCCTCATTGTCGCTTCCAGCTAAACAATCGTCCACGTAGAAACAGTGATTGATGGTTTCTCGCGCGGTTTGCAGGTTATCATCACGATCTTCGTCTTTGGCGATCTGTTTAAGTGTCTTGATGGCCAGATATGGAGCACAGGCCGTGCCAAATGTGACCGTAAGTAGTCGGAATTCTTGTACAGGATCTCCTGGATTGAATCTCCATAAAATGCGTTGATAGTCAACATCCTCTCTTCGTACCAGTATCTGGCGATACATTTTTATTATATCAGCTACAAAACCGACTTTGAACGTTCTCCATCTTAATATTATGTCTCTTAACTCTTCTTGTAATGAAGGACCGATTAAGAGTTCGTCGTTTAATGAAACTCCATTTTCACCCTTTTGTGAGGCATTGTAGACGACTCTAACTTTCGTGGTTTCCTTGTCTTCTCGCACCACGGCGTGATGTGGTAGGTATACCGCTCTCTCATTTGGCTCAGATTCGATAACAGGCTCCATGTGTTTAAGGTCAAGGTATTCTCTCAGTACGGCGTTGTATTCATCACGTAATTTCTTGTTCTCGTCTAAGCTTTTTTCGAGGGTTCTCAAACTCTTTAAGGCTATTTCTCGTGATTTCGTAGGTAAAACAGGCTCATCTCGTTTAAATGGAAGTGCAACCACGTATCTTCCATCTTGTTCTCGTCTCACTGTATTATTGTAGATCTCCTCAGCTCGATTTTCAGGTGGAGTTAGAGCGTTTTTCTCTACAGTATGTATATTATCTGCTTCCCAGAATCTCTGCAGCATCTCATCCAAGTTCAAGCTTAGGTGGAAGCTCATAATGTCTCTCTCGTTGGATGGTTTCAAGACTCCACCGGATATAATCCAACCAAACTCAGTCTGTTGGGCAACTGGTGTACCAGGTACTTATTACTCCACTCATCAATATTTCAGTGTAAACACTTACTCCTAGTAACATGTGTATAGCACCAGGTTGGTAGAAAGCCGGATCGGCCAGACTCAAGTGTTTTAGATGCTCCCAAGACTCATGATTGACTCTTCTTGCAGGCAAGATGTCCGTAACTTGTTTTACAACAAATGCGGTGCACGGAATTGTAAAATTATTATTTCTCGAGTGAAGTTGTACCTCAACTGCGTATTTTATTCGCGCTGTCATTTGGTCGACTCCAGTTACTTGTCCCTCTACAGGTTTGCGTTTCAGTTGCAGTTTATGAGCTGTCTCTTCGCTTATAAACGATTCCTGTGAGCAGGGGTCTATCAATGCTCTCACAAGTTGAAGTCCTCTACCGGTCTGAATGTTTATTAACGCAGTCGCCATCAGGGCGTTTTGTCCTTGTGTCACAAGGTGTGATCGAATAGTCTCGTAAGTCTCTCTATTTGTTGAAGTAGTTGGACTCCTCTTCTCTTCTCGTGTTCGTACTCGTACTCGTACTCGTATTAGGTGGAGTAGTGTTTGAAGATTGTGTGTTATTGCTCATACTCGGGAAATGTAACAGGGTGTGATGTCTTCGATTGCATTGTTTACAGGACTTATTGCTCTTGCAGTGCTTTGCATTGTGTTTTGGTGATAGGCAGTTGAAACATAATCTAGCGTTTTGAATTTTTTGTACTCGCTCTTGAACTCCCAAATTAGTTAACTCTTCACAGGAATATGTAGCATGAGTCCCACCACATATGGCACATTTTATTGTGTCCGCTGATGTTAAATTTGTTATGAATGATTTTGGTTTGTTAAAGATTTTCTCTCTTATTGCAGGACCAGTTGGTATCATCTCGAGTACTCGGAATCTCGTCTCTAGGAACTTCAAGAAAGTCTTTAGTGTAGGCAAGGTGTCTATCTTCACGGATCCAAGTTCTTCTTCCCAACTCTTATGCGACTCGTTATCTAATTTGTTTACGGTGAGGTGGATAATCAGAATATCCCAGTTTTCTATTGATACGTCGATGCTTTTTAGATTGTTTAGGCACTCATTTGTTGTATCTAATAGTTCTTTCACACCTTTAGCCGTTCCAGTAGTTAACTTCCTTTAATTTATTAGTTTGTTCAAAATAGAGTTAGTTCACTATAATTCGTTTATTGTTGTATCTGTCCTTTAAAGTTGTCCATGCATTCTCATAACTACTCTCTGTTACAGGTATATGTTTCAACAGCTGTTCAGCCTCACCACTTAAACTGCTCTTCAGATAGTGCAACTTCTGTACATTACTCAGGCTTCTATTCTCATGTATCAACGAAATGTATAGGTCTCTGAATGCACTCCATTCATTATAACTTCCTGAAAACTGCGGTATATTGATGGTAGGTAATTTCACTTCTTGTTGGTTGTTGGATGTCTCATGCACTTTTTGCGGTGATGATTGATCAAAGGTCTCCAAATAATCTTGTAAATCGGTCTTGATATTTAGGTACTCTTCCTCTCCGGCATCAAACCAATCTTCAGTGAAATATGACGATTCTCTTTTCTCTTGCGCAGTCACTGACTTTGAGATTTGTAAATGAGTGGTTCGAAACTGATCCCAATATTGTGTCAGAGTCTCAAGTCGTGTTATAATATAGCCTTTTGTAAGTCTCGCTTTCGGTGACTTTTTAAAGTTAACACCAATTTTTTTAATCAGTTCAAAGGTAGTCTCCTGTTGCGATATTAACTCCTCCATTGTTTTTAAATTTATTTATTTTAGAATTTACAAGTTGAAATGTCTGTTAAACTGCTAAGTCTTTAAATTTATCACGATTATTCTAAGTCCAAGATAAACTGTTTGAAATTTTTCTAAGTTCAAAGTTGCTCAAATTTTTCTTAGTCCACAATTATAAGTCCCAATTTCATGTTATTCGCTCTATGTCCTTTTTTCTCGAATTTGCACTGTCTTTTACACTTGTAATTTTTCACTCGTTTAATCCCCCAAAAACACAAGTCCGCAGTTCACTTTTCACTTATCCGGCTCGCTGGATCACTTTGTTCGGGGCACTACTCACTATGAAGAAAACACTAACTGACACTGTACTATTTATTGATTAACACAATCTTCTTACTGATATACTACTCAAATAAAGTAAACATGGTATGGGTCTAGTGACTCCAAGAAAATAAAGACGTCGCTCGAGGTAACCGACACTCAACGCCATCTAACGGCGCGCGTGCGAACCGAACTCCACAACACCTATGGTTGTTTAATAATCGATATACCAATATTTAACTAAATATTTTGTCAAAGGTCAACATACCTAGTTTATTTATTTATTCTATATTTTAAATTGAACAATATAAATTTAACTTAATTGCCTCGCAAACCACTTTCGTTGACTGCAAGTGCGAATCTCGCTTAGTATATTATGAATATGTATGTAACTTTAACTAAACAATCAACATTATATAAAAAAAGGCAAAGTACATAAGCATATCGCAACAAACATATTCAAATGTATGCTACAACAAGCTTATGTAGTGCCGTTTTAGCTTAGTGCCAAATTCTTGACAGAATTCTTTTTGCTTGACAGTTTAGCTATTACGGGCGGCAGTGCGTTGACTAAATATGGTAGATAAGCGTTTATGCAATGTACGATCTCCGTAGTAGTTTAGAACCCTAGGTACAACATACCGGCCGCTCGAAAAAGCTCGAGTGAGGTCGCTGTGTCGCAGCGACATCATACGCTCCCGACGCTCTTGTTTATTAGTAACTAAAAGATATTTGTTTTTAACACTGGCTGCCAAGATTTTACAGGTTTCAAATAATTGGTAGTAGTTATTGTTACAATTGAACTTTGTCTCATTATTCACAAGTAATTTTAGAAATCTAATTTGTAAAGCTTCAATTTTTTCTAAGTCCATAGCTATCGAGAGCATATGAAACCACTGATTCTACTAAAGTCATATAGAACATTTTCAATACATTACGAGGTGTTCTTTTCTTTAAGTGATAGAATTCACCCAACAGTATTCTTAGTTTATTACATGTACCTACATATTTTATAATCAATATGGTAAGACCAGGAGAAATGTTGGTCAACTATTAATCCTAAATATTTGACATGGGATACTTTTTCGATAGGAGTACCTACAGTTACAAAGGAGATTGACACTCTTTGTGTAGACAGTCATAAGAATGAGCTATAACTATAGGATCGTTTGACAAGGGGATTTGAGAATAAGGTTTAATAATTAACATTTTAGTTTTTGAGCACATAATACAATTCCATTATCATGAGACTATTTGACAATGCTGTCGACATCCCGTTGCACGAGTTCCAGTATTTTATATTTTTTGGGAATTAACAATAAGAAAAGAACAATAAGAACAATAAGAAAACTCTGCCTTGGCCGGTCCCAAGCCCGGATGTGAAAAGAGGAGGGTTGGCGGGATGATGATCTTTCCTGCCGTAAAACATTTTTAACGCCGAGTGTCGGGCGGCGGTTAATTAACCCGTCCATTCTTGGGTCACAGTAACCATGAGGACTAAATACCCTCAAAAAGACTGCACCGCCAAGACACCTTGGGCAAGTGGGTGGTCCGTATGAGCCTAAACCCTTTCAAAAATATGCAAGTACAACAAAAACAATGGCCCCGAGTCCCCAGCGGATCCACGATTCCCAACAACGGCAGTAGAATGGGCTCATGTGGAACCAGGGGTGCGAAGAATCCCTGGGGGAAAACCTGCCGAATACACAACTCGTTATCTACAACGAAACTCAAAATAGGGTCATACAACGCAAAAACACTAAGATCCGACGATAGGCTTGAAGAACTTTTACATGAATTACACAAAATAACCTGGGATGTTGTAACGTTGTATATTTTTGTCTAAGTTCGCGTGAAACGAAAAGCTAAATGGTTGTAGGACTCCAGTCCATATTTTGGCATAGACATAATAGATATGATGACACTGACATTTGTCAAGTGTGACAGCTGCTTTTTTTCCGGTTCCGCACTGTTGGTCGTGCGTCGGAGTGGAACGTTTGTTATAATAATGTATTAGAAGAAAAATTTAATGGGGCACGCCCCAAATTATTTTGTAGTTTGATAGTTATTCCTGGTAAGTATCTGCAGAAAGGTTTGCGTTGATTTTTGTTTGTTGCGAGACATTTCTTAGAGTCTGAGCACATGGTTCTTTTTATCGTTTCAGACGCCGCCAACATGTCAATTTGGATAAATTAAATTCGAAAATGATTTGATATAAACTACTGGAAAAATGGTAAGTATTGTGGCGAAACTCCTTTGAAAATCCTTGTAAAGAAAATGTAGCCTACCTACATCTGGGCATATTGTATTGAGAGTTGTAATTTTTATCATTTCAGGTCTCAAATAGAAAAATTTGCATAAATGTTTAGTAATTAATTCAGAAATTATATGGCGAGCCAGCTTTTGCAGGTATTAAATTGGTTTATTATAGATTTCATAAATACGGTGATGAAAAGTATAACCACCCTCACTTAGAAAAAAAAAAATGGTTGTTAACTAGAACTTTCTATTATTTCTAGGTTTCGCTTTTGATATGTGTCTGTAAGTTGTACAGTCACAATTTGGTGATCATGTTGTAACCTCAGGTAAATATTTATTATGAAAAGTTAGTGTTTTTAACTTTTACTTTGGTTTGTGCGTTGAACTAACCTTTTGTAAATTCTTTTCAGTGACCTTACTTAGACCTTACTAAGACCTTACTTAGACCTCATTTGGATTAATTTTTGAAGTCAGAACTTCCTTATGGATTGATTTGCTTCTTGTCTGCTGTTTTGAGGATGGATCGGTATCGGTGAAATTTTGGGGTAATGTTGCAGAATTGTTTGTAGTTTGATGCAACAAAGATTTGAAATAGTAACCTCCGTTGAAATCAAAGGTTGGTTTCCTTGTATTACTTTAACTTTAGTGAAAAGTGGGATAATTTAGCTAACAATTTAGGCATAATTTAGGAATCCCTTTGAGGATAAATTTTGGAATTTATTTAGGTAATTAAACACTTAAATTGGTGGTTTATCTTTATTTAATTAGAAATTTGTGAACATTAAGATTTGTAACAGTATAGATATTGATAACTAAATTAGAACCTAACCTAGTCTCTACTGTATTCTGAGCTATTAAGTTTTGAATTTGATTTGTTTAAAGGTGTTAAAAGGTAGATGTGTAATAGCAAATTTGAATAAACTTTTGTTGCCAAATGCTATACCCGGATTTCTTTATTTCATTCGAATATTAGTACCTTTTAAACACCCTTTGTCCACACTAGCCGGGAGTGACTGCGACAATGTGATAGGATTGTCAGAAGTGAGAAGACCGGGTGAAGAATGTCTTAAATTAAATTCTGGCCATACATTCTACTATAGAGGAAAAGCCAACAGCCACGAACATGGAGTTGGACTACTCATTCACAAGCGGCTCAATAGTAACATCATGACAATAGATTCAGTCTCCGAGAGAGTCCTATACCTTATACTATCAATAACCAAAAAGGTAACTCTAAAAGTTATTCAGGTATATGCCCCGACCTCTAAAGCCCCTGACGAGGATATTGAACAGGTTTACGAAGATATTCATAAAGATGAAATAAGAAACCAAAAATTTGCGCACGGGCGGGACTTGAACCAGCAACCTTTTGGCAAACCGGGCCAAACGCTCTTACCAATTGAGCTACCGTGCTGTCAGTCCGACCCTGCGATTTTTTTTTTGGTCTCTTATGAAAACGTCAATTGCGTGACGCTTAGCGCCATCTAGCCGTCTGTTTATGAAACAGATGGCCCAAGCAGTTATTCTTTACAGAATAAATTCAACTTGGAAATTGATGTCGCTTCGCTATCTAATGCTTAAGAATGTTTTTAACACTCACAGTGTCATATTTTATATTCATAAAGATGAAATAAGAAACCAAAAATTTGCGCACGGGCGGGACTTGAACCAGCAACCTTTTGGCAAACCGGGCCAAACGCTCTTACCAATTGAGCTACCGTGCTGTCAGTCCGACCCTGCGATTTTTTTTTGGTCTCTTATGAAAACGTCAATTGCGTGACGCTTAGCGCCATCTAGCCGTCTGTTTATGAAACAGATGGCCCAAGCAGTTATTCTTTACAGAATAAATTCAACTTGGAAATTGATGTCGCTTCGCTATCTAATGCTTAAGAATGTTTTTAACACTCACAGTGTCATATTTTATATTCATAAAGATGAATTGGCAATTGCCAAAAGGTTGCTGGTTCAAGTCCCGCCCGTGCGCAAATTTTTGGTTTCTTATTTCATCTTTATGAATATAAAATATGACACTGTGAGTGTTAAAAACATTCTTAAGCATTAGATAGCGAAGCGACATCAATTTCCAAGTTGAATTTATTCTGTAAAGAATAACTGCTTGGGCCATCTGTTTCATAAACAGACGGCTAGATGGCGCTAAGCGTCACGCAATTGACGTTTTCATAAGAGACCAAAATAAAAAAAAAAACGCAGGGTCGGACTGACAGCACGGTAGCTCAATTGGTAAGAGCGTTTGGCCCGGTTTGCCAAAAGGTTGCTGGTTCAAGTCCCGCCCGTGCGCAAATTTTTGGTTTCTTATTTCATCTTTATGAATATAAAATATGACACTGTGAGTGTTAAAAACATTCTTAAGCATTAGATAGCGAAGCGACATCAATTTCCAAGTTGAATTTATTCTGTAAAGAATAACTGCTTGGGCAATCTGTTTCATAAACAGACAGCTAGATGGCGCTAAGCGTCACGCAATTGACGTTTTCATAAGAGACCAAAAAAAAAATCGCAGGGTCGGACTGACAGCACGGTAGCTCAATTGGTAAGAGCGTTTGGCCCGGTTTGCCAAAAGGTTGCTGGTTCAAGTCCCGCCCGTGCGCAAATTTTTGGTTTCTTATTTCATCTTTATGAATATAAAATATGACACTGTGAGTGTTAAAAACATTCTTAAGCATTAGATAGCGAAGCGACATCAATTTCCAAGTTGAATTTATTCTGTAAAGAATAACTGCTTGGGCCATCTGTTTCATAAACAGACGGCTAGATGGCGCTAAGCGTCACGCAATTGACGTTTTCATAAGAGACCAAAAAAAAAAAAAAACGCAGGGTCGGACTGACAGCACGGTAGCTCAATTGGTAAGAGCGTTTGGCCCGGTTTGCCAAAAGGTTGCTGGTTCAAGTCCCGCCCGTGCGCAAATTTTTGGTTTCTTATTTCATCTTTATGAATATAAAATATGACACTGTGAGTGTTAAAAACATTCTTACGCATTAGATAGCGAAGCGACATCAATTTCCAAGTTGAATTTATTCTGTAAAGAATAACTGCTTGGGCCATCTGTTTCATAAACAGACGGCTAGATGGCGCTAAGCGTCACGCAATTGACGTTTTCATAAGAGACCAAAAAAAAAATCGCAGGGTCGGACTGACAGCACGGTAGCTCAATTGGTAAGAGCGTTTGGCCCGGTTTGCCAAAAGGTTGCTGGTTCAAGTCCCGCCCGTGCGCAAATTTTTGGTTTCTTATTTCATCTTTATGAATATAAAATATGACACTGTGAGTGTTAAAAACATTCTTAAGCAGGTTTACGAAGATGTCAGTAAGTGTATACATGAAAACAAAACTACATATACAATCGTAACTAGAGATTTTAATGCCAAGATAGGCACAAGAGCAGATGACTCGGAAACCATTATGGGTCACTTTGGTTACGGGGATAGGAACTCCAGAGGAACAATGCTAATCGACTTTCTGGAACAACACAAGCTTTTTCATATGGGTTCTTTCTTCTAAAAAAGACCTGAGACGAAATGGACTTGGTTATCTCCGGGACAGAGATATAAAAACGAAATAGACTATGTGTTCTGCAGTCATAAATATATTGTCAAGGACGTAAGCGTACTGAACAGTTTCTGCACCGGGAGTGTTCGTGACCACCGTCTCATAAGAGCAAACATTGAGATCAATGCTAAACTAGAAAGGTACGCATCAGTGAAAGCTAGAAGACCAAAGATTGATACCGAAGGCTTAACCTTGCACAAAGAAGAGTTTAAGGCTAAAGTGAAAGAACAGCTATCTGGTATTGATGCCACTAACTCTAATATTGACGACATTGCCGTTCATCTACAAAAAACACTCTGTGGTGCAGCGCAGAAAGTAGCGCCACAAGGTAAAATAACACGGCAAAAGTTAAAAAAGGGTACCATTGATAAGCTGGAAGAACGTCGTTCTTTACTTAAACAAGGTTTGGGCTACACAGACGTATTTAAGCTCTTATGTAAAGAAACTCGCAAGCTCGTTGAGGTGGATATGAAGGAGTACAGGGAAGAAACTGTGAAGAAGGTCATAGAGAACCACAAAGGCCCTAAAGTATTCAAAAAGGCACTTTTACCAGGAACACAACAAATCACCAAACTCTTAGACGAAAATCAGAATCTTGTCAACAATAGAAACCATCTACAAGAAATAGTTGCTAAGTATTACGAACAATTATATAAATCAACTAAAACTAAACCTGATACCATGGTTAGCAGAAGAGTTACCAATGTTGGCTCCGAAGACGTGCCTGAGATTACAGACTCCGAAATAGAAACCGCCTTGAATAGAATGAAAAATAGTAAAGCAGCCGGAAGTGATAATGTATTAGTGGAAATGGTTAAGGCAGGAGGTGAAACTGTGATTAAGACCCTGAATTCACTTTTCAATAAATGCCTCGAAGAAGGAAAAATACCTAAAGAATGGCAATGCGCTAGTGTGATCTTGCTGTACAAAAAGGGTAATAAGGCTGATCTTAACAACTATCGTCCAATCAGTTTGCTGTCCCAGCTATACAAACTCTTAACCAAAATCCTTACTATTCGGCTTACAAGTAAACTAGATTTCTATCAACCCAAAGAGCAGGCCGGGTTTAGAAGTGGATACGGCACCATGGACCACATTCTGACGCTGCGAATTGTCATCGAAAAAACCACAGAATATAACATGCCTCTGTGGTTGGCTTTCATAGACTACAAGAAAGCATTTGACAGTGTCGAAACTTGGGCTATTATTCAATCATTGCAGAATGCTCGTGTAGACCATAGATACTCGAGGCTCATTGACTACATAACCAAAACATCTACGATGAAAGTCAATATTCCGCCAGAAACCAGGGCAATAAATATTGAAAAAGGAGTAAGACAGGGAGATACCCTCTCACCAAAATTATTCACCCTCGTCCTGGAGGATATATTCAAAAACCTTCGATGGGGAAACCTTGGTCTAGAGATAGAAGGTAAAAGATTGAATAATTTGCGGTTCGCGGATGATATCGTTCTGCTTACTGATAGTCCTACCGATCTTCAGACCATGATTCAAGATTTGAGTGATGCTTCACTACAAGTGGGTCTGGAAATGAATTTAAACAAAACCAAGATCATGACTAATTGCACTGACACGACTACAAACATCACAGTAAACCAAACCACTATTGAAAGCGTAGAGAAGTATATTTATCTTGGTCAGGAGATTAAGATGGGCAAAGAGAACCAGGTCAACGAAATCAGTAGACGCACACGTCTAGCATGGGCCGCGTACTCCAAGATCAACTTTGCTCTTAGGATGAACATCACCGCGGAACAAAAGGCTCGCATATTTGACGCATGTGTCTTGCTAGTGCTCACGTATGGTGCTGAAACTTGGGTTTTTACCAAAGACTCCATTAAAAAACTGCGAGTGGCCCAAAGAGCGATAGAGAGAAAACTGGTAGGAGTAACACTGCGAGACCGCAAGACGAATAAGTGGCTAAGAGAGCAAAGTAAAGTTACTGATGTTGTCCAGCGAGTGGCGAAGCTTAAGTGGGAATGGGCAGGCCACGTCGCCCGCAAACATGACTCTTGGTGTAAGACGGTTGTTGAGTGGAGACCATGGGGAGAGAAACGCCCGGTAGGAAGACCCCAAATGCGATGGAGTGACGACATCAAGAGAGAAGCCGGATCGATGTGGATACAGGTGGCTCAAGATAGAAGAGAGTGGCATAAAAGAAAGGAGGCCTACACCAAGAAAATGGTAGAGGAAGGCTAAGAAGAAGAAGAAGAAGAAGAACAATAAGAACCTTCCACTAAGGATTCAAAATTTATATACGCATGTAGAAATCAAGCCGAAAACGAGTTGACAAAATGTTGCTGAAAATAACCCACCCACTGACTAATTTGTTCAGTTTTCATTATTATTTTTATAAATATCTGTTATTTTTACATAGACGTAATATCTCGCCATTAGAAAACGACGTAACTACTCTGCCTCTAGCCGCAACACGGTTTTGTTACTAGCACGGAGGGTAGGTGCCATCAAGCATGTGCCTTGCCGTCATGTTTTTACCGACTTCATTGTAGCATTTGTAGCCAAAGTTCATAATTGTTGTACCGTAATAGTGCAAAATCATTGCAAATGGTCAAATAAAATATAATTTATTTTACTTTAAACTTTTTTAAGAATGCATATTGCAATACCTTTAGATTTGGAAAAACTACTTAAAATAACGAGTAAAGACTGCTGTTGCAAAGGTAAAAACCACCTCAAATGCTATTGATTTAAGATATGCATAATTTGAAAAAGAAATCGTATTCATTTTATTTTTTCTGATGATTGTCAGTCAGTCAGTCAGTTCTAATGACTGTCCCATCCCACTCATATTCAACTGAATCACCTCACGAGTATACACCTAGTCTTTATACGAAGAGCGAATGAAAAAATCAAAACCCATTAAAAAGCTTAGCTTAAGCTTAAGCTTAAAGCTTCGCGGAAATTTAAAGCAAAATAATTTTATAAATTTCAACATAATTAATAAGGGATTTCCGCAAAGTAACGCCTGATTCCATTAGTTATCTAAGCTTAAGCTTCTTAAATTTTTCTTTATCGATTGTAAACAACAATTTCATCAATCAATTTAACAAAAATATGTTTTACATACATCACTACTACTATTTTATAGTATCACTGGAGTTTTGCGCGGGAAACGAAAAGGGAAGGGCGGACCATATTTCTTCATTTTAGAAATTGTTTTTTTCGGGTCAATTATTGTGATTGTGCGGTGGAATTGCCATGATAATTCGTGCTTTTGAAGAAAACAATAAAGTTAAAGTGAGAATTATGGTGAAGCGAGCTCTAATCGCGCCGTCTTAAAGCCCTATTACACTACGCGGTATTCAGACAGTCTTAGTACGACTGTCTTAAAATCTAACTCGGAAAGCTCGCTATTACACTGGGCTGAATACCGCATGCTAACTCATTTGCAAAGCGTACGTAGTCGGTGACGGTTGTCGCGCGATGGGAAAACTTTCAAAGCACCAGAAAATCGCCATAGCTCTTGCCGCGTCTATTAATTTATATACAAAAAAGAACAGAAACATATGGGTTAAGTTATGCAAATACTGAGTGTTTTGGAACCATGTGACTTAAGAAACTACCTTAGAGTAAGAGTTGCCGAGTTTGAATGTCTATTGAAATTAGTTACTCCATACATTCATAGATATGGCATGTCTCGGTACAAATCAAGAACATTGAAAAGTACTTCTTTTTCTTTCGAACACGCCATGGTACACGCGGCCACAGCGGAATTAGGGAATCCATTTACTTCTACTTAGCATATTACCACAATATTTTGTTGACTGCAAATATAACTTCGTTTTTCAGAGTGTTTGTATGAAGTACAAAGTTATGTTTGCGGTTGTTGAAAATATGCTATATCTCAAAAACTACTAGTTCGATCCCGTCCGAGTCAATTTTCGTTGAAAGTATTTATTAAGATCTACATCATCAATTTTTTTCAAAATTTACACTTGCTTGTTTAAGAAATTAGATGGGGAGGGGGGGGACGCCCATTTTACCACTTTGGAAGCGTCTAGCTATGAAACGTTAGACTTTAAAAGAAAATGGTTTTAGGAACCTCGATGTCATTTTAAAAGACTATCCATAGATACCCCACACACATAGGTTTGAGTAAAAAATTTTTTTTTGGTTTTAGTTTCATGTATGGGAGCTAGGGCTTGCATTCGAATACTCGAATATTCGAATTATTCGAATAGTAAGTCATGTCGAATATTCGAATTTAGAAAACCGATTATTCGAATATTCGACGGCATTAATTTATACTTAAATTGTACAACGGTTTGTTTATATTTCGCGCCAATCCAACAAGCCGACGCCGTCGGACAAACTTCGTTGCAACTCGGAAGTGATCGTTAACGTTCGGTAGGTGTATTATCTGTCACTCGAACCACCATCATCATTCATCATTATCAGCCAAATGACGTCCACTGCTGAACATCCCACGGCTTTCCACGGCGACCGATCACTAGCGGTCTGCATCCTGTTTGATCCTTCGATCTTTATAAGGTCGTCTGTCCATCTTGTCGGTGGACATCCTACGCTGCGACTTTGGTCGAAGGATCTCCAATCTAGAACTTTCCTGCCCCTACGGCCATCAGTTCTTTCGCGCTATGTGCACTGCCCACTGCCACTTTAGCTTACTGATTCTCAAGGCTATGTCCGTTGCCTTTGTTCTTCTACGTATCTCCTCGTTTCTGATTCGATCTCGTAGAGAAACACTCCGCATAGCCCTTTCCATCGCTTGTTGTGTGATTTTGAGCTTCTTTATAAAGCCCATAGTTAGAGACCATGTTTCGGATCCGTATGTCACCAGTACCACTGGTAACACACACTAGTTGAAGATTTTCGTCTTCAGACACTGAGTTAGTTGAGATGAGAAGACACTCTTGCGCAGTTTCCCGAACGCTGCCTAGCCGAGTTGGATTCGTCGGTTGGCCTCCTTCTCAAAGTTGGACCTACTCAATTGGATCACTTGTCCCAGGTAGACGTATTCGTCGTCAACTTCGAGAGTTGAGGTCCCAATGGATACTGGAGTGGGTACAACAAGGGAGCTCGACATAATTTTCGTCTTTTCCATGTTCAATTTAAGACCCACTTGTTGGAATACTCGGTCAAGGTACTATGCTCGAAGACCCAAGATCGTCCAGCGTCCCACCAAGATCGTCCAGTGTTTTTGCCACGACTATATCATCGGCAAATCGGAGGTGTGAGATGTATTCGCCACTAACTTTGATGCCGATTCCTTCCTATTCCAGCACTTTGAAAGCATCTTCCAATGCCGCTGTGAACAGTTTAGGAGATATAACATCTCCCTGTCTCACACCTCTTCGTAGTGGAGTCGCCCTCGTGTTCTGCTCCTGTACTCGGACCGATATGGTGGCGTTATTGTAAACCATACTCATTCGCTTTCTTTTTGTTGTCCTGCTTCTACATCTTTAACTAGTATGGAAGAGTTGGAAACAGCAATTCTTATGCAAATGGCGCTTTTTGATAGAGGAGGACCCAGACAAATATATTTAAGCCACGCATACAAATTTCTATCATGCATTCCGCCAACTAGCGTTGAATGTGAAAGAGTGTTTTCCTCCTCAAAATTCATTTGCATCCATCTCCGATGGGCTTTAAATGATGACTCTTTAGACGCCTTAAGCTTTCTGAGGTCATATTATCAAGGCAGGCACTAAATAGTGATTGCCATATTTGACGACCCGTCTGGTGTAGTGGTCGAGAAATCGCCTAATACGCAGCGGGTGCGGGTTCGATCCCCGCACAATACAAACATTTGTGTGCATGAACATGTCTGTTTGTATTGGTCTGGGTGTTTTCTATGTATATCATGTATGTATTTACAAAAAAAAAGTATTTAAGTATAATATCCGTTGTTTAGCACCCATAACACAAGCTTTGAGTAGCTTACTTTGGGGCTAGATGGCGATGTGTGGGAATGTCCAAAGGATATTATATTTATTTATTTATATTTGATTATGACAAATGGACGAAAAAAGGATGAACGAAATTAAGTTCCTATTTTAGCAATACGTTTAATGTGATTTGATAATTTGATCTCAATAGCAAGAAAGTATTAGTATTTAGATTTTGTTAATGTTATATTTAAAGTAATACTAAATATTTTTGATAAAACTCAACATTTGTTGATTCTTTATTTATAATTTTTGTTGATTATAATAAGGACATTTTATTATGTGGGATATAAAGAAGGCATATGAGGCCCTAATTATATGGTTAAAACATTGTTTCAAGTATTTCAAGACTTTTTTTCACTATTCGAATATTATTCGAATAATTCGAATAATGTCTCCAAAATATTCGAATATTAAACACTTTCGAATATTTGCAAGCCCTAATGGGAGCCCCCTCTTAAATGACATTAATTTTTATTTTTTGTATGAGAATCGTAAAGCGGTTAACAGGATACATCTTCCTACCAAATTTCAATTGTGTAATGCTTATAGTTACAGAATAAAATGGCTGTGACATACGGACGGACAGACAGACAGACAGACAGACTTGACGAAACTATAAGGGTTCCGTTTTTTGCCATTCGGCTACGGAACCCTAAAATGTATACGACCTTCTTCGCTCCGCGGCTGCCGCGCGCTGACTGCTGAACGGTCTAAGCGTGCTAAGTCTTATTACACTAGGTACGCGGTATTCAGCAAGCAAGCGAGTAAGCACGGCCGAACCCATTCGGTCAGTCTAATTAGACAGGATAACTTGCTAGCACTTATTACATTAAAGCACTTATTACATTAAGCTAAATCTTGGTAAGACTGTCTGAATACCGCATAGTGTAATAAGCCCTTAAGCGTGCTAAGTCTTATTACACTACGCGGTATTCAGCAAGCAAGCGAGTAAGCACGGCCGAACCCATTCGGTCAGTCTAATTAGACAGGCTAACTTGCTAGCACTTATTACATTAAGCTAAATCTTAGTAAGACTGTCTGAATACCGCATAGTGTAATAAGCCCTTTACTCGGATCGCTGTTCCTGCGCTTAGCTTCCTTGTTGAGCATTGGAATGCGGACCACCTCGCATTTCAATGAGTTACGTTAAGTTAGGCTAGTTTAGTGTAAGTTGTAGTTTTAAGTGTTGAAAAATGTTAATTTATTAAATGAAGAATTGTCTGTATGGCATACAGTCCAGGACGTAAAACTTGTATTTAAAAAAATAATAATAATATCACTACTACTATGTATATTATATAATGCATCAAAGGAAAACTTTATAGAGCCAGAATAACAATGAAATTGTTTGTTGTCGATGTTTCACTCTCAATTCAGTTTTCTAATATTATTAACGTGTTAATCTTCTTTTCTTCTATACCTCACTAGTGGTGTATCCACACCGCTCATGCCACAGCGGCTTTTTACGGAAATTGCATTTTTTCTACCTCTATCGTAATTCACATGTGCCGCCCCCGCCCCGCACTGTGGATCGATCACATACAAGCGGTCGGACATAGGATGCTAAAATCATTTTTACCGATTTTCTAAAAAATAATAATGCCAATGTGTGTTTTAAAATATTTCAAGAAAAAAATGACCAAACACATTTTTGGATTAATCACAAATTAGGGAGATATTATGAGAAAAAGTAATTTCATTGTATGAAATAAATAAGAAAAAAACATATCTTGCGATTAACGCAAGTTTACTCCTTACAATATGTTTGTAATTAAATGTCAATGCAAATGCAGTAAGGGTGAGTATCAAATAAAGGGGCATGGAAATAAAATGTAGTTAACCGATTGCCGTCTAATTAAGTACTAAAGTAAAAATGTAAAACGACAAATGCATGTATGACAAAATGTAGGTCGGTCGCAACAACGTATGCATTGCTGCGCCTAGCAACAAACATTAATAGATTATTTTAAATTAAAATGTACTTTGTACGCAATAGATTTTGTAGCTTTGAACTAAATGTTATCTACAATTCCTTACTTTCAGAAGAAGTGTTTGAATCTAAAAATAAAGATTTTCGAAGATTTCGAGAACACAGTTCAAGAAAAATTAATACTCGTAGCATTGCCTGCAATGAAGATATTTTTAATTATTTGCTTATTTCGTCAGGTCCTCCGTTAGCAAAAAACGACCAAAAATGCGAAATTCCAAGAAAAGGATTATTAATAAAGAGCGAGGGCGAGTAACCTTATTGTTCAAGACGTGACTGAAATAGAATTCGTTGATGTAAGTGATCTATTAGATGTTGATTCCGATGAAGACATACTATCTGAAACTTCAGAATCGGAATCAGAATAATAGGATATCTTTTACCGGAATCAATAATTGATAAATCACAAACATTTCATATTCCAATACAATTTTCTGAAAATAATTCAAAGTTTTATTTTTATAAAAATTCAAATATTGTATATTTTTTATTTCATAGGTATTTTCTCACAGTCATATTTTATAAATAAATGATCGTGTTTTTTTTAAGTTTATATTTTATTCACATTTTGTTAAAATTATGGTCTTGTTATTTTTTTGATTTGTTTTATTAATATATTTGTTTTTTAATGATTTAATTGTACCAATATTCTATAATAACCCATTAAGTATTGATTCCTGTAAAAAAAAAGGATTAAATCGTTTATACGTCAAAAAACAATAGGGAATGAAATTTTGTCCCACACCTCAGAAGGGGGGCGGACGGGTACCAAGTACGTTTGGAGGAATTATAGATAACATCAAGTTCAAACCTACAAAATCTATTGTAAGGAGTAAACGTGCGTTATTCGCAAGATATGATTTTTTTTTTGTTTTTTTCATACAACGAAATTACTTTTTCTCATATATCTCCCTAATTTGTGATTAAATCCAAAAATGTGTTTGGTTAACTTTCTTCTCGAAATATTTTAAGATACACATTGGCATTATTAGTTTTTAGAAAATCGGTAAAATAATATTTTAGTATCCTATGCCCGACCGCTTGGATGGAGTCGATCCACTGCGCCCCGCCGCGGCAATGCCGCCAGGTGGTGTGGATACACCATTATAGGTTTGGACTGAATGAATGTTTCATTTGCATGATACCTATTTAGGCTGCGTTCCGTTTTGCGCCAATATCACTGTTAGCACTGTGAGCGTCAAAAGCCGTTCCGATTTGATTAGCGTGCTGACAGCGCTGTTGACGCGATTTCATTTCGGAACGGTTATTCAGCGCATCGTAAGCGAGCGATATCATTTTCGCGCGAGATTTGTAATAAATGATAACCTAATACCTTGCTAAAAACAAATAAAGAGTAGGTACCAAATAAAGTAATAATAAATTATTATGGATATTCATGAAATAAATACTGTATTATTAGACAGCGATGATGACTGTGACAGCTAGTCATCATCGTCTTCGAAAGAAGATGATGAGGATTTCGCAGTAGGTACAATTTAACAGTAAGAAATCTAGAGAACCAATCCCTAGAATAAAACACAGATGAATAATAATGTTTCTAGAATAAAAGTGTATGTGAATGATGTTGCATCCAAGTACAACTCTGAAACATTTAAATTACATTTGATGTTCTTTGAAGCAAAAAAATACGTCAAATGCGTCAGGCTGCGTTCCGTTTTGCGCCAATATCACTGTTGGCACTGTGAGCGTCAAAAGCCGTTCCGATTTGATTAGCGTGCTGACAGCGCTGTTGACGCGATTTCATTTCGGAACGGTTTTAGATTACATTTGCTGTTCTTTGAAGCAAAAAGACGTCAAATGCGTCAATGTAACAGTCCGCTCACAGCCGCTCACGGTGCTAACGCGGCAAAACGATTGCACTGTGAACGCAAGATGGCGGTGATAGTGACGTCAGCCGTGACGTGACTATAGCTTTCGTTGATCCGTTAACGCCTAATCGGAACGGTTTGTAAGCGCGATATCAGTGTCATTTTCGCTGTTAGCGCAATACGGAACGGATATTATGGCAGTGACATTGACAGCAACGGAAAAACACAAATGTCAATGTCACTCAGCTTTTTGAAAACAAACCGCCTCCTTGTAGGTACTGATTTGTACTCTGTTTATTTCTTTCTTACGATTTTAAAAAACTCAAATCTAAACAATACGTTATATATCTTAAACAGAGTCCGTAAAATTTTTAAAATAGGTTCCACTGCATCGCTCTGAAGACGGCGTCCGATTTTCCCGCGCTTGAAAGTTTCTCAGTAGAAATTTGCAGTTGCATTGCATTGTTTTGATCACAACAATGCTATCAATGACGGATTTAGAAAGGCTAATTGCAGCGAAAAGACTTGAGATTGAGAATGAGAAAATACATCTGGGACTATCATCTCGGGAGAGTAGCGGGAATGTGAGTTATCTTTGTTGTATTGTATGAAACTTGTTGATTCACTTGCGGTCGGCGGTATCGATTTTCTGCCGCAGTCCGGTCTAGACCTGGGTCTGTATCTGCCGTATATCGATTCAGCGGATCAGTTACATGCGCAGCACACTAGTTTTTCTAATTATCTCTGTTTGAATCGGTAAAATCACGGGTAATATTGGCCATTATAGGTTCAACTAAGTGGTCAAATCAAGCCCCATGACATGAACTGTATTTAAAAACACAAATCGTTTGTGCTTTGAAAGATTAAGTGCTTCTGTAAGTTCAAGGAGGTAAGTAAACAATTATGGAAGTTTTAGTTTGACTTGATAGTTTTGATAACTACAATAAAAGTTATAAAAGGCTTACCTAGGTTTATCAATATATATTTTATTTTATGACATACTTAAGCACTGTACAAGTTGGGATTGTTAATTAGTATTTTATAAATATTTTGTGTTGTCACCTTGTTTCTTTCTTTTTTAATGCCTCATGTAGTGTTTTACAAACAAAAAGTTCTTATTACTGGCAGATTTGGCTGCTATCTATAGCGGTATAGATTGTTGCTTAAGTCGCACAACAATGAAGTTATGAAATATTTCAGTATTAAATAAATATTAAATAATGTGAAATATGGTAACAATATTGTACAGAGTATACACTTGCATAGCATTTCAAAGAAAAACATTTGAATTAAAAGTTTTTTCCTATTTTGATTAATAAAGTTCTTTCTTGAAACTTGGTTCTATGCTTATTTTATCTAATTTTATACAACTTGTATAAACCCAATATTGGCTACATTCATCATTAAAAATGAATTTCAATTTATAAACCAACCACCACCCTATTGTAACACAGCGAACACCTTATTTATTTATCGTCTTTATGTATGTATCACAAATGCCAAGACCTATTGATTTGACATTAAAAGAACATTGCTCCATTTCAGATGTTATGGCATGTTAAATGCCGTTGCTGGTTATAGGTTTTCAGGGTATGAGCAAGGAAAGTGCTATGAAAAGTAGTTGATTTTTTAATATTGCCAGGTTACATTGTAAGTATTTGCTTAGTATGTACACACAAGATTTATGAGTGTACACTTTCAGTTTCTTTCTGTCAGTTATCGAAATCAATAAAAAAATCTCTAAAATATGCTATTATAATGTTTAACTTCTGCAAAAAAAAAAACTGAAGAAACAATTTTCTTAAATGTGTGTTTAAATATGTAGGAAAATAAAAAGTTGGAGAGGGCAAAATTAAGTCAATTGATTTTAATTTATGTATGAGACAGTGAACAGCAGGGCCCTCATTTTTAAAGCAAGTTGTTAAGATAAAATTTTAACTTGTTAAACCAAGGATAATGGTAACACAGTGTACATAAATCCAGCTCCGTTTTGAACTAATTTTGAACCTTGTGTTTGTTTGTATTTTGAAATTTGAACGAATAATAATATAAAGCTGAAGAGATTGTTTGTTTGAACGCATTAATCTTAGGAACTACTACTTTTGGCGTTGGAAAGCTTTTTCATCTATTATTTATTAATTATACAATGTGACCCAACACCAGTGTCGGAGACTTAAATAGTATAAAATATGCCATTTTTTATCAACAAATTGCTCCTTGAAATTGTTTTTGCTCTTACCGCTGTAAATTGGCTGCCATTTTGATTTTTTTGTTACAAAGAACCGGGCTCTAATACTAATTTGACCACCACTATCATTTGATAGCTTAACATGTAGACAATTATAATAACACATCCATTGTTGTAATTATTATGAAAAAAAAAATATAGAAAAATCATTTAACACTAAGAAAAATCGATGTTTTGTGTATTTTTTTAATAATTGGCATTTTGTATTTTTGTGTAAATACGATTTCCAATAGCAATTTGTCGATAAAAATGCCACATTTTATACCATTAAATTCGTCCGCGCGTTTTGAGAAAATACAAACGAATAATTTATTGAACATTTGTCTAAGTTAATAATACAAGATATTTTAAACAACAAGTCTACAATTCAGGCGGTCGTTTTGCTCACAGTAATTTCCACCAGACAGCATTCAAGTCAGAATCAAAAACGTTTTAAACCATTTTTAAACATAAGTTTATACTATTTTAAGTGTCGAGTATGAGAGATAAAATTCATATTACCTATATTTTGTTACCAATTAATAATTACTAGCGGTCCCCCTCGACTTCCTCCGCGCGTTTTGAGTTCTCCCCTACCGTCGCAGCCTGGTGAAGCCTTCCTCAATAAATAAGCTATCCAACACAAAAATATTTTTTTTAAATCAGTCCTCTAGTGTGAGATTAGCGCGTTCAAACAAACTAAATTTTTAGCTTTATAATATTATGTATGTGCTAAGCCAGGGCAGGTCGCTAGTATAGATGGCTACTACTGGTCACACTTTGGACGACGGTAAGCTCCCAAGGTTAGCAAAGAAAATTTAGTGAATGTAGGCCACGATTGAGAAGGAAGATTACGAAAAACCGCTTAACGTGTTTGCTTGATGGGCTTATAAGTGGTTGTTGCTTTTCGTCACGGTGTAAAAGTGCTTGGTTATCGATATAAATATTGTGTTACTCGTTACAAAATATTTCTTTATTTCTGGACACTTAAGAATTTAAATCTATTTCAGAAGAATTTAACAGTTTTAAGTTACCCTTGGTATATAATATACAGGGTGTTTGGTACATTGTGCACCAAATGAAAATGGCTAATAATGGGGGTGTTGGCGTATCTTAGCTATTATTTTCTGTCTCAATTTTTTAGAAGTTTTTTTATATCGATTTTTATGGTCTTTATGAAAAATATCTGAAATTTGGCATTCTAATCATATATTTTTTTAACTTTTATTGTTTTCTGCATATTATTTTAATATAGAGAGTGCACCTGTGTTTGCGCACACACTTGTGCATTATAATATGTCCCGCGCAGTCGGTTAGTCGTTGTGACTGGCCACCGTAGTCAAATCGGCTAGGGGGACTATTAGGGGGTCCCACTATTTCTGTTACTATTTTTGTATGTTATTGTGCATTATTTTCCGGTTTTTTCTTACATCAAAATCGAAATATATATAAATAAAAAACCGTGGCAAAAAAATAAGGCAGAAAATTATAGCTCTAAGTCATGACCTCCATTATAATTTATTTTAATTTGGCACACGATGTATTAAATAACCTATATAAAGTCAAATATCTGTGTCTATCGCTCTGATAAAAGTGTAGGACTATACATCGAAAATGCTAGTCACACTGAGCTAAAGAGTCTATCAAGTTCTCAACAAAAATCTTATGAAAACAATGTTGTCCCCTTCAAATTTGACAAATTCCCAAAAACACTTAATCAACGATACAATACATTTAATACTTCTTCTTTCGTGTTCCTTTGCCAAAACTACTAATAAACCTTCACCTCTATCAGAACCCTTCCAAACACTTTACCCCTATATGACATCATGCCCTCACATACCTACTTTTGAACCGTGTCCAATTAAGTATCTGTATCTGGCAATGGCTAAAGCTTTCTCTATAAAGTGAAGGTCGGGTAGATCAGACGAGTGTTTTTATTGTGCCTATGGTCATAGTACACTCAATGCGATGGCTTATCTTTTTATCTAATCAACCATAATTTCACTGAGGACTGCCTATTTATTACCACCTACTCGGATTAGCGCCTTTGTAGATCATAAGCTTGAAGCTTGAAAATGGTATGTGTGTGTTCGTTATGTTGGAAATGTAGATTTACCTACATATGTCTGTGATAAGTATAGGTTGTTGAAAGAATGTCCTTTCTTTGAGTATGATAGTGTCTTGTCCTCGAATCAAAGAAAGCATACTCTTTCTATGATCGCCTCTTTATCGTTTAGCGGCAATCGATAAATTTCAAACGTCTTTTTTATTATATTAAAAAAGGATTTGCCCACTTGAATGTAGGTACTTATTTGTTTATAAAAGCAATAAGAATTGTCAAATGTGGGGAACCATGTCATTAAGGAGATAAGTTTATTTTATTAACGTGATAATTTATATAGAGGCGTGCATGTTAAACCTACTGAAGTCTTATCATTTGTCAAGCAAGGAAAAGTTTCATCGAAGCGGTTTACCTATAGAAGTTTCCATAAACAAACGTTTTGATGTTTAGTGTAGTAACTTGGTGCATGCAACCTTAGGTTAAACTATCTCAAAGTGCAAGGGACCGTATTGAACATATTAAACTATTTCTTCTTCGATACTATGCGTCAAGTAGAGGGCAGTTCTTAAAGGCCACACCATTACCGTGTTCTGCCAACCCGATGACTCCGAAATCGAAAGTCTAGACCGCAGCAGATTAACTTACACACTGCGGTTTCTTATGCACTTGGAATACGAACTATTTTCCACCGGAATTGTATAGGTTACTACAGCGGTCAGTTCGCGGTCAAGCTACCGTAAATGATTGATGAGGCTCACGTGGGCGGTGCCGGTTATTTCTACGATTACCTTCTCTTATAATTGGATTCTTGACGGGCTGTTTAATTAATCGGTAGGTGGAAAACCAGACTGGTAAAAAAAATGGGGGAAAATATTGAACAATTACATAACTTAGTAGGCGGGATGCCGATTATTGGGAAGACTATGATTAAAACAGGTCTAACTGTATAAGTCTCTTAGTGGTATTTACTACAATAAGGTGGCTACTATGTATACTCATATTTATCCTAGCACCTTTAGGTAACATATACAGAATATAAAAACACATAATCACCATACAATACCTACAGCATCTTTTTCAAAGACGAAAGAGTTCTATCAAAGTTTAAATCAAGGCTAATAATATACTTATAGTCTGTCTTTTTCATGTCAAAACACTTAAATTATTTTCGGCCATTCAATTAAGAATCAATGATGTAAATAAATGAATAAATACATATTGGAGTCCAATCACATACATTGCTTTGATCCCAAAGTAAGTAGCTATGCACTTGTGTTATAGAAATCAGACACAACGGTGGTACCACAACACCCAGACCCGAGACAATATATAAAATTTTGATTTCAACATTGACCCGACCGGTAATCGAACCCGGAACCTCGGAGCGGCGGCGCTTTGTAAGCCAGCGACTTAGCCACTACACCACGGAGGTCGTCAAATGTATTTTTTCTTTCACCCATATTAAAATACAATTCTCTTTCAGACAGAAAATGATAAGCCAGCGGAGCGCAAGCCTGCGCGTGCTGTGAGTTTTCCACCAGGCGATCTGAGCGCGTACAATGCCGCATCATCAAAGGACGAGAAAGAAACAAGTGCGCAGGAGTTGGACGGCGAGATACCGCCGGAACTAGACAGATATATACGGGTAAGTTGTAAATAAAATTCATAATATACTTTTGCAAAGGATATTAACTTTAAAAAAAAAGTAAACACCGAGTTCACAAAATGTAGTGCATTTTGGTAAAGTCTTAAATAAACTCTTTTAAGGGTTTAAAATGATCCATTTTAGGCGAACAATGTCTTTTTGGAGTCTGTGCTCTGTTAGTTGATACTTGATATGGTCAAAGAGAATGCACCGACTACAATAATAAATTTTTCGCTTACAATTATGGATCCTTTCCTTCATGAGTTTATATGAGACTTTTAGTGCATTTTGATTTTGATGTCGGTTTTAACTGTTTTTAAGTTAATTTTATTTGCTTATTTTTAGTGATTGCAGGAAGGTTTGCACCTTTTGACTCGGTTTTTTAATAAACTACAAACCTATCATTAAATTGATGAACTGCGTTTAGGAGTTCTACCATCAGCTTAGCTCTACACAATGTCAACTATCAGACGCAACAACAAGTCTTTATTAAGATTCTATTACAAAAACACTAAACGTGCCTTTTAAATTCGTGGTTTTCCCTCGATGACACCAAGATCCCATCATCAGATCCCATCTTGGCAACAATATGATCAACTAGAAGGTATAACCTCTAGGTAGGCGAAAAGAAAATTCGAATCGGTCGACAATATGTCGCAGTCGCTGTAATATTAGGTAAATAAATATTAATATTGGACACCAATCACAAACATTGCTCTGATCCCAAAGTAAGTAGCCAATGCACTTGTGTTATGGAAATCAGACACAACGGTGGTACCACAACAACTAGACCCGAGACAATATAGAAAAGATCGTTTTCTTCATTGACCCGACCGGGAATCGAACCCGAAACCTCAGGTGATGGCAACGCTTGAAACCAGCGTGCTAGCAACTCGACCACGGAGGTCGTCAAAAAAGTCGTAAGTTAACATTGATACAAAAAAAAAACATACAGTCGAATTGATAACCTCCTCCTTTTTTGAAGTCGATAAAAAATATAAGTTTATTGCGCACATTACGTTGTGTTAGTTTCAAAACTGTTAACAGAAAACGTACATTTTGGATGGTTTGTTGCTACAAGTAGTCTCCGTCTATCTGATGTCTCATTCTGACAAATATGGGTAAATGAGTAATGAAATACAACAAGATTCCTTTTTGTCATCCATCCACCCACGTTATCGAATCAAAAATAACATATTGGACAATGCATACTCATCTCAGCAAAAAATTCAGCAACTCATTCAATTGATTATACCTACTGATTTAACTTACTTTATTTTAGAATAGATTAGTTTGTTAGAATCAAAGTTTAAATAGGTGGTACGTCTTAGCATTTGTACCTTAAACAAGATTAACACTAAAAGTCATAAAATTCATTTATTTATGCACATAAGCCCATTGAGGACACTTTTACACGTCCCAATATAAACCCTACCACAGCTTCGGGACAATTTTGAGCTAGTGCTGAGAAGAAGCTGCGCAACAAACTCAGTCACTATTGTCAATGCCTCTTTTTAAAAGGTTTTCAATGTTTGTAGTGATCATGCAAGTCCATACATTATTATCTTTTAAATAATCATCTACTTTATAATACCCTTTCGTCATTAGGGTTTCTTTAATGACAGTTTTCAATTTATTGACCGGTAAGTTTACAATGTGTTCTGGTAGTTTATTGATTTTTTTTTATACATTTTCCTTTGAAAGAATTACTAACCTTTCGAAGCCTAAATTGTGGTATAGCAAGCTTATTCTTATTCCTTGTATTATAATTGTGTATATTACTTTTTTCCGTGACAGTGAGCTTTAGGCGCAAAAAAATCAAACTTCTATTGGGTCTGGGATACTGCCCTGTAAAGTGTTAATATCAAATTATTACGAGCACTTATAAAATTGAAAGAATGAGTTTATCATTGCCAATGCCATATCAACTAAGGTGCTGTAACTGCTATCACGAACCCACGCGTCTAGATTGAAACTGATAGTCGACCATAAAAACAGATTCTATTGTTATTAATGCCATATTCATTGCCCTCGTTTGAGCCTTCTCTACATAGTACCCATACAATGTGTCCCGACACCAGTGTTGGAGACTTTAATGGTATAAAATATGGCATTTTTTATCAACAAATTGCTGTTTGAAATCATTTTTACTGTCACGGTTGTAAATTGGCAGCCATTTTGATTTTTTAGTTACCAAGAATCAGACGAGAGCCCTCGTCCTACTGAGACCACCACTAGTCGTGTTAATGTCGCATGTTCATAAAAAAGGTCTTAATTTGATAGCTTAACATGTAGACAATAAAACCATATCCATTATGCTTTAATTATTATGAAGAAAAATAGAAAACTCATTGAAGACTAAGAAAAATCTATTTTTTTTGTATTTTTTTAATAATTTGCTTTTTATTTATGTGTAAAAAAAAGATTTCAAACAGCAATTTGTCCATAAAACTAAATTATAGTTTCAAAAAACTAAAAAAACACGCTTTAATAGCAAGCGAACTAAAAAGTAGATCATAATAATATGATTAAGCACCCCACGCTTTTTCACTTTATTTGATTTTTTGTTAATATCTTAATATTCATATTAATCTTATTCTGAATTAATTATGATAATTGATTGTTGAATTTGATATTGCAGTAACACAAACTGTCTTAAACAAAAATTATTTTCTACTTTTTAGTTCGCTTGCTATTAAAGCGTGTTTTTTTAGTTTTTTTAAACTATAATTTATTTTCTCAATTTTTAGTGTCAAGACGACAATTAAATAAATAATAATTTAAAATTGAAGTATTAAAATATTAAAGAAATTAAAATATGCAAGCGCGGATGCGCGCAATATTTCGGCAGCAGCGACAATTATATTATTCGAGGAGTGATAGTGCATGCACGCGAGGAAATTGGTAGTCTTTTAAAAGTGGGGGAAACCAGAAAGAGGAACAGGCCGTAGGTAGCAGAGGGCCAATCGGCAGCAAGAGAAAGAGAATAATATTTTCATTGGCTTTCAGCAAGTGGCATAGGCTAAGTAACATGCACATGAATCTAAATATATTTTTTTTTATCCTGATGATCCTAGTCAGGACTTTAATAAAAAGTTATGAGATTATTGTATTGTCATCGGTCCTTGACCCCTGTGCAAAAATCCAAGTTAATCAGACTCCTAGAAGTAGGTGAAAATGAAGTTCAAAGATTCCCTTACATACATACATTCATACATACATACAGGTCAAGCTAATAAAAACGTGTTAAAAATGCCATATTTTATACCATTTAAGTCTCCAACACTGGTGTCGGGACACAATGTATAATATTATAAAGCTCAAGAGTTGAACGCTTTAAACTCAGGAACTACTGGATCGTATTGAAAAAATATTTTTGTGTTTGATAGCCTATTTACCGAGGAAGGCTTTAGGCTATTAGAGTCTGGCTAATAAAAGCTGAACCCGGTGATTTTTATAGCGGCAACACTACCACTGTGAAAAAAAAAGTGTTCATGGCCGCCATCATGGCGTATCTGCGTAGTTGGTTGTCACTGTGTTAAGTTTATTTTGTGCATTCCTTGGTTTTTCTTTCAAAATATGGGTAAAACTATAAAGAGTGCAGTGCGGCAGATTCTATTTACTATGATAAGTAAATATAAAGAAAAACAAGATGAGCAAATGGCTATAATCAAGCAAAAAGAAGATTGTTTACATGTTGCGATAGAGTTCGTAGGTTAGTAAAACTTATTCACTTAGATACTTTCATATTTATCAAGACTTTCACGTCATAATAATATATAGGTATTTATAATTAGTACATTCCAATTTTACCAATTTTACAGAAAAGAATTCGAGTGTTGAAGGAGCCAGTGCTGCTTTGGCAAATCTCAAAAAAATAAAGGAATTTCATCAAGAAGAGTATCTCTCACAGAATAAATATTTTGAGAAAATCTCTTCAATGACTGGTAAGTTCCTACCAAGCTCAAAATTATTGATATAAAATGTCAGAAATACATATTTTTAGTAATAGGTTCGTGTAATTTTTTTCCTTTGCTTAGATTTTTACACCAACATACACTATTTGTAAACAAATTCTAGACTTGTTTTAAATACAAGATGTATTTTACAGACTGAGAAAAAAAACATCGTTTAAATAAAAGGCTTATATAAACAATGTTTTTTTTTTTAGATTACGTATAAGTTCACATAGATTTATATGCAACAAAAATACACAGGAGTGATTAGTTTAAAATTATAAATAGGTTTAAAAAATATTGCTGTTTCTTTTTCAGATATTAGTATTTCAACATTGAAAAGGATTAAGGATTAAGATTAAAGGAAGATGGTTAATCATGTCATTCATATTGAAGAGAATTATAAACAAAAAGATGGAATAGTGGCAGAAATGGCAAGTTTCATTATAAATGTAACCGATTCAGGTGACGAATCTAGCAGTTCAGATTCAGAAGAATCGATGGGTGTGGAGTATCTGGAATCAGACTTTGATTATAGTGAATAATAAATAACTATGTATATTAGTAAACTTTGTTTTTGAAATTCTCATCCCAACATCCCAAATACTATTAACTTCTGTTGGTTTAAATACCTAGTTCAGCATGTCAGATGTATAATCGCAATGAATATCCTTACTTATTGATAGTAAAATGCGAGCCTAGCGGTGCCGGTGACATGGCCACCAGCCGTACCACCGACATTGTGTGTAGCAGCCATAGTACATATATGAAACGTGTTATAACTTCGTATTTCATATGAGGAAAGCCACAGTTGAAATCTACTTTTTGTGAATTTAAAAAAAGTATCAAATATGTTTCTTCCTATTATAGACGGTGTTGCCTAGTTTTCATATTTTAAATTTGCCGCGTTTTGCTAGGTTCAGCTTTTGATGGCCAAACTCTAAACATCACGCTGCGACGGAAGGAGAGGGAGAAAACTCAAAAAGCGCGCACGAAGTAGCGGGGGACCGCTAATAAAATTTATAAACTGATGTCGCTACCCGCCGTATCTATATGGTTAAAGATCTGTGTAACATTTTTTTATCAATAGACGAGAATAGTTTATAATCTGTATGAGATAAATAAGCGAGAAATAAAATCGTATGTATCTGTTTATTATAGACTACGCGTGCGAAGCGATCGCGCGCAGTTTATTCGAAATAGTGAAGCTAGGTTCTATAAATTATTTAAGTTGTCTGAACTATTAGTCGTTGTTAACGCAGTGAACGGCTATAGCCGTGAAAACAATAAAGTTCTATTGTATCTGGGATACCGCCCAAAAAGTGTTACTAAGGATCTCATTTACATGGTAGACCTCTTTCATAATTATACATGTGATAAGCCCTAAGAGGCTGTTGAGAACAACATAAACAGGATATCTTTGTGCCAAGGCCGTAATTTTACTTTAAAAAGTTATCCTTTTTGCATCGTCTATGCCTCTGCCGATTTCCCTCTCCCTGTTCGATCCTACCGGTGCCTGCGGGTCGGCCTCGGTCAATATTTATTAAATTACTTATATTTGTGCGGAATAAACATTGTAAAACGTTATTCACGTCATGAGCTATCATAAAAGTGTGAATTTGTATTGCTAGCTAAGTTGAAAATAAAACAGTGTTGGTGTTGTGCAAAGAAACATTTTTCATTTCATCTGCCTGCAGCCCTACACGCCCCCTGGCATTCATCACACACACATTTACATGGACAAACCGTCCAAAGGCTGTTTCACCAACGACAAATAAGCGCTATCCAACAAATAATTCAAATAAGGAACGTTGTGTTACTGAACAACAGGCGTCTCCCATAAATACTTAAATACGTATTAAACATCCTTGACTCAGGTGCAAATGTTCGTGCTCATCACACAAACATTTGCCCCTTGCGAGATTCGACTCGCGACGGCCGGCGCACATACGGGTATTTTCATGATCTACGCGGCCAAAATTATTTTATTGGTTAATTGCTATCTAAACGACTTAAATAAATAAAAAAACACTTTTTTACTAAAATCGATATATTATTACAACAAAATATACTTAACACAAAAATATAGAATTATTTTACTTTTTTGTACATAGAATAACGCTTAACAATGCTAAGTTTGTTGATTTTCTTCGTAGCTCTCTGATGTATTTGTATATCAACTTTTTCATTGTTATTTCCACAAACTAATTGAAGAGGTACGAAGCAGCTTTGAAATATGTTTGAATCAGTATCAGTATGAATTTCTAGTTTTTTCTTGAACTGTGATTGTTGGGACCCATCGCAGCCCCATTTACTTATAACAGTTAAGCATTCACGCTCTTGCTCCTTTAAATTTATTAAAACCTCTTCTAGGTACTCCGATGAACGCCGAACGGTAACATCTATTAGAGGCTGTAACTGAGCTTCTGCACTGGTACTCGTTTTGGTCGGTTTTCTCCTTTCTTGATTTCGTAAGATAAAATGCTTTTTATATTTGGTTGCTCTTGTCGGAGTACTGGTGATATCTTTAAGGACACCACCTGCGAAGCATGTATGATGATATCCTTTTTAAAATTAAAACGAAGCTCTTCAGTTTTTCGCCTTTTGGTTCCCTCACTTGCGTCTTCGAACGAGTTAGCTGGTCGACCTAGCCATTTTTGTGAAGTCTAAACGACAGGTATTTCAAAAGTACCTTCCAGCCAAGACCGGTTGTATTTCATAAAATTATCTTTTATATATTGAGCTTTTGTCCACCTTTGTTTGATTTCTGATTTGAAATGGGCAAACTACGTTATAATTTAACAATTTCATCTTTATTGTAATATTCACTTAACAATAGTTGATCTTTTAAATAATATAATTTGGCGTCCAAATAAGGCATATTTTTATTCTTCATGCGATTGAACAAGTATTGTCGGGTCAGAATTCTTACTCCTGATGCACCCCCTGAACCTAAAACAAATTATTAATATGTTAAAAGTCGATTAAAAATATTTCCAATTTTAATTGATTTTTTTTTCAAACATCTTTAATCCCTGATAACTGTTTTAATCCGGACGTTTCCGGATAAGATTTTGATAGTTATTGGGAGGGAAAAGATAAAATAATAAACTGTAATTAAAATTATAGCCCGATCTACCCCGATACATAAACAAAATCACAGGTAACGAAAAAATACTGATAGAAATCGTGGTTCGAAAACGAGTCTTTTTGTCAATAAATAAATTTGGTACTTTAATAATTGATCACAACTTTATCTACGTAGTTTATAAGTCTCTTACCTTGTCCATCAGAATCCATCATATTCAATTCGAAAGAAGAACTTGAAAACACAAAAAATCAATTTGAAAGTTTAATGTTTAGAAAAACGCGGAGAACAGATTCGTGCACTAGGTGAAACGGTCCGATTCCAAATGACTCTACGGGGTCGGGCGGGGTGTGAGGTAGCAGGTAGATAATGCATGGGTTATGTTCCCGGGTCTGTCCTCTTTTCTTGGAACTAGGACTTATGAATATTATTGCTTTTTTGTTTTTCGCACTTTTGGCCGCGTAGATCGTGCAAATACCCGTATGTGCGGCGTAATAGTCAGGAGCTCTAACCAATACATCAAACGCGTCGTCCATAAGTCTACTTATTAAGCCTACATATTATTATGTTGGTCGGATTAAAAAATATTGGCTGAAATGGAGTTCTAAGATGGATTAGCTTAGTTTATGTAGTCTGTGAACCAGCCATATTATTATGTATAACCACCACATAATGTATTATGTTGTTAGTACAGTCGCGAAGAGAAGCGTTTGGTGCAAAGCTGTATTTCTTTGCAATATTTTTATTCAAACACAAATATAAATTGAACAGTCCATAAACAGTCCTAAATTAATTGTAGGGGAACCAAACATTGGTATATATAAAAAAAATGCAGTGCCGTTCTTCTTCAGAATTGCAACCGATGCTACTCCGTCCTTGAGAATTAAGTTGACTAGGTACCTTTAGTTCGAATTAGAATCTTATTGGCATTATCAGTCCCAGCTTTGTTTTGCCCTCAGCCCCGTCCTGCCTCGGAACAGTAATTTTTATTAACCTTTGTACTGCGAGACTGCGACTAATCTAACAAAATAAAACCGCCCAAGTGCGAGTCGGACTCGCGCACTGAGGGTTCCGCCGTGCCATCGTTAACTGAATTAGGGAAACCACTTACTACCACCTTCTTCCACTTAGCTAAAATATCACAATTTTTTGTCGACAGCAAATATAACTTTGTTTTATATAGTATTTGTATGAAGAACAAAGTTATTTTTGCGGTTGTTGAATATATGCTGGGTTCCGTTTTTTGCCATTCGGCTACGGAACCTTAAAATAATGAAAATCGATCCAAAATCGGTAAGAACAACAAAAAAATATTAGCAAAATCGGTCTAATCTAACAAAATAAAAATCTTGAAAATCGGTTCAAAATCGGTAAAAGCAATAAAAAAATATTAGCAATATCGGTATAGCCGTTCACGCGTGATGTCGTGACCAAAAGAAAAAAGGATTCATTTTTATAATCGACATTGCATATTTTCAGTCACGTGTGTAAGTTGGGCGTTTTTCAGGCTTGTCTAAAAGATATTCGATTTCTGAATATTCTTTCAAAACGTAGGTACAACTCAACATACGCTGTCTGCTTCATACAGAATTACATTCTGTGTTTGAATTATTTTTTGGGTCCACCAATCAGATACACGTGTGTTTGAATGTACCAGGCTCACATCAAGGCGTAGGAGTTGGTTCGCAATCATTTGATATTCAGAACCGCGATCCGAGTGGCAATGACACGTTTCATATCCAAACATTGTATTTTGCCTCTCCTTTGATATAACTGCTTTATAAATATAATCTTTAGTCTGTTTGTGGTACATGTTTCTTATTTTCACTAGAAATCAATCGACTGAACGATCGCAGAGCGTCATTTGTTTTTGTTTGTGTACCGGTGTGTTGTTCTATCAAAGTTATCGTGTGCCATCGAATGGATGGAAAGATTATGTGAGGAGTTTGTGAAAAAAATAAATTAAAGCACAATCAACTTTATTGACTGTATGAATAGTGTGATTTAACAATGAGTACGTGTCAGGTATGTATGCTATATAAACTAAATAATGTACAAAGTGTTATTTCCAAAATTTTTCGATATATATTATTCTTTAGTAAACGGTTTAGGGAAGCTCAAAACTTCCTAAACAGCTTTTTGGCTTTTATTATTTGAAGTCGATGTTTGCAGATACTTTACCATCTTCTTTGAGAGAGATTTTTCAATGTTTGTTTCACCACCGACAAATAAGCACTAACCAATGAATAAATTAAATGTGGAACATCACTTCGTCAGAAGTAAGGATTCGACAGACAGCGCTCACCAAAACTTATTAGGACATTTGGAAAAAGGTTGTTAGTCTTTAATGTTTTTTTTTATTTGCTGTAATATTAGGTAAATAATCATAAATATTGGACACCAATCACAAAAATTGCTCCCAAGTAAGTAACTAATGCACTTGTTATTATGAAAATCAACGGTGGTACCACAACACCCAGACCCGAGACGATATAGAAAATTATGATTTCTACCTTGACCTGACCGGGAATCGAACCCGGTACCTCGGAGCGGCGACGCCTTAAACCCAGCGTGCTTAGCCACTATACCACAGAGGTCGTTCGAGATTGTTCATCGGTCATAAATTTACCCGTAAATCTGAACGAAATCGTGTGTCATCTATCCAGTCCTTTTTGCACGATTACTCGTACAATAAAACAACTACAATCGCAATAATTTATTACAAGTGACACATTGTTCAGACTTAACGAACCGCTTAGTTTTTGTACTCCCAAATTAAATGTTTTATCTCTTGTTATATTTTACGTTTCATTGTGAATACTCAGCTATACTAATATTATAAAGCTGAAGAGTTTAATAGTTTGAACGTGCTAATCTTAGGAACTACTGGACTGATATGAAAAATATGTTTGTGTTAGGTTATTTATCGAGGAAGGCTTTAGGCTATAAACATCACGCTGCGACAGAAGAAGAGCGAGCAAACTCAAAATGCGGAGGACGAAGTCCTCGCATCACAAAAGACGCCCATTTTACCACTTTGTTAGCGTCTGTCTTTGAACCGTTTGACTTAAAAAGAAAATGGCTTTAGGAACCTTTATGCCATTTTAAAAGACCCCACACACATAGGTTTGACGCAAAAAAAAAAGGTTTTAATTTCATGTATGGGAGCCCCCCCCTTAAATGACATTATTTTTTGTATAAGAAAAGTAAAGCGGTTAACAAGATACATCTTCCTACCAAATCTCAACAGTGTGATGCTTCTAGTTTAAGAATAAAGTGGCTGTGATATACGAACGGACAGACAGACAGACAGACAGACAGACAGACAGACAGACAGACAGACTTGACGAAGCTATAAAGGTTCTGTTTTCTAAAAAATCATGCAAAATCCCTAATCATTCTAATCAAGCATCCCTAAAAAATATACAGTCATATTACGTTTCACCCATTTTCTTTAAACTTAAAATATTAAGCTGCTATTACTAAAACACAAGCATTCTTGCTACCTCATCACCTTAATTAAGTTTCCAAAACTATTTACCAGCAGACAGCTGAAGGCTGAATTATAAAGCATTGGTAATAGAAATTACACTGCATAGTGGGTGAAACACTTTCCACCTTAGTAACAGCAACAATGAGCACATAAAACCAATTTCCCGTGTTACAAAGGTGTACAGTCGCCGTCAGATATATTGGAGCAGTCAAGGTGACCAAATACTTCTGAACAGTTTAAAATGTCAATAAGTTCCATACACTACAAGTTACCATTAGTATCAGGACACTCATAACTTCATTAATATCTGAGCAGACGTCAGTCAATAATTTCTATACACAGAACCAACCAATAATATCCGAACACTCACTTGTCTGAATTTATTTATTGCATGACACTTTCATGACAGTGATGACAATACTGAAAACTACAAAGCGTTACAAACTGCCAGCGTCATCTGACAATACTATGAAAAGAGTTCCTATTTTAAAATAGTATTTATAGTTAAGTTGGAAGCACATCCTTCTGCAATTTTCCTCGATTGCTCAGATATTTAAGACCGGCTGCGTAGATACATTTGACGTTATGAATGTTCAGATATTATTGGTTAGTCGTGTGCATAGAAGTAATTGACTAGCATCTGCTCAGATATTAATGAAGTAATGAATGTTCTGATATTAATGGTAACTTATAGTGTATGGAACTTATTGACATTTTAAACTGTTCAGAAGTATTTGGTCACTTTGTCTGCTCCAATATATCTGACGGCGACTGTACGTACCACTTTGCGTAGTGTTATGTGAACGAGTATAGTTTTAGTGAGATTATTAAATTTTACTACTACCCCATAAATGCTAGTTTATGTAATGAGCAGTTTACTTGTCATTAGATGTTTATTTCATCGAGAGATGGCGCTAGAGTCACTTTTGGAAATAACTTTTTAAATTTTAGATTTAAGTTTAAATTGCAGAGAGTAATTGCTTTTCGCAAACGTAAATAAACAGTAAAACAATTATAATGTGTACCTTTAGAAAATAAAAGACTTTATAATAACAAAAAATAGTGTCCTAATTAATCTGAAGTTCAAAACGCATTTTACTATTTTACTTACGCACTTTTTTTCTTTGTCTATGGTTGTCCGCGCAAAAATATCGTAAAACTATCTTAACGACGTCTTGTTAACGTTGTAAAGTGATATGAGAAAACTGCTAAAAACTACACGGGTAGTAAATGTAATATTACAACTGCTGCTGCAAGACTGCTATCGGTACAGAGGTACTTATGCCCAAAAAGAGATGGTGTAAAGGTTTGTTCGTTCAGCTTGCGATAAAAACATTGATCTAAGAGGAAGATTAGAGAGAAGGTATCTAAGTAAAATATTTATAATTCATTTTAACTTCCATAAAAATCTCGGGCTAGCCAAAAATGAATTTTATATTCCAGAGTATGTCAAACGTCTGGTACCTGCGTACATTTTTGTGTGATGTCTGTGACCACAAAATGTAATGTTGACATAACCCATAAAATAAATTAGATAATATAGTTATGAAACACTCTGTGAAACGTCTATATTCAGCAGTGGACGTACTTAGCTGATATTAATTATTATAATGATGATGAATATAAGATTTATAGGACACTAAAATATCCTTGTTCAGACATTTAGCCTCTGTTGGTAGAGCTCATTGTCGTTTATTAATTATGCAAAAAAAAAAACTCAGTAATATTGATGACTGATTGGTTAACTGTCATTATTTTATAATCTCTCCATTAATTATTGTATAGCTGAATGACTTTAAAACGATTCAGTGATCTTTATAATAATAACCCTCGTTTGTTTAATACAGGGTTGTCAACATAACGGATTAGGATAGTACCTTATATCTATATATATATCTATTATTAACACTGAAACATACTTTGCCATGTATATATTTACTAGCGGTCCCAGCGAACTTTGCTTCGCCCCTAGCACCGTCCCGCCCCGGCCCCGCCTCCCCCAGCCTCGTAATTTTAAAAGTTAAGAAAAACCCTGTAACTGATCAGTTATCGAGCGGGATGAAAAATGATCAAATTACTAAAATGGCTATAAAAAAATAGGAGTTGGTGATAAAAAAGTAAAAATTTAGGGTAGTAAAAAGTATTTTTAATGCCACATTAAAAAAAAAATGGTAAGAATCGGTAAAGCCGTTTCGGAGGAGTGCGGGAACGAACATTGTGATACGAAAATTTTATATATAAGATTAAAATTAAAACAGCACCACAACATTTTGCGCGCGAAATTGGCGCGATCGTCCGTCATAGATGACAGCTCGTTTAGGGCGGGGGCACCATCACTCGGTTGCTAGTACCGTTCCATGCTTCTTTTTTTTTTAGAAAAGTAAAACACTATTACGCTTTTGTTACCTTAAATTATTGTCCATTACTTGATACGAAATGATATTCCTTATCATAATTATTAGTTGGTAATTGCATATTCGTCAATGGCGAAACCACCATCGAAGATTGTTTATTTTTTAACAGATACAGGTAGTTTCTCTACTATGACATGACATGTATATTTCAGTAATGCTTATTATGAGTAACATACATCGGGTTATTCAGATGACGTATGAAGGTATTTTTTTCTAATTCCTGTGTAATATTTTTGTTATTTATTTAAAACTATTGCACAAATCATTCTGTACAAAGGTGGACTTTATGCTTAAGGTATTATCTGCCAGTCAAACCGTTAGGTCATGCAAAGAGAGGGCGTAATTATTCAAGAGGCAGCCCTAGATATGATATGAATAGTTGAACACATCAATTACGTTAGCCCAGTTTCTCCTCCATTCTTCTGCATTGTGTAATTATATTTTCTTCGGTAATAACGCCTGTTGTTTCTGATAACGCGAACTTTCTGGATTGCTTTAATCTTGAAATTATAGGTTTATTTTAAGGAAAAATACAGGGTGATTTTATAGCATTGTGTATTTTTTTAAGTAACAAATTCACTATCGTACCTCAGTTTATTGCAAAAACAGGTTACGTTAAAATTTTACCAGAAGCATCATATTTAAATGGTTTAGTAATTGCAAAGTAAGGCTGCATTTATATTTTAATAACTACACGTATTTAATTTCTAGATACATACATAAAAACCATTCGTGTTTGTTACACCATTGATAACTCGAGAACGGGTGAACCGATTTTCATGTTTTTAGTTTGTTGGATTTGTCTTGGCCCCTTACCTTGGGTGGGCAAAATGAAATTCGCTTGAACCGCTAAAACTTATATATTTTAATATCTCAAAAAAAAACATTAAAAATTGGGCACTTTTCTCTGCCCCAAATTGAGTGTCGTGTAAATAGCTCGTCATAATTCATACTGTGTAATTTGGCTAATGTTTCGCTAATATCTGCCCCGCCTTCTGCCGCGCCCGAACACCGAGCAACGGCACTCCTGTTATTGTTGACGTAGTGCTACTATAGATAAAATGTATTTAGTATTTTTTTTAAAACCAGAGTGAACAGGCTTCTTCTGGGTAAGCTTGCTATATCGTAGTCTCTGTCTACGCCACTTCTGATCTAGTCTGGTGACAAGAGCAAACCCATTTCAAATAATCAAATTATTATCTTTAACACCACAGACCAGAAACTCCTACAAAACTTAGGTGATTTGACGAGAAGTTATTATAAACTTTTTATTTTTATTTATTTCTCATAATGTTAAGTTACCTCTTTATGATCTGCTTGTATATTGCCACTTTTCAAATAAGTGACATGTATTGTCTTCTTAAGACAAAAATTCTATAAACTGATATCTTGGAGTAGATTTTAGAGTTTTTTTATCTATTTATTATACATAAATCATACTGTAAATGTATTCATTGGTGCATGTATGATTTTAGTAGGTATTAAAAATGTTTCTTATTCCGAAAATCCGAATAAAGTTTTGTGAGAAAGACAATGTTCCTAGACAGTTTTGTATTTATTTTATGCTAAAATGTTTTTTTATTTCTTGAATATTTTATAAACCCCATCTCACAAGTAAATCACATGCTGCCCACCCATAAAGAACGTAAAAAGAAACACTGACATTTTAATCCACAGTTTATGGTATTATTTCATTTATCTGCGATCTACAGAGACGTATACACCCGGCCTATATTGCTTTGCGTGATAGTAACTCATTTGCGAATCCCTACGACTGTCGTATCGGCGAAATGGGTGATTAAAAACACAAAAAATATGGAAAACGAACTGTTTTTATTGTTCTAGAAAAATAAATTGGGTCACGGTTAGAATTTTTGGTGATAAATGAGATTCTGGTTACGTTTTCTATGTTTTATACATAGCAAAGTGTCGATCCATAAGTGTTTTAAGGCTGAATCACTCTATCAAATGTAATTTACTTTTGTAAACATAATTGTAATGTTTATAAAAATAAAAATCAGCCTTTTTCTTTTGGGATTTTAGCATACAATAAGTTCTTAAGTTCGTTTTGAGTACTTAAATCACTTCCCGAGACAGATTCTCCTCCTCTTTATTAACATCCTGTATTAAATGAGCCCATAGTTAACATATTGTGTCCAAGCCCAACAGTATTTTTGTGATCCTGCAATTGAAAAATAATAGATTACAGATAAAATATCGGAAATACAACTCGTATTATGCCAGACTTTACCTTCCTAGACTTTTTGTTCATTTAATAGACACTTCCCTTTGCTTAAGCAAAGGATGGTTTACGTAACTGGTTAAGCAAAGGCTGTTGAATACATAATCCGTAATAATGCTTCTGAAAAACACAAAAATACATAAAATTTGCATCTATTTAGGTAGGTAATTTGAGGATGATAACAATTTCAGCAAGTTTTTTTCATGGAGTTGGAAAACAGAATATCTTTCAAGGCTCAGACTAATAAATTAGGTGAAACTTCTCCCCAAAAATTTGCAAATATAGAGCGACAAAAAACCACGCCCTTAAATATGGATGGAGGCTATTCTCATAACCTCGTAAACCCCAGAATATGTCTAACTAAGTAAAGTTTTATCGTATTTTGTTATTGAAAGTGGTTGCGCTGCGGATTATTTCAGAAATTGTTTAGTACACAAATGACATGCTTGTTCAGTAATTATTTCAAAAAAGGTTCAGCCGTGGAGCATGACGTAGAATTGTATTGTGATCGAGACATTTATGATATCAAAAATGGTACTTATTTATTCTTTCTGAATGTCTCATGTCAGTTGGCTAACTGACAGAAAAAACGTCATTTTTTTTAAATTTTAATGGATATTTGGTAAAAAAAGTTGATCAGGTTTAGGTTACGGGCATCGGCCTAGTCATGAATTGTAAGCATTTTATAAGACGCCCAATAGTGCAAAGTGCTCTGGGCGGCTAATGCTGGATTTGTTATACATTATTCTTTAACTAATAAATTTAGCACTGAAGTCGGTTATAATTAATTAAAATTGTAACTTGGAATTTTCCCTCCTCTGGTGGTAATTATTCATGTCAATAATGTCTAACTTAGACTAAATTTTAAAATCTCAACGCTACTTTTCTTTAAGTAGGTACTTAGATACGAGGAAATGTGTAAATGTAACTAACATGTTATGTTTTAGTGACGACCTCCGTGGTCGAGTGGCTAGCACGCTGGTTTCAAGCGTCGCCATCTCGTGAGGTTCCGGTTTCGATTCCCGGTCGGGTCAATGTAGAAAACGATCTTTTCTATATTGTCTCGGGTCTGGGTGTTGTGGTACCATAGTTGTTTCCGATTTCCATAACACAAGTGCTTTAGCTACTTAGCTTGGGATCGGAGTAATGTATGTGATGTTGTCAAATTTTATTATTATTTATTTATTATATAGTGTAAACGGCTGAAGAGCAGCTTTATCCTAGCACAGGTTTATATAAACTTAACTGGATAAGGCCTATTTTTTTTTGTTAAAGTAACATGTATTTTTACTAGAGATGCGCCGAGTAGCACTTTTGCCGAGTACCGAGTACCGAGTTTTACTCGGTTCATTTTTTTCCCAACCGAGTACTCGGACGAGTAACTCGGTTACAATCAAATTCCTGTTTCGTGTGTGTAAACAAGTACAAACAGGTGCGCGCAAAATTTGCTTTATCTAGGGCGCGCCATTACAGCGCGATGACCCTAAAAGCCCCATTACTTTGGAATAAGCTGACAAAAGACAAGAGTTCTTTCGAGTGGTGGGCAGGGCACCAAACAAGGTGTTCAAAACTGGCATGTTTAACACGAGTGTTACTATGTGCATCTGCAAGCACCGTGCATAGGGAGTGATTAGTTCCGGATAGAGTTGGGTAGGTAAAAAAATAAAATGGTAAGTAATGAAAAATACGGTATATTTGTGGTAAAAATGGTAAAATACTCGTAATTTACCAAAAGAGCGGTAAAATACTCAGTTGCTTTATTTATTTATTTTATAATTTGTGCATGAATAAAGCTTTAATCCAAACGGTTGTTGGCGGTGTTGATGGTAGAAAACACTTCAAAAATTGATTATTTTGTACGTTACTTGGGTCACCATACAAAACAGAAAACAAATATTCGTGCGCGTTGCGTAAACTATTATATGGCATTTAACATTCGCGCTCGCTTCTCGTCTGGGTATTGATGAAACGTTCGAAGAAATATTCGTGCACGAGATCTGACGTGAGCTTGCTGTTCACATTGATGTTCACACATCATCATCATCATTATCAGCCAAAGGACGTCCACTGCTGAACATATGCCACCTCCACGGCTTTCCACAGCCACCGGTAGTGAGTGGTCTGCATCCAGTTTGGTCCTGCGATTTTTACAAGGTCGTCTGTCCATCTTGTCGGTGGACATCGCACGCTGCGCTTTTGGTCGAAGGGTTTCCAATCTAGAACTTCTCTGCCCCAGCGGCCATCAGTTCCCTGCTATGTGCCCTGCCCAAGTGCACACTGCCGCTAGAGCTTACTGATTTGTAGGGATATGTCCGTTACCTTAGTTCTTCTACGTATCTCCTCGCTTCTGATTCGATCACCGAGCATAGCCTACTCCATCGCTCGTTGTGTGATTATAAGCTTCTTTATGAGGCCCATAGTGAGAGACCACGTAACGGATCTGTATGTCTTCACTGGTGACATACACTGGTTGAAAACTTTCGTCTTCAGACACTGAGGTAATTGAGACGAAAGGACGCTCTTACGCAGTTTCCTGAACGCTGCCCAGCCGAGTTGGATTCGTCGATTAAGCTCTTTCTCAAAGTTGGACCTACCTAATTGGATCTTTTATCTAAGGTAGACGTACTCGCCGACAACTTCGAGAGTTGAGTTTCCAACGGATACTGGAGTAGGTACCTATAACGCGGGAACTTGACGTAATTTTCGTCTTTTCCATGATTTTTTTAAAGACACACCTGTTGGGATACTTGGTCGAGCATAGTGCATAGCATATCATCGGCAAACCGGAGGCGTGTTATGAATTCGCTATTGACGCAGATGCCGAATCCTTCTCATTCCAGGAGATTGAAGGCGTCTTCCAATGCCGCTGTAAACAGTTTCGGAGATATAACGTCTCCCTGTCTTACTACTCTCCGCAATGGAATCACCCTCATATTTTGTTCCTGTACTCAGACCGACTATGGTGGCGTTGTTATACAGACACTTTAACACCTATCGTCTATGTGACACCACTGAAGAGACCTAAGCACCGTCCAAGTTTTGATGGAATCAAAAGCCTTCTCAAAGTCCACAAACGCTAAACATAGAGGCATATTATACTCGTACTTCTCGGACTTCTGTATAATTTGCCTTAATGGATGGTCTCTGGTACTGTAGCCTTTTCAGAATTCGGCTTGTTCGGGAGGCTGGAAGTCATCAAACCTACGAGCGAGACGCTTCGTGATTCACACATGCGCGAGATTAATCATAGCCTCTGTTGTACATGAAGATGCCGATGGTTGAATTATTTGTGGCTTACGCTCTGCAACTCGTTAGTTTGTTTAAATACTTGAATTGTAAGAAAGTGAAAAGGAACCGGCGACGCAGACGATGGTGTGGTGAATGATAAGCTTAGCTTTCAGGTCAGTATTATCATACTGCATATAGGGGGCATTTTTTAAAAAATTGTACCCTTTTCGTAATTTTTAGTTATTAAATTAATAACCCATATCACGAAAACTACTGGTTTTGATAGAACTTACACTGTTGGTACCCTAAGTAACAATATATCTGATTGAACAAAAAATAATCATCTCGCTATGATATATACGCATATCGTGGTGAAAAAAGCATCAAAACACACATACACTTACGAAATTTGGAACACGTGTTTGGAACTGTGGGAGCTTGTGGGATTTTATATTGTTCGAGTGGGGTAATCTATTATTACCCCACTCGAACAATATAAAATTCTAACAATATCACATACCCTATAGGTTGAATTGATAACCTCTTTTTTTTAAATAAACATTAATATGTTTATATTACAAACACAATATCACTCATAAATTACAAAGCACAAAACAAGAATAACCTAATAAATATATTTTTGTATGATGTGAATCCAGCCCAAAAGTTCGTGTTAGTATTGGCATGTAAAGAAGTATCATCTTGCTAAGACAGTAAAAATGAGTGAAATGTTATTCATGGTGATTTGGTAAAGGATTTAAGTATATTTATACATTAAGTTTTGTTAATTAAAATCATTTGAATATTTTCCCAGCCATCGGTATTTTTACCGAGTAAATTACATGTTTTTGGTAATTTACTCGACATTGAGTAAATTACCGGTCACAAACCCAACGCTAGTTCCGGAGGCTGGTAACGTCTACGAAGAAAAAAGGAATAGGCCGTTACCGGAACGTACAGAGATCTTTGTGTTACTGCATTATAATTTTACTTTATAAAATTTCATTTTTTTATCATTCACTAGTGCATGATAAAAAAATGAAATTTTATAAATTTCATTATCATAATTGAGATTGTGAAATATTTCCCCTGTTGTTCAGATGATATCTACCTAAATCTACTGCTTTACTTAAACCGAGTATACTCGGCATTAAAACCGAGTTACTCGGCCGAGTACGAGTATTAAAAACCCGCCGAGTACCGAGTATTAACCGAGTACTCGGCCCATCTCTAATTTTTACCAATAAAATATTTTGTACACATACACTACGGGAATAGCCCCCAATCGTACAGCAACGATTACTTCACACCGATTCGCCGTCGCGTGCGGTCTATTCTTTCGACGAAGTGCGCGGTTTTCGTAGAACTTTAGCGGTTTATTTTTAGTCGTTGTGTTGTGAATATGACACTGATTATTGTAAATAGTTGGTGGATTTAAAAATAGTGATTAAGGATTTGTGAAGTTAAAAAAATGTGATCGTGTTTAGTTTATCAGTTGAGGTGATACGGGCGTGGATTGAAAACTGAAAGTTTGTTTTTTATCTAGGTGATCTAAATTTTTAGTCGTTTATTTGGGGTTTTCTAAACAGCGTATCATTAATGTTTTAAGTTAATACCTGAGACTATAAACAGTTTATACAGATTAGTTTTTTTTTTAAATTTCGTCTACTTTCAAATGAATTGAGTTTAAATTTAAATCAGTGCAATCATATGGACCTTTTAAGCTGAAGGTTAGTAAAAGTTTTGAATATATAAAACAAAATACATATTTAAGGACGATGAATTCTTCTAAAATAAAAAAAGCGTCATACGCTTTTTTTTACGCATAGAAATATTTGTGCTTAAGTTACCCCTTTTTACCGGCTTGCGGTTACTGTTTAGAATCAAATACTTCAGTAGGCACAAACACAATATGCATTTTGAACGTTATCATAATATTTATGAAGCTTTTGTTTACACTATAAAAATGCATATAATTGGAATGATATGAATTATTGCCATTTGTTTCATAAAAATAAAGGAACCTATATCGTTTGGCTCGTATGCCAACAAATTGACAACAATACAAAGACGTTCCTTTGCACGCAGGAAGCATTTGTGTTCATGCTTCGTAGATGAAAACGCCGATAGCCCAGTGAGTCGCGTCGGCATTGATACGAAGTACGATGGACAGACACATATCAGTATAGATGATGCAATACTCCAACAGCAAATGTATGACGCTATGAATCCCATTTTTGACGTTGTCATAAAAAACTATCTGTTGTCGGTGGATATATCAGTCTTCTGACATACAAAGAAAGAATCATCTTTGGGCAGTTACATACGATTTAATTCCAATTATTGTTTTTTTTTCAAATATTCAATCAAACAGTTTTTTTATCATTTTTATAGTAAAAGACATAACATTTAGGTAATCTTTTAAGATTAAGATGAAGATATTTAGCCCGGATATGAGTGAGTGCCGGAAATATGTCTTGTGTTGTGACTAATCGAACGCCACACAGTGTTCCCTGAGACCTCAGGATCCTCAGTTGTTTTCACTTCCAAACAGCCAACTTTAAGATTTTTTTTCTTGACAACTATCAATTTCTATGTTACTTTTAGTCGCTTGATCAGCTTAACTAACTACGTCAATCATGCCTACCTACACTCTGTCATCTATTTAAATACATATCTGTGATACTAACGCCTAACATCCGGGGAATCGCAGCCTTGGTTCGCTAGCGATTCTTCCTTCTTTTGTGATGTTATAAAACCATTACTCTTGGATCATTAACTTGAAAACTATGTCAGGGTCACCTCACAAAACGTACACATATGACATAGCGGTTTTGAAACAAATCAAGCCTTATACTCTTATATTGTTTATTGTTTATTGTTTATTGTCCCGTACATGAAACTAAAACCGAATTTTTTTTAGTCAAACCTACGAGGGTCAAACTGAAAGTTCTTAGAAAATCAAAAACTGATTACATTAGCCAGTTATTAGTTTTATTATATCTTTTCAAAATATTGTCCATTGACGTCAATACACCGCTGCATGCGATGGAACCACTGGGAAAAGCACTTTGCCCACTCGTCCTTAGGAGTCTCTTCAATGGCATCGCGATACGCAGCCACCGCTTCTTCAGCATTCATAAACCGCTTTCCTTTAAGTTTTTCTTTAATTTTTGGAAATAAATAAAAATCACAAGGCGCGAGGTCGGGGCTATACGGCGGGTGACCCAGTAATTCAACGTTTGATGTCGCCAAATAGTCGATTTTTTTGATAAATATGGAATTTTTACTACAAAAAGTGGTTGTAAGAGCTCGACATTTTTATAAGGGGGTATTCATATTAGGGGATTTTAATGTTAATATTTTTGAAAAAAATTCAAGAAGTTCTTCTTTTTTAGACCTGTTTGAGTTCTACAAATTGTATCCAACAGTTGATGTTCCGACAAGAATAACATCACATTCACAAACTTGTATCGACAATATATTTACGAATATTAAGATACATTGTACGGACGTCTGGGATCCAGGTTTGTCAGACCACACGTGTCAACTAATATCAATCCCATCATGCCGTAGTTTCGGTGAAAAGTTCTGGTATATTTAAAAGACAACCGGAGGCTTATTTAGATATGTTTTTAAAATATTTGTCTCAAATTAGCTTTACAGATATTTACAAGCAAACGAATCCCAATCAGGCGTTTAAGATATTTCTAGAAATTTTTAGCCTTGCCTACGATTTATGTGTGCTTATCAAAAGAATTAAAATTACGTATAAAAGATTACCAAATTGGAAAACAAAAGGGATTGGCATTTCTAGTAAGACGAAAAGACAATTACATTTACATAAAAGACATACAAATTGTCCAGTAGTTAAAAATACCTACAAAACATACTGCAAAATCATGAAATTAGTTACTAAAAAAGCCAAAAAATATGCAAACATTCGATACATAAACCGAAGTAATAATAAAAGCAAAGCAATGTGGCAAATAATCAAGCAAAATACATCAAAAACAAATAGTATAAAAGAAACAGTGGAATCCATAACTAAAGATAATATTAAAATTACTGAACCCATTGACATCGCTACAATAATGAATGACTATTTTATAAATTTAAATAATAATCCAGTGACTAAATATGACATTTCTTATCAACCAATAATAAACTCAAATTTAAACAGCATTTTCATGTTTCCAGTTAATACACTTGAACTTAAAAAAGTATTAAGAGATTTAAAAAATAAAAAAAGCACAGGTCATGACAGTATACCCATGACGCTTATAAAGTCCAGTGCTGATATCATAGCTGATCCGTTGACATTCATTTTAAACTTGACACTTGAAACTGGCGTTTTCCCAGATGACTTAAAAAGGGGACTAATAAAACCACTTCATAAAAAAGGTGCAAAAAGTGACATGAACAATTATAGACCCATTGCTTTACTATCGAATTTCGCTAAAATATTTGAGAAAATTATATATAATAGGTTAGTTTTATTTTTTAATAAAAACAGTATTTTAAACAAAAATCAGTTTGGGTTTCAAAAAGGGAAAAACATTTCGTCGGCTATATTCCAAATCCTAAAGCATATTTGGACAGATATCGACCAGAAAAAAACTTGTATTGGACTTTTTATAGACCTTTCAAAGGCTTTTGACTGTGTAAAGCATGATATACTTCTAAGACAGCTTGAACAAATAGGAATACGTGGAAATGCTCTAAAACTTATGGAGTCTTATCTCACAGATAGAACTCAAGCAACGGTATTAGATGTTTACGACAAAAGAACAAAATCTATTATCAGAGTTCAGTCCGAATTTCAAAACACATGTATTGGCGTCCCACAAGGTAGCGTATTAGGACCTCTTCTATTTTTAGTATATGTCAATGAGCTCCCGTTAGTTGTTGAACACTTATGTGTTATGTTTGCTGATGATGCTACAATATTTATATCTCAAAATAAACAAAATGAAGATATCTTTCTTGATGAAATTCACAAAACACTAAATAGAATAATCAAATGGCTTGGATCAATTAATTTAAAAGTAAATCTAGATAAGACTAAAATAAATAAATAATATAATAAATATCCTTTGGACATTCCCACACATCGCCATCTAGTCCCAAAGTAAGCTACTCAAAGCTTGTGTTATGGGTGCCAGACAACGGATATAATACTTAAATACTTTTTTTTTGTAAATGCATACATGATATACATAGAAAACACCCAGACCAATACAAACAGACATGTTCATGCACACAAATGTTTGTATTGTGCGGGGATCGAACCCGCACCCGCTGCGTAGTAGGCGATTTCTCGACCACTACACCAGACGGGTCGTCTGGTGTTGTGGTCGAGAAATCGCCTACTAAGATTGAAGAAAAATGATTGAGTTTAGAAATTATAAAAAGAATCCCCTACCATTAGATGTAAATATTGATGATAAGCATGTTGAAACTGTATCGGATATAAGGTTTTTAGGTGTTAACATAGATACTCATTTAAATTGGAAGTCACACATCGATAAGATAAATAAAAAAATATCTAGTTATTGTTACGCTTTGACAATTGTGAGCAGGGTGGCTTCGATTGATGTTGCAAAAAATGTTTATTATGGTTATGTGTACCCACTCCTGACATATGGCATAATATTTTGGGGAAATTCTGTTAATGTCCAGAGTACATTTATATTGCAAAAGAAATGCCTTCGAATAATGTTTAATATGGATAAATTAGAGACTTTGATAAATGTATTTAGACAATTTAAATTCCTGACATTGACATGTATTTATATATTAGAAATCTGTGTTTTTATAAAAAATAATAAGGATCACTTTTGTGTGAAAAGTGCAATAAGACAGAATGTCCGGTCTCAGTATGCTCATAATGTGTGTATTGTTAAGTCCTCAAGCTATATCGGCAAAAAGAGCACGGTAATAACAGGAATACGGGTATTTAATCATTTACCACTTGGCATTAAATCCCTGGAAAATCCTCTTTTCAAGAGAAAACTAAAAGAATGGTTACTTCTAAAATGTTTTTATACACTGGACGAATATTTTAATAATTCATAAATTATTCTAATAATTAATATTATTTTATTAATTTGACTATTCGATACAATTATTCTTTCTGACTAAAATTATGTTATTATTTTATCAATTTAGACTGTATCTTTATTATTATTGTATGCCCGAAATGGGTAAACTGTTGAAACATTATTTTATTTTTAACAACTATTGTACACAGTTTTGAGACAATAAATGATTATCTTATCTTATCTTATCTTATCTTATCTTATCGTTCGCTTGGCGGTGTGCGACGAGGCGTTGTCGTGGTGAAGGAGGATCCTACTGCGAGGTCGTTTCTCTCGAACTTTTTCCAAGACAAGTGGCAAACAATTGGTAGTGTACCATTCTGCAGAAACTGTTTTTTGATCCTCTAACACAATTGTTGCGAAATGACCTATCCTTCCAAAGAACGAGGCCACCATTTTTTTCCCGCACTTCGATCTCTCTTCACTTTAGTTGGCAACTCCTCGAAAGGAAACACCCACTGAGCAGATTGTCTTTTGGTTTCAGGATCATAACAGTAAATCCAGCTTTCGTCACCTGTTAGTATGTCGAACACAGCATTTGAGTCACCTCCGTTAAATCTTTCAATCATTTTACGGCACCAATCCACACGATGGAGTTTTTGAGCCTTAGTCAAATTATGAGGTATCCACCGGGCGCAAAGCTTCCTGACCGCTAAATGTTCGTGGAGGATTTTGTGCACTTGACTCATACCGATGCCTAAGCTTGTCCGAATCTGCTGATAGGTCACTCTTTTGTCAGTCTCTATCATACGCCGCACAACACAGATGTTATTTTCAGTCGTCGCCGTAGAAGGCCGTCCCTCACGTACATCATCAGTGAGATTAGTGCGACCACGTTTAAACTCATTAAACCAGTTGTAAACAGTCGCACGAGATGGGGCTTCATCGTGAAAGGCCAATCGTAGTCTATCATAACTTTCTTGTTGACTTAAATGACATCGAAAGTCATAAAAAATCATTGCACGAAAATTTTCTCGTGTTAAATTCATGTTGACGTGACACAGACAATTTTCAATTTGCCGCCAAATCGTAAAACAAATGACAAATGAATGAAATATATACTCAGTAATATTGGCAAAGAGTTCTATTTTCAAATTTTAGAATTTTTTTTTTATTATATTGTTTATAAGTGGCCAGTTCTAAGAACTTTCAGTTTGACCCTCGTATGCGTGTGGGGTCTATGGATAGGTCTTTTAAAATAATATTGAGGTTTCAAAAACATTTTCTTTTAAAGTCTAATGTTTCATAGCTAGACACTTGCAAAGTGGTAAAATGGGCGTCGTTGTCCCTCCCCCCCCCCCCCCCCCCTATCTCACTTCTAAACCAAGCTAGTATATAATGTAGATCTCACAAAATACTTTCAACGAAAATTGATTTGGACGGGATCGAACAAGAAGTTTTTGAGATATAGCACATTTTCAACAACCGCAAAACAAACTATACAAACACAATGAAAAACAAAGTTATATTTGCTGTCGACAAAATATTGTGGTATTTTACTAAGTGGAAAAAAGTGGATTCCCTAATTCAGTTGAAGCTGGCACGGAACCCTAAGTGCGCGAGTCCGACTCGCACTTAGTCGGTTTTTGTAAAGAGTAAAGGGTACTTTCTCCTGCACTAGCAATGATCTTGTATGATTTTACCTAATTTGACTTTTAATACTTTATAAAAAGAAATTATTAGAAATATTGATGATTCTTACAGATAGCATGATTTTAATAAACAGATTTCATTTGAATATTTTTAATGGATTGGAAACATATTTTGAATGAAATTAAAATTTTCAAGTATTTAGAAATAACACTATATTTTATATTACAAAAAAAAAAGCTACTTACCAAATGTCAATACTCAATACATTATTGTTGCTCCAAAATTTAAAATTATATGTGTTACAATGAAGTCAAAGTGCAACCGGCTTTTATGAACCCTGTCGGGCGCTGCTAAGTGCAAAACTAGTGCTATAGAGAAAGGAAGCTATACTAGTCAAAATTATAATAAAAAATAAAGTAACTTACAAATAGCTATGTGTTTATAACTAATCATCTTAGTATTTAGATACTTTAGTCGTAAATTTGGTGAAAAACAGATTATAGAATCAGAAGACTTTTATATATTTTTTATAGACATTTTAAAATAAAATTACAATGTTCTAGGTCATCTTGCCATGGAGTTAATGTAAATGAAACACACGCCGCACTAGATTTTTCTGTAACAAATTACACACTTCATAAAGTACCTGTCTAGTTTGTATCTAACCTATGTATTCAGTTCGTTCTTGTGTGAACTTAATAAACATTTAAAATTAACAATTCCACCGGGTTTTAGTTGTTCGATATTGGTCTTACATAATGGTCTAAATACATTTAAGCTTTTGTAATTAAACATAATTATTTATTGACTATAAATTATTTTATCAATGGTAGGAAGAACTTACTATTATAGAATATATCTTTTTGTTTAAACTTGGCTTAACTTTTTTGACAAAGCGGAATGTGTTTTTCGAAGCATGTAATCATATTTTGACAAAACACTTAATATGATAAATAGTCAATTAAGTATTTTACTAAAACAGACATAAAGTCAAACCAATCAACACGTAATGGCATGGAAACCTAAAAAAACTGGTTTGCAACGACATAAATATTTTCATGCGGTTACACACACTTTTTTAGCAACCGGAGAAAATGGAAATGTGTTACTAGCAATATGCATAATAGGGAAATAAGCGAATTTGCTGAACTATTAAGTGGATATAGCTGAAGTGTGGTGGTTGTTTGCTTAAATTGAAAGCAGCCTTGTACATAAACGCCTTTCTTAGCATTTCATTTTGTACCTTAAAAAATCCTACTATCCTACTTAAATAATACAGATTTTCAGGATGGATATATTATAACTCCTTCACGCAAAAACTACATGATAGGCTTTATTTGATTGATGAAACTTTACAATAATATATAGCTCATACATATAATTAGGACATAGGCTTCAATCCATTATGATATTTTTGAGAGATCCGACAATTACGCGGGCGAAGCTGCGGGGAATGGGTAGTTTGAAATACATATAACTAAACCAAGTTATGATTCGTCGCAACTTCTTCCTTTTTATCATTCGGGATATTCAAATTCCTTATACTCAATCCTTTACATAAAGTTCTAAAATATTTCCCTCCTTCAATAAATATATCTAATCTCAAACTCACCATTTTCTGTTCAGTCATTTGATGTATTTGAGTACATGTTTATAGAAATAAGATGTGACACTAATTTCGTGACATTGAAAGAAATTTTACCCGACTACGGCAAAGCAAAAGGATAGCTGTGGTTTGTCAAAATTTCAAATTTATTTCAAAAACTCATAGGTATACAAATTATTTCAGAAACATTTTTGCGTTAACAACCGCAGTTGTCAAAAGGCTGTGTCGCAATTATTAGCGCCCACCTCTAGAATTTCACAAACAATTACATAAATTTTCTATTTGCTATCTATTTCAGCAAGACAGATTTATTATAAAATTAAATCAAAGTGGCATAGCGGTAATTTTTTAATAATTTGTACATAATAATTTCAGCGAAAACTGTTTTCTTGTTTCGAACATTTAAGGGGGGCTTAGTTTTTTAAACTTTCTTTTACACATATGAAAGTACTGAACCAATTGATTATCTATTTAAAATATTGCACCGATGCGATACCACGGCAAGGTCGCTAACAAAATTTGCTATTTTTATGGAAATTTCAATAACTGCACAATCACACATTATAACTACAACACAATTACACACATACGGTCGTTTTATCAATTAATTAAGTCGTTAATCGGCCTGTGTGATTAATGATTCAGTTGCATGCGACGGTGAACGCGACACAGCGTGAAATGGTCGGCTAGTTAGGCTTGTACAAATGCGCTGTTTGTGGTGATTGGATTCTTTCATGATTGGTGAAAAAATTGAGTACGAAGTACTTAGTCTTATCCTTTTATATAATTCAAAGTTTATAACCGCACTGACCGCACTGATGGTCTATTAAAATTACTTCGTGCAAAAGTATCGGTGAGGAGAATGATATTGTACACCAATCACATACATTGCTCTGATCCAAAAGTACGTTAGCCAGTGCAATTGTGTTTTGGAAATCAGTCACAACGGTGGTACAACACCCAGACCCGAGATAATATAGACATTTTGATTTTTACTTTGACCCGACCTGGATCCAACCCGGAACCTCGGAGCGGCTACGCGTGGAAACCCAGCGCGCTTTTTAAGGCCTTTTGATTATAAAAAAATGTTTGGCTGAAAATGATGACTCTGAAACAGTAACAAACAGTAATATTTAGTTACCTTTGAAAAAGTTTATTGAATTATTCTTTAAAATTTAACATCCTTGATGTACCTATATTTATTCCTTACTTATAAACATGGCGTTAAAAACACGGTTAGAGTAATTTTTAACTTTTAAAGATCTTGAAGAAAAACAGTCTATTACCTGATTAATCTTCTGGAATCATGATCTTCCATCCTTTGGGTTATCTTTTCTACCTATGCTACAACCAGGCTCATAATAAACTAATCTACATGTTGGCACACTGGCGGCTTTCGTTTCGGTCTCTGACCCACACCAATTCCTCGTTTCCTTGCGATTGTAAAACAATAGCTGGCAAAGATGCCACGGATTGAGTAATTGTATTGTTTGCGATTATGCAATTAATTATATGGGATTAGTATGTGAATATTTGTGTGGGTTTGAAACAATATTATTTGTTTTGGAGCTTTGTATTTTTGTAACGTAACAATTTTCTAGATATAATATGGCTAACGTCGTTGGTTTTAAATTTTTTTTTGTTTACGCAGCTAATTTTAGCTGACAGGTAGCTGAAGTACCTATCTGTTCGAATCTGCAATTCTGTTCCAACATATAGACATTTATTAAACATTTAAGAAACTCGTATTAAATACTTGTTCTCATATTATATGTTCTCATATTAGGTATACTTTAACAAACGTAGAAAACAATCATATTTAAAATTATGGCTTCTTATCGGCTATTATTATTGCTAGAACGGAATGCGTACTTTTTATATTCAAGGACCTTGTAGGCATTTATCGCTGAAAGTTAATGATTATAAAATAAAATATACATTTCATTTGTCTATCCATTAATCTTTTATGACATCGTTTGCAATTAACCTTTTCCATCACACACTAGTCATATACTGCATTGTTACTTCGACGTTATACATAAAATCATGATATGTACACTTTTGTCGGACTGCAGCTTGTCTGTAATTTAGATCTTTTAGTAATAAGCAATTTTAGACTGTAATCTGTTTCTGTACTTTATAAATAAAAAATAAAAATAAATCCTACCAGGAATGAATACCCATTCAAAAACGCTGTAAGGCGCTTAGCGTCGGTATAAACCGCCAACTCTGCTTTACTAGCATTCATGACTTCGATGTTATGAATGAATATCCAAACTTTTTAAATTTCCGCAGCGCTACCTCGGGCTGCCCATGATGCTGAAAGCGGGCGAGTACTCGCCGAACAACCCGCTAGTCGCGTGCTCGCGGGTGTCGGGCGACGCGCTGCTCGGGCTCGGCGAGTACGAGCGGCGCAGACACGCGCTGCGCAGGGCGCGCCAGCAGCAGTACCGCGAGTACCTCGACCAGGTCAGACACTAACACAGCCAGCTGCCGGCAATCTCTTTTACCGGCATACTAGAATCACACCACTGAGCTACACACCGAGCCACTGAGATTTCAACTTCATCTGAGCAAGAAACTGCGCCATACTACGCGCTGCTCGGGGCGCGCCAGCAGCAATACCGCGAGTACCTCGACCAGGTGAGACACTAACACAGTCAGCAGCTACCCAGTGCTTTACTACCATACTAGAAACACATCTCTGAGCTACACACCGAGCCACAGAGATTTCGACGTCATCTGAGCTGGAAACGCCGCTATCTATAAGTGCGTACTGCGCGCCGGTAAAAGCACTGCTCAGTGCGCGCCAGCAGCAGTACCGTGAGTACCTCATCGACCAGGTAAGCCATTACTAACACAGCCAGCTGCCGGCAATCTATTTTACTGCCATACTAGAATCACACCACTGAGCTACACACCGAGCCACAGAGATTTTAACGTCATCTGAGCTGGAAACGACGCCATCTATGCTGAGTACGCGCCAGCAGCAGTACCGCGAGTACCTCGACCAGGTCAGACACTACTAACACAGCCAGCAGCTACCCAGCGCTTTACTTTAAGAAACACACTACTGAGTAATAAGCCGAGCCACAGATTTCAATCTCATCTGAGCAAGAAACTGCGCCTTTTATAACTGCGCCATACTACGCGCCGGGTGACGCGCAGAGGTCAGACACTACCAACACAGCCAGCTGCCGGCATCATACTAGAATCACACCACTGAGCTACACACCGAGCCACAGAGATTTCAACTTCATCTGAGCAAGAAACTGCGCGACGCGCTGCTCGGGGCGCGCCAGCAGCAGCAGTACCGCGAGTACCTTGATCAGGTCAGACACTTCTAACACAGCCAGCTACCTAGCGATTTGTTTTACTGTCATACTAGAAGCAAACCACTGAGCAATAAACCGAGCCACAGATTTCAAGTTTCAACCTCATCCGAGCAAGAAACTGCGCCATTTATAACTGTGCCATACTACGCGCCGGGTGACGCGCTGCTAGGGCGCGCCAGCAGCAGTACCGCGAGTACCTCGACCAGGTCAGACACTACTAACATAGCCAGCAGTTACCTAGCGCTTTACTTTATTACCATACTACGCGCCGGGCGAAGCGCTGCTCGGGGGGCGCCAGCAGCAGTACCGCGAGTACCTCGACCAGGTCAGACACTAGCACAGCCAGCAGCTACCCAGCGCTTTACTTTGCTGCCATACTAGAAACACACCACTGAACAACAAACCGAGCCACTCATCCGAGCAAGAAACTGCGCCATACTACGCGCCGGATGACGCGCTGCTCGGGGCGCGCCAGCAGCAAGCAGTACCGCGAGTACCTCGACCAGGTGAGACACTTCTAACATAGCCAGCAGCCGGTATCATACTAGAAACACACCACTGAGCTACGCACTGAGCCACAGAGATTTTAACGTCATCTTAGCTGGAAACGGCGCCATCTATAACTGCGTACTGCGCGCCAGCAGCAGTACCGAGTACCTTGACCAGGTGAGACATTACAAACACAGCCAGCTACCTAGCGATTTGTATAACTGTCATACTAGAATCACACCACTGAGCTACGCACCGAGCCACAAAGGTTTCAACTTCATCTGAGCAAGAAACTGCGCCATTTAAAACTGCGCCATACTACGCGCCGGGTGACGCGCTGCTCAGTGCGCGCCAGCAGCACTACCGCGAGTACCTCGACCAGGTGAGCCACTACTAACACAGCCAGCTGCCGGCAATCTATTTCACTGTCACACTAGAGTCACACCACTGAGCTACACACCGAGCCCCAGAGATTTCAACGAACATCACATACATTGCTTCGATCCGAAGCTAAGTAGCTAAAGCACTTGTGTTATGGAAATCGGAAACAACTGTGGTACCACAACACCTAGACCGGGAATCGAACCCGGAACCTCACGAGATGGCGACGCTTGAAACCCAGTCTGCTTAGCTACAACACCATGGAAATCGTCATATATTGACGCGAGTAATTCAAAAATATGGCTAGGACAAGGCGTTTCTTGATTAAGTGTAATTCTACCAACGAAGACACCGAGGTCCATACTCCACCGGCAATTCACTAAATCAAATCGTGATCACCATCATTATTGTTCAGACTCCGTCATCGTACCCTAAGCTAGGGAGTAGCCAGAATTGCTAAGAACTATATCGGTCGAGTTACCCAGCGATCTACTCTGCTAACAAGCTAGAAACTCAGCTCAGCCATTCAGCTACAAACTGTTCCACTGAGATACTCGCTACCTCTGGGCTACTGTACAAATGTACCATTACCATGAGTTTATTGCGACTTTACTCGACAATATAAAAAAGTGTATGGAAAATTGCACAGCGCCTCTAGCGGTCACTACCAAAACTAAAATTTTCTATACAAAAAGTTACGCCGTCGCTAGCGAGTAAAATCGCCGTAAACTCATGGTAACGGTACTAATACGGCCTAAATATGCCATTGTTTTCAAACTGCGCTGAGTATTGACATATTGGATGTAGCTTTATGCGACTTTATACTTAGTTCTCGGTCAAGTATCATGATCAGGTGAGACACTACTAAGCCAGCCAGCTACCAAGTAAGTCACTACCATGGAATGAATGAATGAATGTTAATTTGACACAATATAAAGAAATAATTTACATTAATTTACTTTAACAAAAAATAGGTACAAGAAATTAAATGAAAAATATAGCAAGTGCCGAAAAGGTGGGGCTCAGTATAATTCGTGAGAGCAGGTGGTAAGCATGCCAAGACACTGGTTTTCAATGGGATCTATTTGACTAACGAGCTAGAAACTCTCCATTGAGCTACATACTCCGCAAACGAGCTGAAAGCTGTATAAACTTGGTCTTGAATACCAATATCAACTTCGTCATCGATATTATCTGCTTTATCATCCTTCAAGCTTCCACTCTGTATCGGTGAGAGTCACACACATTCAAAAGCTTAAAGTCCGTTTTTCTTATTAGTCCAGTAATGTAAACAATCGTTTCATATCTTTTAAGATAATACCAAATGTTAAGTGTAATGTAATGTAAGTGTTAGACGATATCTTACCGTAGTTGGTGACATTTGTGTTTATCTTATTTTAAAATTAATTATTTCCATAAAAAGAAATGGCAAGATTGTCTACAATATTTGACAAGCAAAAAAAAACGGACTTTAAGTCGCCACAAGTCATTTTAGGATAAGCGACTATTTATACACGAATGCTGAACAAGAGAACGGGAGTGGTATGAATTCAGTGTAAATTATGTACGCTTTCGTTTTGGTTATTGGTTCTTATTGTGTTTAGTTACACAATAAAGTTCATAGATTGTTCTTACGCTACGAAAAAACATTACAAATTTACAGCAAAACAAATTCTAATCAATATAACTGTATCTTTCCAGCAAGCGAAAAAGAAGCAAGAAGCGAAAGAACAAGCAGAAAGAGAGCGTCGCGAGCGCGAAGAGAGGGAAAGAGAACGCGAAGAGAGGGAGCGAGAAAGAGAACGGGAGGAGAGAGAAAGAGAGCGGCAAGAGAGGGAGAGAAGAATAAGGGTAGAGAGACGTAGCCCGGAAAGGAGAAGAGCTAGTGAGAACCATGTCAGTGTTGGCACGTTTTCTTATAACAAGTAAGTATATTTACAGTTATTATTATCAGCCAAAGGACGTCCACTGCTGAACATAGGCGTCCCCCACGGTTTTCCATAGCGACCGATCACAAGCATCCAGTTTGGTCCTGCGATCTTTACAAGGTCGTTTGTCCATTTGTCGGTGGACGTCCTACGCCGCGTCTATGGTCGAAGGGTCTCCAATCTAGAGCTTTTCTCCCCCAAAGGCCTTCGCGCTATGTGCGCATTGTTTTTATTTTGTGTTATTTTAATAAAAAATCTTTTGAAATTAGGATAAGAAATTACTCCTTTTGTTGATAAAGGGCTTTGAAATGTTTACTAAAGAGCGTGGCTCATAGGGATTTTAAATTTTTACGACATATCGGCCACGACTGAAAACTTAAAAAATAGATAGATTTCTTTCATATATAAATTTAACCTAAGATGTTTTAAAATTATAGATACGTCGTTTCGAATTATAAGCTGCTAAAGATGTAAAACAAACATTGAAGTGTCCTTAACAGCCTGTTTATGGCTAAACGTGACGATTAAATAGATTTTGTCGATAAGTATATATTTTCAAGGTAATTGATGACTTTCGAACAAAATTAAAATAGCAGACAAAAAATGACATATCGGCCACGACTGAAAACTTAAAAAATAGATAGATTTCTTTCATATATAAATTAAACCTAAGATGTTTTAAAATTATAGATACGTCGTTTCGAATTATAAGCTGCTAAAGATGTAAAACAAAAATTGAAGTGTCCTTAACAGCCTGTTTATGGCTAAACGTGACGATTAAATAGATTTTGTCGATAAGTATATATTTTCAAGGTAATTGATGACTTTCGAACAAAATTAAAATAGCAGACAAAAAAGGGAGCCTAAAGTTCCATAGGCCTTCTGTTTCAAGTTATTTAAATTACTTTTTTCTATCGCCTTTTTAACATACAATAGATTTGTTCATCCAAACTGGAATTCCTATTCTATCTAGCATTGTGCAAATATATATATTTTTAACATACATTTAATATGTGATCAAGGTCTCTGGTGCCTTACCATTTATCAACGAAAGTAGTTTGCACACACGACACAAAAACGCGCGTCAGTTCAAACAAAACACGACAAGAGGTGCAATCGATTTTGGATCTTAAGCGGTGACTTCGATAGTACATATAGTGACAAAATGAATGAATGAAATGTGCCTTAAAATCGTTTTATATTTTCAGCAAAGTGGACACAGGCGTTCAAGTGGACAGTATGACCTCGCCTTTATCGGTGGCTGTTCAGACTGACGATGCAGATTTTTTTAGGGTGAGCGTATATTAATATTATTAATTATGGGTTTTGTCGCGTCTCTGAGGTCCCGGGTTCGATTCCCGGTCGGGTCAATGTAGAAATCATAATTTTCTACATTGTATCGGGTCTGGGTGTTGTGGTACCACCGTTGTGTCTGATTTCCATGACACAAGTGCATTGGCTACTTACTTTGGGATCAGAGTAATGTATGTGAATGGTGTCCAAACATATTTTTCTTGTAGGCACAAATACTAACTAATCCGTACATTTCTTTTAACTAGTGGTCTCTCCGAGTTGATAATATAATGGTATAGATAGATAAAGAAGAAAGAAGGTTGTTTTCTTTAAGTATCATGAAAATCGGCCCTGTGTATTATTCTTTTTTTTTTTACTTTCCAGCTACCCTCCCCCTGCAAGAGCTTACTAACTCAAGCGGAGAGAGAACTATCTCCCCACACAGTAGTGGACCCCTCGGATAGGCCCATACAACCTGCCGCTTGGGCGCTAGAGCAGGACAGCCGCAAGGGAAGGAGACGGAGCTATGGGGACTTTGACGGTGAGTTTAGAATCTTTTAACACTCACAGTTTGAGCATGCAAAACCAGGTCCGGTTTTAGGTTTTCATCATCATCATCATCATCATCAGCCAATATAATTCGCTAAAGCTGATTTTAAAAATATGTGTCCCATACATGTCTTTTTTTTATAATTACATTTATATGTACTATAAAGCTGAAGAGTTTCTTTGAACGCGCCAATATCAAACCGATTTGAAAATTCATTTTGTAATGGATAGCTTATTTATCATCATCATCATTATCAGTCAAAGAACGTCCACTGCTGAACATAGGCCTATGTTCAGCAGTGGACGTTCTTTTTCCCCCACAGCGACCGAAACCTAGCGGTCTGCATCCAGTTTGATCCTGCAATCTTTATAAGATCGTATGTCCATCTTGTTGGTGGCATCCTACGTAGGTTATAGATTTTGCAAGTAGGTTTTAGATTTTGCATACCCAGTTTTAGGGGTGTTCAGAACCGGATCACCCGGTTCTACCCGGTTCCAAGCGACCAAAACGTATTTTTTGGTTACGTTGGCATTCTGAGTTAAATGAATAGAAACAAGCTGGTATTGCTGTCAAATTAACGTATATTACATTATTATATAATTAACAAAAAAACACTCTCGAAACTTTTATTTAATAATCAACAAAAAAATACTCTTCACACAGTTAAATAATAAAATCCACTCTTGAAACTATTTATATAATTCGATGTGCATTTTTAAGTTTGCAGATGATAGAAAATAAAGAAATAAATGATTATCACTTTCACGGACTCCAGACACAATATAAATTTTATTGTTGTCACACATAAAGGCGGTCACTGTCCGCGAAAGAGATAAGATACTAAAAACAAATAAATCAAATCAATAAAAAGTCGTTTTCAGTTAAATTGTTCATAAACTAGCGTTCACTCCACTGAATCGTCACTGTATCACTCAAAGCCGAGATGTCGAAACAAAATGACCACCGATCCAACCGATAAATACACGCGCGCAAGTAGTGCGTGCACGTACGAATTGGGTAGTTTCCTACAATCACCAACAATTTAACAGCCCCATTATTAAAAGAAGATACAATTTTTAAGACCTAGTTTTATTGATTACTAGCGGTCCCCCGCGACTTCGTCCGCGCGTTTTGAGTTTGCTCCCTCCCCTCCCGTAGCAGCGTCATGTTTTATATCCTAAAGCCTTTCTCGATAAATTAAGCTATCCAACACAAAAATATTTTTTCAAATCGGTCCAGCAGTTCCTGAGATAAGCGCGTTCAAACAAACAAACTCTTCAGCTTTATAATATTAGCGCAAGCGCACGTTGTACTTAAGCTGCGAACATTATTTTGGTGCGGAGTTATGTTAAAACTGTGATAGCTCCTAAGATATTTATTGAAATCAAATGATATAAAGGGCAACTTGGTTCTAAATTAAATGCTCGTGATGATGAATGTATTTATTTTGATAAGAATAAATACCTGTGTGTATAATACACCTCTAAAAATAATGCATTATTTTTTTACAAATTTATTAACATAAAAAAAGGTTGTAGTAAGTCAACCATAAAAGATAGACATATGCTGTCGCGGACTTTATTATAGAACTCTTAATGCTAAACAATCCTGTCATACATGATTTTTGTGTAACTTAAGCGGTTTCCGCAGCGTATGCAGCGGAAGCTCTCAAAAGGAATATCTTTCTCCCGTTTTCGCAACATTTTTCATTTCTGCTGTGGTGTTATGAGTCGTACCTTTATGTTATATAGCCTAAAGCCTTCCTCGATAAATGGACTATCCAACGTAAAAATAATTTTTCAAATCGGGCCAGTAGTTTTTGAGATTAGCGCGTTCAAACAAACAAACAAACAAACAAACTCTTCAGCTTTATAATATTAAGTATAGATTTTTAATAAGTAACATAATTCGGTTTTTAATAGCTCCGTAAACAGTAAAAGGTGCGTCAGTTGAACACTGAAAACTATGACGTCATACTTTCAAATCGCCATAGTAAATCTATGGAAAGGTCTCGTTTTGACAGTTAATAAAAAGTACGTCAACGATTGTTGGTGTCAACTAGCCTATTACGATATTTAGCCGTCGGGTAGGATTTTTAAAAAACTAGACTTGATTATATGTGTACTTTTTGTAGATTTTTACAATAGTATAACTTAACTAGGTGATCACGAAGATCAAATCTTAACTAACGTCCTGACGCTTCCGCGATTGAAGCTAAAAGGCACCGAAAAACTGTCCGAAGGTTTCACTTCGCGACTACGAAGGCGTGACGTAGACGAGGCTTGGGCTCGTAACATACGTATAAATAAATAAATAAATATTTGACAACATCACATACATTGCTCCGATCCCAAGCTAAGTAGCTAAAGCATTTGTGTTATGGAAATCGGAAACATCGGTGGTACCACAACACCCAGACCCGATACAATATAGAAAAGATCGTTTTCTACATTGACCCGGCCGGGAATCGGACCCGGAACCTCACGAGATGGCGACGCTTGAAACCAGTGAGATAGCCACTCGACCACGGCGGTCGTCAAACGTATGAAGGCGCTCTGGCACGCGTGACGTTGCCAGCTCGCTAAACTTGAAAAGTTTCACGACACTTGGATTTGCGTACTTTAAAACAGCAATTCATCTAACATTATAATAATCTTATCAGAACCGGGCCAACCCGGTTATTTCAGAACCGGGTATACCCGGCTGCATGCCCTTCTCACGATGTCATATTTTATATTCATAAAGATGAAATAAGAAACCAAAAATTGTGCACGGGCGGGACTCGAACCAGCAACTTTCTGGCTAACCGGGCCAAACGCTCTTCCAATTGAGCTACCGTGCCGTCAATCCAACCGTTAAAAATGATCTGGTCTCTTATGAATATGTCATTACGCGTGACGTCGCGCTGTCCACCCCAACTGTTACGCCGGCTCCACATGTGGGTCCCAACGCTCGAACCAACGTTGGACTGCAAACTCGGTGAGGCGTACACACGTTGGCTAATAAACTGCTCTGAGCGCGTTTATAGTAATGATGAGTGATGACACTTATATTATTATGTAGGGCACAAAGCCGCGCTCAAGGTTAAAATGTTAGGTACGTCTAGCGTGTGTTTGTTTTTTCATAAATTATGTAATTTGTCAGTTTGTGATTTTATCTATGTAAATAAATTAAGTAAATATTAATCAATGTTTATCTTAGCTCTGTGTTAATAGTTTCTGTATTTGATTTATCATAAATCGGAGAAAGAAAGTTAAAAAAAAAGCTATCCATGAGCTCATAAGCGAACCAATTTGGTTTAAAAATATCATCTGTTGATGGTCCAGATCGAGTAAAATCACTAATTTTCTTCCTGTAAAGGCGATATGTGCTCATTAACGATTCTCGCTTTTTTTTAAAATCATCAATTGAGAAATTCATTCCCATATTTTGTTAAATGGTGCGCCATGCATCAGCTATTAAATTTTTATTTTTTGATCCTTTCGAGTTGCGTCCCATGTGAATGTGCTTGATAAAGTTCAATAAATTCTATTACTTTTTCATTTGTCCATGCCGGTGGCGATTTTGTGGATGAGGAAGCCATTCTCGCTCGACGTACGCACTCGCTGCGTGTTGTAACAGAACCGAGCAAAGCGCCAACGTGTGGACAGATCGCGAGCGTTGGCGCAGATTCCTTTGATGAAACCGACACGAGCCGGCCAACTACCAACATTCGCCCCAATGTTGGGACCAATGCCATTTTCTAGATCCACACGTTGGATGAATTGGGGCCAATATTGAAGCCAACGTGTGGAGCCGGCCTTATACAACAGCAGTGGGCCAAGTAGTTATTCATTACAGGATAAATTCAACTTGGAAATTGATAACGCTTCGCTATCCAATAGTTTAGTAGAATGTTTTTAACACTAACAGTCATATTTTATATTCATAAAGATTACGCACAAAAAAACCAAAATTACGCACGGGCGGGACTTACTTTGAAAGGTGAGAATAGAATAGAATAGAATTATTTATTTGCGTTTAAATGGGGTATATAGAAGTTTTACATTTAAATTTATGTTTGGCCCGTTTGGCCATTAACAAATAAGTAGAATGCAAACTTATAGTTTACAATAATTAGCTATTTATATTATTAAGAATCAAAGAATCCTGACCCGACATTACACCGAAGACATCCCGGACATCAGCCTCTACGAGATTAGGATGGCCCTGAAACAGCTTAAAAACAATAAGGCACCTGGCGAGGACGGAATCACAGCAGAGCTCCTGAAAGCGGGTGGAACACCGGTACTTAAAGTCCTTCAGAGACTATTTAATTCCGTTCTGCTAGAGGGCATCACGCCTGAGGCATGGAACAGGAGTGTGGTGGTGTTGTTCTTCAAAAAAGGAGACAAAACCTTATTGAAGAACTATAGACCCATCTCACTCCTGAGCCATGTCTACAAACTGTTCTCAAGGGTCATCACGAATCGTCTCGCACGTAGGTTTGATGACTTCCAGCCTCCCGAACAAGCCCGATTCCGAAAAGGCTACAGCACCATAGACCACATTCATACGCTTAGGCAAATTATACAGAAGTCCGAGGAGTATAATATGCCTCTATGTTTAGCTTTTGTGGACTATGAGAAGGCCTTTGATTCGATCGAAACTTGGGCGGTGCTTCGGTCTCTTCAGCGGTGTCACATAGACTATAGGTATATAGAGGTGTTAAAGTGTCTATATAACAACGCCACCATGTCGATCCGAGTACAGGAATAGAAGACGAAGGCGATTCCATTGCAAAGAGGTGTAAAACAGGGCGATGTAATATCTCCGAAACTGTTTACAGTGGCATTGGAAGACGCCTTCAAGCTCCTGGAATGGGAAGGATTCGGCATCTCCGTCAATGGCGAATACATAACACACCTTCGGTTTGCCGATGACATAGTCGTTGTGGCAAAGACGCTGGATGATCTTGGCACTATGCTCGAAGACCTCGAACGAGTATCCCAACAAGTGGGTCTTAAAATGAACATGGAAAAGACGAAAGTTATGTCAAGCTCCCTTGTTGTACCCACTCCAGTATCTGTTGGGAACTCAACTCTCGAAGTTGTCGACGAGTACGTCTACCTGGGACAAGTGATCCAATTGGGTAGGTCCAACTTTGAGAAAGAGGTCAATCGACGAATCCAACTCGGCTGGGCAGCGTTTGGGAAATTGCGCAGGAGCGTCTTCTCGTCTCAATTACCTCAGTGTCTGAAGACGAAAGTCTTCAACCAGTGTGTGTTACCAGTGATGACATACGGATCCGAAACGTGGTCTCTAACTATGGGCCTCATAAAGAAGTTCAAAACTACACAACGAGCGATGGAGCGGGCTATGCTCGGTGTTTCTCTACGAGATCGAATCAGAAACGAGGAGATACGTAGAAGAACCAAGGTAAAGGACATAGCCTTGAGAATCAGTAAGCTTAAGTGGCAGTGGGCCGGGCACATAGCGCGAAGAACTGATGGCCGTTGGGGCAGGAAAGTTCTAGATTGGAGACCCTTCGACCAAAGACGCAGCGTAGGACGTCCACCAACAAGATGGACAGACGACCTTAAAAATATCGCAGGATCAAACTGGATGCAGACCGCTAGTGATCGGTCGCTGTGGAAAGCCGTGGGGGAGGCCTATGTTCAGCAGTGGACGTCCTTTGGCTGATAATGATGATGATTATTAAGAAAAGGTATTATTATTTTACTACAGTCATCATGTTAGATACATATTGAGTGTTTATAAATCATGCGTACTGCTATTCAGTGTGTTTGTGATTTCTTAGTCGTATTTGTATTTTGGAGGTAAGGTATCATAGGCATTGGCCGTATTTGCGAATTCAAGTACAAGGGCTTTAAAGTACGTCCATATATCTCCGTAGTGTAGTGGCTAAGCACGCTGGTTTCAAGGCGTTCGCCGCTCCGAGGTACCGGGTTCGATTCCCGGTCGGGTTAATATAGAAATCAAAATTTTCTATATTGTCTCGGGTGTGAGTGTTGTCGTACCACCGTTGTGTCTGATTTCCATAACACAAGTGCATCGGCTACTTACTTTGGTTGGGATCAGAGCAATAGTATGTGTGACCAATATTTATTTATGTATTATTTATAAATCAGAACCAGGGCTCAAAACCAGTTCTGGTTGGAAGATAAATACCTCCCACATTTGTTGCATATAGTGGGTAAAATGCAAAACAAAATACTTTTAAGTTTCTATCGGGGTGCCTCAGTTAATACGTTGAAAGTATTTAATAGAAAATGCATCTTTCTTTCTATATACATTAGGCACATATTCGAGCTAGGAAGTAAAATACTTTTTCATTTCTCCTGTTCGGAAAATTGAACTTTCCTGTGGGTGGAAAATAGCTTTTCCATTCTTAGGGTGGAAAGTAATTTAGTTTTAATTGCTAAGACATGGAGTTAAAGATAATTGAGTGACATCATATAATTAAAATAAACAAGCTTTCCATATTTTTAAAGATTAGCTTAACATTAAAAGCGTGTTTATTATGGTCACTGATTTTAAAAAATTACAATTGGTCTAATTTTTAACAATTTAAAATCTACTAATATAATAATTGGTTGCCTGCCATACATAGTGACACTTCTTTTTATTTTAAATTGTCACATTTTGTTTGTCTTTGACGATATTATTTTAGTTTGGTCGATTATTGCACTGATTATTAAGCAGGCGGAGGCAACTTGGCGATTTTTATTTATAATCTTCTTTCTCACTCCCACCTTTAGCTTTCACTTATAGCGCTATCTCATGAGGCAAAATTAAATCTAGAATTTGACATAACCTGTGGTAATTTTGGTGACAAGGTTAAGGTTGCGTTCTGTTACTATTAACGTTGTCTGTGAGAAAAACTTGATCGATATTTCTAACAATGATTTGAAATATTTGATATCGTCCACGTTTTATGTACTCGGTTGTCTTTTGTGCCGTTACTGTCCTTCTAATGGTGTGTTTTATGTATAACGACAGTACAACAACAATCTGATTGTGATGTAAAAACTGGAGGTTTCATCTCTCGCCAAACAACATAATATCTAAATAAATTTATTTATTTTTCCTCACTCGAGTGAAAGCACCCACTCTCGAATTATTAGCGCTCTCATTCCGTTCGAGCGCCAAGAACTTCTCGAGTAAAATGGGTCACTTTCTCCCCTTGTATAACAATCTAACGAATGGTGTATTTCCTTTATTTGTCGCACAATTATAGACCTCTTTTTTATGAGCGTAAGGTTCCATTTCATTACTACGGTCTTTTTAAAAGTATTTCTAGAAGGCGAGTGCCGCTTGCTGTTAAATAAAATACTTTCATGGTCTTAGAAGTGCTTTGAGCCCGTGCCTGGTATTCGTACTTGAAGCAAATACTAGGTTTGTAAACCTGGTATGGGAAATACGTTCCACTCCTATATCATTAGTATGGGAATGTGTCATCGACTGATGAAAACTCCAAATTTAGGTAAAACACCTAGTGTGGTGGTTTCCCTTTTTCATTCCACAGCGCAGTTTTAAAACCAGTGGTTTCCATCTACTTAACGCCCAGTCAAAAACCTTTTTAGGGTTCCATAGCCGAATGGCATAGTTATATCAAGTTTGTATGTCCGTCCGTATGTCACAGTAACTTTATTCCGAAATAGTATTATTATTATTAGTAGTATTATCATGTATGGGAATACATGTAACTAAAACCTAAAAAAAAAAATGACAAATCTATGCGTGCGCAGGGTGTCTTTGAATAGGTCTTTTAAAATGACATCGAGGTTCCTGTAACCATTTTCTCTAAAAGTCTAACGTTTGAGAAATAGACGCTTCCAAAGTGGTAAAATGGGCGTCCCCACATCTAACTTATAAAATAAGCGAGTGAAAATTTTGAAAAAATATATGATGTAGATCTTGACAAAGACTTAACGAAAATTGTATATGGTTTGAACGAGATCGAACTAGTAGTTTTTTAGATATAGCACATTTTCAACAACCGCAAATATAACTTCCTATACCTAATCCTTCTTACAAATACTATGAAAATCAGTCATCTTTGCTGTCAACAAAATATTGTGGTATTTAATTAAGAGCTGAATTTTCAATAGTCAGATAAGAAATATTCGTCGACCAAAATACAATGTGGCGAATTTGAAAACGTCACCTAATTGTCAGCAATCATAGGTAATGTACCTAGGTTCATAGGTAATGTCATTTTTCTAAATCTGTCGCTTTATTATTTATCAGTCTGCTAAGTTTTATGTGACCATTGAAAAATCGCCACTAAGTAGAATTCAGTGGATACCCTAATTCAGTTAAAGTTGGCACGGAACCCTGTGCGCGAATTAAGTGCGCGAGTCCGACTCGCACTTGGCCGTTTGGCGCAACTGTATTAGGAAGGCAAAGGGAAGCGCTTCCTACCGACCGGGTGTTATGTCCAGGGACCTAGGTCTAATGATCACCGTCTTGGTTTATTCTTATGTAGTTAGTCCGCTCTAAATCTTTAATATCGCGGTTCAGTCTCCATACTTCGACTACAGCGCCATCTAGTCGCGTCGGGCCGAGTCAGCGTGTTGCGGTGAAATGTAGTGACAATGGTCGATCATAGATGTCGCTACAGCCGTTTTTAGGGTTCCGTAGCCGAATGGCAAAAAACGGAACCCTTATAGTTTCGTTAAGTCTGTCTGTCTGTCCGTCCGTATGTCACAGCAATTTTATTCTGTAACTATTAGCATTACACAATTAAAATTTGGTAAGAAGATGTATCCTGTTAACCGCTTACCGATTCTCATACAAAAAATAAAAAATAATGACATTTAAGGGGGGGCTCCCATACATGAAACTAAAAAAAAAGTCAAACCTATGCGTGTTGGGTGTCTATAGATAGGTCTTTTAAAATGATATTGCGGTTCCTTAAACCATTTCCTTCTTAAGTCTAACGTTTCAAAGCTAGACGCTTCCAAAGTGGTAAAATGGGCGTCCCCCCCATCTAACTTCTAAACCAAGCAAGTGTAAATTATGAAAAAAATAAAAATGTAGATCTTAACAAATACTTTCAACGAAAATTGGTTCGGACGGGATCGAACTAGTAGTTTTTGAGATTAGCACATTTTCAACAACCGCAAACATAACTTTGTGCTTCATACAAACACTATGAAAAACAAAGTTATATTTGCAGTCAACAAAATATCGTGGTATTTTGGCTAAGTGGAAGTAACTGGATTCCCTAATTCAGTTAAAGTTGGCACGGAACCCTCAGTGCGCGAGTCAGGTTTTTTATATATATTTAATGTAATTTCCAGAGCGTTCGTCGTCCCTGATGAGGAGGTCTCCGCGCGACCGCGACGCGTACATGCCGTCCATCTTCGACGCGGACGCCGTGCATCAGAGGAACTTGCAGGCTGAGAAGGTGACCAGATTATCTTTACAGGGTTTAACAAAATCAACTGCATTCCTTTTAGGTGGTGATACTGTTGCTGAAATACAACAACTTTTTGTATGGGACCAATATCGAAATCCCAAGATCTTTTTAAACTTTTCCATACAAACTAGAATCAGCTGAGCGGCACTCTAGTATGGGAAAGTGTTTTTTTTTTTGGATTACGATGTTGGTCCCATACAAAAAGTTTTTGTATTTGACGGTCAGGATTTGCCCCTAAAAGGAATGCAGTTAATTTTGTTACACCCTATACAGAATGACTTTGTTATCAGTACCGAAAATGCGCTTTATTTTTAAACCGACTCCACTGCTCCACTGATGAATATGAACAACTTTTACTATGGGGGCAATAGTGAAATCGAGAAAAAAAATCAGCTGTTCCATACAAAAGTTCAATTGGCGCACGGTCGAAATGTATGGAACAGCTGATTTTTTTTCTCGATTTCACTATTGCCCCCATAGTAAAAGATGTTCATATTCATCAGTGGAGTCTTTACACAAAATTTCGGTACTGATAACAAAGTCACCCTGTATAATAGGCTGGTTGACTGAAAACTAGATAATACTTGGGTGTAAAAAAAAACGAGCCAAATTCGAGGGGGTGGTCGTAATCGAGAATAAAATTCAGGAAACATATTAAAGAAAATTGTAAAATAGTATTCAAAAGTATTAAAGGAAATTATAAAATCATATATTTTATTAAGTTTTTTTCCTTTATTCTAGACTACTCTCAACCACCTTCTTGAATTTGGCTCTTACTTACACCTTGTTTAGGTAAGAAAAAGCGTAAAATGTCCACGGATCCCTAAAATTCTATACAGGATGTTATAAATTACGAGCCAAATTAAAATCTTTAAAAATTATATCATAATTTTCTTTAAAAAAAAAAAACAGCGCCCCATTTTTTAAAAAACTTACTTAAAACAGCAAAGTAACAAATATTTGTATGGGTTTTGACAGTTCCTGAGTAACAAAAATTTGGCGCCCTCTATAAGGAACTAATTTGACAGTTTGCTTCCCCATTGTCTCGTCTTTTTAAAAAAAAAAAAAAAAAAAAAAAAAAAACAATTTGAATGGGCCTTAAAAACGCTCAAACTGTCATGCACAAATAGCAAATACTATGATGAGTTGTCTATCACAACGAAAAAGGCTTGACGTCACATCCTTCGATAGGCTTTCACGTTTACGCGGCGGAATGTGTTTTGGAAAAACTTAATTATTTAAAATATTAATAATCCTAATTCAAATTCTTTTTTTTATATCGCTGTACCATAATTAATCACTAGAAACTAGCCATATTATGAGCAAGCACACACTGAACTATTAACGCGACCAAATACTTAACTCAAAAGTCTTGTGAAACTCTGTACTCTAACTCTTTAAACTTAGTTAAGGATGTATGAAAACAAATAAGACCAAATTTGTCTCATTCCATACAGGTTTACGGGTTCGAAAACGTTTTAAGCTATATTTTTCAAACCTATTTCGAACGCAAATGTAGGAAATTCCGCCTGCACACGATAGTCTTAGTAAACATCATTAAATATTTATAATAAACGTTTTATTGTTTCCAATTTTTCAGGAGGCGGCCGCCCGGCGTCAGTTTTACCAACAAGAGCTGAAAAACCAAATCATGGAACAACAGCGCATCAGAGAAGAGAGAAAAACTAGAGAAAAGTGAGTTTTACTACCTTTTTGATCTGTTTCACTCTAATACCAAAGATATTTAAAAATACTCATTTAAAAAAAACTTCTCCTAACCTAACGAGTACCAGTATAAAACGAATTTAGTATTCGTTAGGAATAGAACGATTTTATAATTGTAATCAAATAATACCGCTGGTGGGTGAATAGAATAGAATAGAATAATAAATGTTGCGAATAAGAATAATAAATATGAATAAATGTTGCAATATATCACGTGTATTTTTTTTTATTTTAATGTTTCATAATTTTTATGTCAGTCGCATACATCCTGCAACCTTTCAGTCTACCTCTAAACCTTTTATTATTGTAGTCTTTTATTTTCTTAATTATAATTAGATGGTACTTATACCTGGGTCGTCAAGGTGTAGTGGTCGAGAAATCGCCTACTACGCAGCGGGTGCGGGTTCGATCCCCGCACAATACAAACATTTGTGTGCATGAACATGTCTGTTTGTATTGGTCTGGGTGTTTTCTATGTATATCATGTATGTATTTACAAACAAAGAGTATTTAAGTATTATATCCGTTGTCTGGCACCCATAACACAAGCTTTGAGTAGCTTACTTTGGGACTAGATGGCGATGTGTGGGAATGTCCAAAGGATATTTATATTTATACCTAATTTTTTTAGAAACATTTAATGGAATACTAGCGGACCCAGCGAACCTTGTTTCGCCCCCAGCCCCGTCCCGCTGAGTCCTGTAATTTTAAAAGTTAAGCATTCCTAGCGAATTTTGTTTCGCCCTTGAATTACTAAAATGGCTATTAAAAAATAAGGGTTAATCGTAGAAGGCTGAAAATTGAGGATTGTGTGTATTTTTGTATGTTGTATCATAAAAAATAGAAATTAAAAATTTTGTCTAAAAAATAAAATAAAAAAAATTAGGGGTGGGTGGACTACCCCTAACATTTAGGGGGATGAAAAATAGATGTTGGCCGATTCTCATAGATACCGGATAAGCACAAAAAATTTCATCAAAATCGGTCAAGCCGTTTCGGAGGAGTATGGCAACGAAAACTGTGACACGAGAATTTTATATATTAGATGATATTTACAGGATGTTGGAGCAAGCAGAGATGCGTCGCCTCGAGGAGCAGCTGCGAATGTTGAAAGTTGCGCAGGAACGGGAAATAGACAAACAGCACCACATAGACAACACGGTAATATACTACTCTTATAATTTATTTTAATTATATGGTCACGGTTACAGTTGAGTATTTTTAACACGCACTGCATAATTTAATTTTTTGTCAGGTAAGAAATATTTGTCGAATATAAAACGCCTAATTTGAAAATGTAACCTATTTGACAGCAATCCCTTATGAAAATTACCTTTTTTTTAATCGGACGTTTTATATTTATTCGTTCAGATAAGTCCTATCTGACGTTGGTAAAATCGACTCTAATAAGAAACCTTATAAGATTAAAAAAATAAATATTGAAATCATTATTTAAACCTATTAAGAAAAGCTTTAACTAAATGTTCGTAGATTTTCCACTTATTTAAAAGTTTATCCATGAAAATAAATAAGTTGATAAGTTTTTTTTAGTCAACAGTACATTTACATTTATTCAATTTCTTCAATGAAATAGAAAAAAAAATACCTCTAAATTTCAGATAAGACAAGAAAACCAAGAATACGAGAAACGCCGCAAAGACTTCCAAAGAGAAATCGAAGCAGAAAACCAAAAACTATTCCGCGCTCCGCACACCCTTACGAAACCTATTTCCACTGCGCGCAGCGAAAACGACAAACTACACAACTACTACTACAACTACAACTACCCGCCCATAGACAAAGAACCGGAGAGACAAATCCGACCGGTAGATAGAGAAACCAGTCACTGGCCAGAGAGAAAAGAATTAGACGAAATCAACCGCTGGCCAGAAAGAAAAGATTTCGAAAATAGAGAAGACAAATCAAGAGTCATAGTCAAAGAGAGAAAACCATACTCTACGAACATTCCAGACGATTCAATTTTCTCGCCGAACTACGACGTCGATAGCTATTTAAGAAAGAATCTGAATTTCAAAGATCGATACGAATTTAACAAGGATTTTGATTTCGACAGCATAGGAAAAGATGTAGAGAAAAACGTAGAAAAAGTTCTAGTACATGAGCGACCGAAAAGAAAACCGATCGCGAAAGAACGAAAGAGTTTACAACAAGATTCTATAGATTCCTTGCCTATTCCCGTTTTGCGACATTCGCCTTTAAGTCAAGTGGATAGGGTCGAAACTGGCTCGAATTTAAGTGATGCTATGAAAAAAGTGGATGATAAATGGAAAGTGCCAGCGGTTCAGAAGAATATATTGAAGAGTATTCCGAACGAAGAAGGTAAAAATGTGAGTATTTTAACTCAATTGGGATCTATAAGACGGCAGTTACAATTAGAACAGTTAAGATTGGACGGGATAGCCAAAAATGATGAGGTTTAGTCTGTTTTTCTTTGCTAGTCGAATATTTTAAACAATCATAACATTAGTTTTTAACGAAATTATTCATTACTTATACAAGGTGTTGTTTTGGTCAGTGAAATCCAATGATAATATGAGTTAAGCTTATTCCAAAAAAATATTTTACTTAAATTATGCTAGTTTTATAACAGGAAACCTCTCCACAACATTCAAAAAAACTTCAAAACGAATGAGGAAACTTGCACCCTAGCACGTAGCTAGCGCATACTTACGAAATATTACGCCGTAGCTAGTAAGCTACGAAGAGGCTACCTGGTGTTGGTAGTTTTGACACGATAGCTGTAGCTTTTTTATGTTTTTTCAAATTTTTTTTTTTTGGCATCAGTATCTTTTGTACAGCCACCCCTTAGTCGCTCGTCGCTGACCAAAACAACATCCTGTATAAAACAAAAACTCAAATCCTGGAGACAAACGTTAAATATTGCGACCTTTTTAATAACATTATTAAAAATGATATGAAAATATTGTTTTCAATATTGGTCTAGCTAAGAAAACAGACAATAGAATATATACTATAATCCGGTAGAATATTACCAAAATACAGTACTCATGCTTGCTTATTGTAAAATTACAGAAAATTTAGTCACTAAGATCTCATTATAAAAGTAAACAGAAACCCTGTTATCAAATGTGGTACTGCTACCAAAAAACACTAGTTAGTGACTGAAATAAAATACCCTCCACATATTAATAACACAGTAAATTTACTTCTTATTAACTGAATTAAACTGTGAAAATAGTAATAAATAATTGATTTAGGTAATGTAAGGGTTATTGTAAAACAATAAAAAGGTGCTGAATTATGAAACGATTGAGTCTTGGTAGATTCAAGACAGGGTTGGAAAGTATCATGTAAAGATAAGTAAAGCAGATATACTTCATCAGTGAAAAGATCTCAGTGTTAAGTTTTCTGTTCATGTTTAATTTTAACTGTTAATTTTATATAATTAGTTTGAACTGTGTTATTTTGTGTAAAATTGATTGTATTTTTTCAAGTTGTATAAAGTTTGTATCTGATTATTATTTTAAGGTACACCCTTTATAAACAATTAAATAAAGTTCTAACTACAGATAAATACGAACAAATAATTATTACTATTCATTGATTGATACTATTATTTATAAAATACCTTCGCATTAATCCGATTCATAAATTTTCTCATCTGAAACACGTATATTATTTCAATATTTTGATTGTTAATCACAATTTATGAAGCAAGGACGGTGATTCAAACTATTTTGAATGAAATTGAAGTTTTGCAAATCCCATCCTTGCACTATTTCTTATTCCAATTGACACTATTGTATCTTACAATATAATATCAATTAAAATTTAAGATAAAATAACATCAGAACCATAAGTTCGGATGTCACTGGTAAAATGGTAATGGAATGTTAGCTTCAATATAAAAAAATAATTTCAAAGAAATTCAAAGATTATTGTAAAATTAATATAAATGCATGTAATGTAATTCGAAGCCTTGAAGATTGGTGAATATGTATTTTTTGACTGCATATTGGATGTGTATTTTTTGGAAATTGGTCACTAAAATTTACATTAAAATTGGCTTTATAAAATTAAATATTATAGCCCAAAATTTAAATTTAATTTAATCAGCCCCCATATTTAAACAACAGTGTAGTACAATTAGAATTCGCAGAAAAAAATGCTATTTAGCAGTAGTGCCAAACATTACAAATCTTCCTAATGAATATGTCCTACTCTTGCAAATTATTATAAGAATTTAACTACTAATTAGACCTAAGTTAGCTAAATCCGTATAGCTGGGAAAAGTCAGTTTCTTTTTAAGTGAATATAATTTATTCAGTCGATACACTGTAGAAAATGCACAAATAGCCTAATTTTTGAATACTGTGAGTCATTAAAAGGCGATGAGCTTGGTATATGAAAAGTGAGATTATGATAAGGTGTTTATGTGTTAATAATAAAACAATGGGAAACTCATCATATTTCATATTTACCCATTACTGAATTCAATTGTCTGGAAATTCGTTCTATTATAAATAAGATCGTTTTTGTGGAATACTGTGGTGATTTTCTCACTGTCAAGAATATAGGCATTTATATATTTTTGCACGCTTGTTAATTAATACGATAAATGCCAATTGTTTAATTACTGTAAGTGCACTTTTAGTTGTAAGCGTAATATTGAATAAGTATTTATGTGTTTGTAGTTTACCGCCAAGCAACTTTGTTAAAATAATAATAGTCTAACGCAGTTCTCTTTGGTTAAGTATAAAAAAATGTAAACTTTAAAATTTTGTTTTTATACTAAGGTATTTAACAGTAAATTACATAAACAATATTTAATTACTCTTTATTTTGTTTTTATTAATTCATTTTTTGAAATAAAAATATTTTTAACTGCATAGATATTTAATTTCACCTTTATATATCTATTAAACTCTCATGAAATACAATTATATAGTGATCTTTGTGATAGGGCACTGAGAGATGTTGATTTTCCGGTGGAGTTTAAAGATTGTTGCGATAAATTGTGTAGTGACCTAGACCACAGGAATGTAATAAATAAAATGAACGATAATATTGTGAACATTTAGAGTAGGTAGCGCAGCTAAACAGAGTTGTAGTAAAGGATCTATAAAAACCGGCTAAGTGCGAGTCGGACTCGCGCACTGAGGGTTCCGTGCCAACTTTAACTGAATTAGGGAATCTACTTACTTCTAAGTAAAATACCACAATATTTTGTCGACTGCAAATATAACTTTGTTTTTCATAGTGTTTGTGTGAAGTACAAAGTTATTTTTGCGGTTGTTGAAAATGTGCTATATCTCAAAAACTACTCGTTCGATTCCGTCCGAACCAACTCCCGAGTCCGAGTCCAACTATGAAACGTTAGACTTTAAGGCGAAGGGGAAGGCAAAATCACCTAAACGACGTGTTTTTGTACAATTTTTTTGTCCAAAATATAGAACGTGGGACATTGCAAGTAATATATGCTATACATCATATCTTGAAGTTTTTTGTCTTGTAACCAAATTCTTGCTACAAGTTTTGTTTTGTATGGAGAATTAATTTGAAGTGCACAGTTACAAATTTGTCTTATGCACGTTTTTTAAGAGGATATCAAATCCATTTAGAATGAAACTCAGTGTAAATTACTTCTTTACTTCGTGCCTTTTAAATGCAGTATCGTTTTACGAGTATTATATCCAAAATTAGGAATTAGAACGAAAAACCTTTTAACGCCTTCATAATCAAAGCTAAGTATTTGCGTTTTAAAAATATTCAGGCGTTTAGTGGTATGGAATGCGACGCGCGACGTTGCCGTTCGGGGCGCGAGCGAGGCACTCGCTCAGTCTATCTCGACGCTTGCAGATTTGTTTGTTTTCATGATTCCTTGCTTGCAAGACCTTGATACACTCATGTACATGAGTGTATCAATTCAAGGGTAACAAGGGTATTTCTTATAATTATCATTTCATAATCATAAAATATAAAAAATAATAAAATAAATATTAAAAATTCAGTAAAGGAAATATATTTTGTTTGGTGTAAACTCGATGTAGTGTCACAGTGTAACTAGTGCAAAAAACCGGCCAAGTGCGAGTCGGACTCGCGCACTAAGGGTTCCGTGCCAACTTTAACTGCACTTACTTCTACTTAGTAAGAGACCACTTTTTTTTTACTGAAAATTTAACTTTGTTTTTATAGAGTTTGTATGATAAACAAAGTTATGTTTGCCGTTGTTGAAAATGTGCTATATCTCAAAAACTACTCGTTCGATCCCGTCTGAACCAATTTTCGTTGAAAGTGTTTGTTAAGATCTACAATATATATATTTTTTCAGAATTTAGACTTGCTTGGTTTAGAAATTAGATGGGGGGACGCCCATTTTACCACTTTGGAAGCGTCTAGCTATGAAACGTTAAACTTTAAAAGAAAATGGTTTTATGAACCTCGATGTCATTTTAGAAGACCTATCCATAGATACCCCACACGCATAGGTTTGACTAAAAAAATATATTTTGGTTTTAGTTTCATGTATGGGAGCCCCCCCTAACTGTCAATATTTTTTATTTTTTGTATGAGAATCGGTAAGTGGTTAACAAGACACATCTTCCTACCAAATTTCAATTGTGTAATGCTTATAGTTACAGAATAAAATGGCTGTGACATACGGACGGACAGACAGACAGACTTGACGAAACTATAAGGGTTCCGTTTTTTGCCATTTAGCTACGGAACCCTAAAAAGGTTTCACGTTTAATTTACGCAAAAAAATACCTAAAAGAGGGGTATTATAATAATAAATGTTTTATTTTTTTGTGTACCGAAATCTGAGATAACAAATTTGTAAATTTTTGTTTATAAAATAATTTTTTTAGCGTTGTGTTGTAAAATCACTTTTAATAAATAAAAATCTTTAGTATACAATATTACTATAGCCTTTATTTTTATTAATAAATATAATATATTTTGGCAACTTTTAGCCATTACTTTAATTGGAAAGTACCTAAACTTCTTTTATTTATAACTTAAAATATTACTTATTCCGATCTACATACATCACACTATCATTTACTAACACACGCGCACAGACAAACATACAGGCAGACACGCGGACACGGAGACACTACGAAACACTATTATAAGTCGTTTATTTTAACTTGAGGCATGTAGCAGTCACTGTCAAGTGTCAAAATAAGGTGAAGGAGGGGGTGAGAGGGTTGCGCGGGTAATTTTTTGACAGCTCCATGCGCCAAGTTAAAATAATCGACTTATACTACTGATAAATAATTATGTTCTGTATCACTCATTAATTACTCTGTAATGTGACCGCAACCTACCACGCGCTATCTAGCCGCAGAGCGTGATAAACACGCCACAGTTATAATTAGCATAGCTACAGAATTTAGGCTCGCGCGGTAGATGGCGCTGGCTGTTTGCTCAAACCTCCAAGGTCACTTGCCTTACCCGTCGCCTTAAAAGAAAATGGTTTTAGGAACCTCAATGTTATTTTAAAAGACCTATCGACAGCCACACGCATAGGTTTGACAAAAATTTTTTTTTTTTGGTTTTAGTTTCATGTATGGTAGCCCCCCTTAAATGTCATTATTTTTTATTTTTTGTATGAGAATCGGTAAGCGGTTAACAAGATACATCTTCCTACCAAATTTCAACAGTGTAATGCTTATACATAGTTACAGAATAAAATGGCTGTGACATACGGACGGACAGACAGACAGACTTGACGAAACTATAAGGGTTCCGTTTTTTGCCATTCGGCTACGGAACCCTAAAAAGTAAGAAAAAGGTAGTTGGGTGGAACAAGCACGTAAAGCAAGCTCACGGGGAGGCTCGAATGGCTTTTCAGAACTGGGTTCTATACGGGAGACCTAAAACTGTCAGGGTGTTTGACAGCATGGTAAGTACTAGGCAAGAGTTTAAGAAAAAGTTGTAGTGTAGTGTGAATAAAAGGACAAGTAAAAGCTGTCAAACGGAACCGATTTAAGATGTCAGTAACTAACATGTAAGTTACATTTGTAGCTTTAAATGAGATAACCTTTCGATCAGGTGATTTATAACAATGTTCCTTAGTTAAACATATTAGTTTACTCCATGATAAACAGTCGACACAAAATATTTAACATGCAGCTCTAGTGTAAAACTAAATATTATTTCATTATACAAAATATTTGTAGATTTGCATTCCCTGTGTTATCGTACTTTAAATTTGAAGCGCATTGGTAAATATAAGTCGTATATTAAGAGGCTTCGATTTGGACTAATTTACCTGTTGAATGATTATTTGTTGGGTTATTCCGCTGTAATGAATAACAATCAATCACCGATCAAGTCACCATGTTTCAAGAGAAATATTTCTTCAAAATATACACAATGTCACATAAATTTTAAAAAACTCAAATGAGAGAAATTTTCAGCGAGCTTTCATAGGCTTCCGAACTGACTGACAGCTGCCTAAAACGGTTCTGCTACTTGTCATCTCCCATCTCTTTTTATCACACAGTTTGCTGCTAGTGACATCTCGCTTTTGTCGCTCTATTCCAAAGGGAAAATAATTTTATGCAAATTCTCAGCGAAGGATGTAGCACAGTCCGAAGGGCATGACATGTGGAAAATCACCTGGGCACGATTCGCTTAGCATTGAGCACTCACAGCACGCAGGTGTTCATCTGCCCAGAGTACTGGCCATGTTTTTCACTTTCTGTGTGAAACATGCATACTTACCTGAGGAGATGATGAAGACTCTGGTGGTACCCATAGTTAAGAACCGTACAGGTGATGCCTCAGATAAGACAATTTATAGACCCATATCATTAGCTACCATTATAGCCAAGGTGATGGATAGTATGCTTGATAGCCAGCTTGACAAACATCTTACTCTTCATGATACCCAGTTTGGCTTCAGATCAGGACGCAACAGAAACAGCAATACTGTGCCTCAAGCATACTGTTCGTTACTACACAAACAGGAACACACCAGTGTCTGCATGCTTTCTAGGCCTGTCAAATACGTTAGATTTGGTATCCTATGATAAACTCTGGCAAAAAATATACAGGGAAACGACGCTGCCGGGAGAACTTGTGGAACTGCTCAAGTATTGGTACGGTCACCAAAGCAATATGGTGAGGTGGGGTCGCTATCCGGGCCGTACAGGTTGCAGTGCGGGGTGAGGCAGGGGGGATTGACCTCGCCTAGGCTCTTCAGCCTGTACGTAAACCGGCTGATTGATGAGCTCAGTAGCACTATGGTAAGCTGTTCTATAGATGGCACAATTATAAACAACATAAGTTACGCAGACGATATGGTGCTGCTGAGCCCGTCAATTAGCGCCCTCAGAAAGCTAGTCGGGATTTGTGAGAGGTATGCAGGGGCCCACGGCCTTCGGTATTAGGCCGATAAGAGTGAGCTTCTGGTATTTAAGGCTGGTATTTATGGTTTTATCGTGGAATAGTGTTTGGCAATGACGTAAAAGTATAGACACGTTCTACTCCAACATTAAAGCATTTTAAAGTGGCGCAAGGATTACTCTATATACGAACTTATAGTTGTGTATTACGACACTAAGCGCTAATAAAGACAACAGATGGGGCATGCCTGTTGATAGAAAGAGATAAATATATAACATTAGTTACGTATTGATTGCTACTGAGCGCTCATTGGCGCGAGCGCGTGACATCTCGCTCTTTAGCCTAATGTCAGCCATTTCTAAATTGTGGTAAAGCATAAATACGTATTTTAAGTTTTAATACTTTTAATTGAAAAAACTATACTAATGAATGTAATGACACGTTTTTCTTGTCTCTAACAGTTGCAGTGTAATTGGTACTACTCCTAAAAACACGGGAAGGCATTTTTACCAGCAAACGAGAAATAATTTAAGGCGTTGTCGGGACGTATAGATATAACGAGAAAGTGTGCCCGACTGAATGCACTCCGGGCAATTACCTGCCTTTCGTGTTGCAATTTTCGAGCGCATAGGACGTATCTATACAATTTAAAAACATCTTAGGTGTTTGGTACCCAACACTACTCCACGATAGCACCAGTCACATTATGTGGTGCTCCACTCAAATTAGTGTCTCAATTTAAGAACCTGGGACCAATACCGTCTTTACCATAAGGGCACACGGGGCCCGTGCCCAGGGCCTCTATTCTCAGGGGGGCCCCGAAGGACCTACAATTTCTCTCACACATTTATTCTCAAAACATTTTTGTCGGACACATTACTTTTTTTCGCAAATTAGTAACCTTATAAGAAGGTATTTACTTGGCATATGAGTCATTCTAAGTTAAGAAGTACTTTGGACGGCAAAGACAAAAAATGCCTTTTTTTTAAATAAACTTCACAAATAACCTATTTATCACTTAAAACTAAATGTTTCCGATGTGGTCACTAAAATTTATTGCAGAAATGTACGTAATTCAGTCACAATAAGCTCTAATATACGAAAAATATCTCTCCCCTGGTCTGTCCCCCAACCGACTTTATTTGTAAACCAATAATTATGAATGTATAAAAATTCAATAATTGCTTTAACATCGTTAATTTTATAAAGACAGTTAACTTAGTAATAGTATCTTACAAGTAAAAATGCTTTTATTTCAATTCTTCAAAAAATATATTAACACCGAAATTTGTCCACCGTGTTTCATGTCTCGTCCCCTGGTCTTTTGTTTTCGTTCAAAAATCAGTTTTGCTTTCCTAATCTGTGGAAGTTGTGACATTGAATGTATAGTGTGTAACGTGAAATTAGCAGCAAGCGGCGCATAAGCAACTGCGTAGCCATATTGTCGGTCATTTTCAATCACGCCACTCGCTGGACGCGGAAGTGTTTAGTGAATGCAGTATTTCCTCTGGTAAGTTTTATTTTGCAATTATTTGTTAAAATACTGACATATATCTAAATATTTACTATGAATAGTGTATACATTGTGACGTTTGTTTGTGAACTACGCGAGAGAAATACTTTTACGGCTATCTTAGATTTCTCTCAAAAATATATCTCCCCTGGCATATTTCCCCTGGCTCTTTTGATGGCAGGGGAGATACTTAATGTCCAGGGGAGATACATTTTTACGCATTTATGTTAATACTTCTAGTTTTCTCTTAATATTTATATCTATCTTAGCTTTACAATACAATATTACGTTTTTTTTACAGAAAAATGGCACCTCGAAAAAAAATGACGCGTGAAGAACGACTTGAAAAGAAGAGGATAGCAGAGCGATTACGATATCAAAAGATTAACATAGGCCTCCCCCACGGCTTTCCACAGCGACTGATCACTAGCGATCTGCATCCAGTTTGATCCTGCGATCTTTTTAAGGTCGTCTGTCCATCTTGTTGGTGGACGTCCTACGCTGCGTCTTTGGTCAAAGGGTCTCCAATCCAGAACTATCCTGCCCCAACGGCCATCAGTTCTTCGCGCTATGTGCCCTGCCCATTGCCACTTGAGCTTACTGATTCTCAAAGCTATGTCCGTTACCTTAGTTCTTCTACGTATCTCCTCATTTCTGATTCGATCACGTAGTGAAACATCCAGCATATCCCTCTCCATCGCTCGTTGTGTGATTTTGAGTTTCTTTATAAGGCCCATATTTAGAGACCATGTTTCGGATCCGTATGTCATCACTGGTAACACACACTGGTTGAAGACTTTCGTCTTTAGACACTACATAATTTTCGTCTTCTCCATGTTCATTTTAAGACCCACTTGTTGGGAGACTCGTTCAAGCTTTGAGCATAGTGCCAAGATCGTCCAGCGTCTTTGCCACAACGACTATATCATCGGCAAATCGGAGGTGTGTGATGTATTCGCCATTCACATTGATGCCGATTCCTTCCCATTCCAGAAGTTTGAAGGCGTCTTCCAATGCCGCTGTGAACAGTTTCGGAGATATAACATCTCCCTGTCTCACACCTCTCCGCAGTGGAATCACCCTCGTGTTCTGCTCCTGTACCTACTCAGACCGACCGTGACCGACCGACCGTATAAAGACTTTTCCAGGCACACTAAAGGTTCACCAAGTTACCGGTTGCGTATTCGTACCCAATTACCTGATATTGAAAAGTTTGAGCTGCTTCTGTGACTCTGAGTTATGTCGTCATTTTCAGTTGGGTACTTTGAATTACCCCCAAACACAAGCTAAATCTCGTCTACTTGTTGATGATGTATACGGAGCTAGTGATTCAGACGATGAGCTACTAATTAACTTCGTATGTCAAGAACGTATGAAGAAGCCTCAAAAAATACAACTTTCTGTGCCTACCACAAGCAATATAACCAGACTGCACAAAGAAGATCCACAGCCCTCAACGTCTGGAAAAAAAACATTCTGTAATGGGGACTTTGTGCTGGTTAAACTTCAAGATACAAAAACAGAATATCGTTATGTTGCAATGTGCACAGGTGTTGAAGATAATGATGAAGTTCAAGTTATATTTTGTAAAATCTGTGATGACACTGGAAAGGACTTTAAAATTAATGATGACGATATTTCTTTTGTCACCTGGGATCAGGTTATAAAAGTATTACCTGCCCCTAACTTAAAATGAGGGGGCAGCGTATTTTTTACGCTTTTAATGAATCCGTTGATGTCTTTCAACGCGGGTTTTAGAAAAAAAAGTATTTTTTAGATACCTTTAGAATTTAAAATGTTTTTTTATTGTTTAAGCACAAGCAAAGTTTAATACTGTTATTTAAAAGATGATTAGTTTTTTATTTAATTATTGCCTATTGATAGTAAAGTTATAATATAGTTTTGTTTTGATAGACAAGAAATAGAAGACCTTTTTATGTGTATACTGTTATTCAAAGGAGAATTTTTAGTTTTTGTTTCTTTTTATTCTTGCATTTCATGTTTTGTACCTAGTTCATAGGAAACATTTAATTTTATAAACAAAGAAGACTGCTATGAAATGAAGTCTGATTATAAATAATTCACAATTAAAATAGATAAAGAGGATTCTTAAAAATAACCTTGTTTTCTTTTGTTTATCTCTTCCCTGTTCATAAAGTATCCTCCCCTGTACACTTTGTCTCTCCCCTGTACTGTGTATTTCCCCTGGTCACTTATAAAACGAGATAAAACCAACAAATTGACTGGCCACTTTGTAAACGTTTTCAACTTAGCAGTTTCCATAAGAAAAATGTATGCTTAAATAAAAATTTAAGAAAAAAAGCCGTGCCGCCATTTCATACAATGAATTACCTCTTAACTTAGAATGACCCATATACACAGATACTGTGGGCATATACTACGCTATTATATCGATGACTGCGGCTATTCCTACTGTACAAATTAATAATATTTCCGAACGCATCCTACCTAATTTACTAAGAACACCATCTAGCGATCACTCACGCAATCACTCCGATTCCAAAGTCAAGTTGCACCGTCTAAACAAGGCCTAACATAAATGTCGTCATTGTCTATGGTCAGGGGAATGGGAATCCCCGAATGATGTATTAAACTTTCAGTCTGTTATGAGTGAGTGGGGTTATTTTGTTTCATTTAATATTTAAAATTGAGTAAGATAAACAAAAGTTTCGATTTGTTCGTTTGTCGTTCGTTTAAACATTATTTTATTATGTCGAAAAGAACATATTTAAGTGGTTCACAAAAAAGAAAAAAAAATATAGCTCAAAAAGAAATAACGGAAAAACTTCCAAAACTCACTTCATTTTTTACGGTGGAAGAAACAAATAAGCCGAGAGATTATTCATTCTCATCACCGCAAGACAAAAGTACCTCTGAATGTTACCAGGAAAAAGAGGTTACGTGTGACGAAAATGACAATCACACATCAGATGCTAAACCATCGATTTCAACTTACTGTGAATTAATAACTGCAAGCTTAGAGAATGTATCTGTGTCTCCTGACCCGGGTACTTACTGTGACGACATTTTACCGGAAAAAGTCCGTGATATTTGGATTCGAAAAGGGCCAGAGTTTTTCCAAAATATAAACAGTGACTTCTCCGAAACTTCTACTAGTTTTCCAGATTCAAATGGTAGAACAAAAACAAGATGCTTGACAAAAAATATTTTTATTCGTAAATTGACGAATAATGAGTCTTTAGAAAGAAAATGGCTTCTTTATTCACCAGCAAAGAAATCTGTATACTGTTATTGCTGCCGTCTATTTAATACCACTACTGGTGCTGGACATAATTTAAGTTCTCCTAATGGATATAAAGATTGGAAGCATATAAGTAACTTATTGATAGAGCATGAGAACAGTTTACAGCACAGGGAATTTATGATGAATTATGTTGCAAGAATGAAAACTACTGGACGAATTGATACTGAGTTGCTGTACCAATATAATAGAGAAATTAACTATTGGAAGAATGTACTTAAGAGGATTGTTGCAGTAGTGAAATTTTTGGCTTCAAGAGGTCTTGCTTTTCGTGGTGATAATGAGACATTAGGATCGCAAAATAATGGGAATTATTTGGGATGCTTAGAACTGATTAGTGAGTTTGATCCTTTTCTTGCTGATCACATACAAAACTGCGGAAATCGTGGAAAAGGAAGTACATCATATTTATTGGCAAATATTTGTAACGAATTTATTAATTTAATGGGACAGCAAGTTTTGAAAACCATTGTCAATGACCTTAAAACAGCAAAGTACTACTCTATTAGCGTAGATTCTACACCAGATCTGTCCCACGTTGACCAACTGACTTTCATAGTTAGATACGTAAAAGACGGACAGCCTATTGAGAGATTTTTGCAATTTTTGCCTATGGATGAACATAATGCGCAATATATAGCAGATACCATTTTAAACTTTTTTGAAAGACTTGATATTTCTATAAAAGATTGTCGCGGGCAGAGCTACGACAATGCGTCAAATATGTCTCGAAAGTACTCTGGTGTTCAGTCAAGAATAAAAGAAGTTTGCGAATTTGCGATTTACGTTCCATGTGCGGCACATTCGCTAAATTTAGTGGGTGTTCAGGCTGTTGAGTGTGTTACTGAAGCAGTAACATTCTTTCAATTTGTACAAAAATTGTTTAATTTTTTTTCGGCTTCGACAAAACGATGGAAAATTTTGACAGAGCATTTAGGTGCAAATAGAGTCTTGAAGTCTCTTTCGGAAACTAGATGGTCTGCACGTGCTAATGCTATTAATGCTTTGCAAAATGGTTATTTAAATATTTCTGAAGCATTGTGTTCAATCGCGAGTGACATTAATCAACCAGGAGACACTAGAAAGGAAGCCCAAAGCCTTGCAAAAAAAATGGAAAAATTTGAGACTGCTCTTCTAACTGAAACATGGAATGATCTTTTGGGAATTATGAATAAAACAAGTCTAAGTTTACAGAATAGCACTATGACCATGGACGTTGTAACGAAACTTTACGAGTCTCTGATCAGTTATGCCAATACCGCACGCGATAATTTTGATCAGTACGAGACGGCTGCTAAAGAAAAAAATCCATATGCTGACTACAAAGACACATTTGAAAGAAAAAGATTTCGCAGCACACGCATCACTTTTTTTGAAGGATCATCAGAGACGGCACAGTTGAGAGGCAAAGAAAAGTTTCGTGTAGATACTTTCATTCCCATAATTGACACATTAATTACTCATTGAAAAAAACGTTCTGCAGCATACCAAGAAATTGATAGTCGATTTAGTTTTCTTTGTCAGTTAACAATAATAGAATCTGATGAGTTGACCAAAAAATGCAAATTATCATGAAGACATAAATGCAGATGAGTTCAAAACAGAATGTTTTCATTTAAGTCAATATTTAAAAAACATAGCAAAGCAATCGGCGGATTTAAATATCTCAACCTTACATAACTTAATAAAAGCAGATAAATTGGAAGAAACTTTTCCAAACGTAGAAATTGCTACAAGAATATTCCTTTGCTTGATGGTTACTAATTGCAGTGGAGAGCGGTCATTTTCGCAGCTTAAGAGAATAAAAAATGAATTGCGAACAACAATGTTACAAGAACGACTAAGTAATTTGTCAATTATGTGCATTGAAAGTGATATCCTTTAAAACATTGACTTTAATGATATAATAGAAGATTTTGCTCAACAGAAATCCCGAAAGAAACCATTATCGTAATTAGAACCAAAAAACAGCAGCATTCGAATATCATTAATGACGTATTTATAAAATCATACTGTATTTGATTTTCTATAATAAATGATTAAACTTATTTTTAAAATGTTAGTATAATTACTAAATTGAAATGAGTACTAAATTCCTTCTCATGGTCTATTTTTGGGTTCTATTGCTTTTTATCATTGTATTTCAAATATATTAAATATTTATGTATATTATATTTTATTGTAGGTTGGTATTTATTGTATGTATTATGTAAGTAGGTATGTAAGTATATGTAGTATATTGTATACATCTATTATGTTGTTTTTTTTTTCTCTCTCTTTATTTTTCCTTATTTGCACTGTTTTGCCCGTACCCATTTCTATGTACACTTTCCTCTCCCCAAAGGTTGTCTGGAAGAGATCGCTCTTAGCGATAAGACCGCCTGTGTTGTACCATTGCATTTTGTTTCATTAAATTCTGTAATCTTTGTTTTGTGTGCAATAAAGAATATTCTATCTATCTATGATTAGCGTTTTTTACTTTCCAAAAGGGCCTCTAATTCTGGTATGCCCAAGGGCCCCAGCTTAGTTTAAGACGGCGGTGCCTGGGACATTGGGTCACTGCAGACCAGCACGACATGGACGTAGAAAGGGAGCGTACGGCGCTGGCGGTTAGAAGTAATATGTTGATTCGCAGGTTTGCAAAGTGTACTGCAGACGTGAAAGTGACGTTATTTAGGGCGTTCTGCCAGTCATTCTACACGTGCAGCCTGTGGATCAAATATACTAAAAGGGCCTACAGCGTCCTACGAGTACAATATAATAATGCGTTCAGAGCGCTGATTGGGCTGCCGAGGTACTGCAGTGCCTCTGAAATGTTCGCGGAAGCGCGTACTGACGACTTCTACGCATTGATGCGTAAAAGAGTTGCATCAATATGGCGCCGAGTGTGCGCCAGCCCTAACAGCGTTCTACGAACTGTTGCAGACAGGTTCGATGGGGCTTTTCTGAGGCACTGGATAGCTATCAAAGTGAGACCAACGAACCTGGCTGCAAAATAGTAAATTTAATTTTGTACTTAATTTAATATGATTTAATTTTATTTAATTGATGCCTTTATATAATTTATTTTTATGTCTTTTAATTGATTTAATTTGTTGTAAAATATAATTTTTGTATTACTAACATAGCTGTAAGTTCTTAATGTTACCAATTTATATGGATGATATAATCCGAAATGAATGATTTATTATTATTATATATAACCGTAGCCAATTAAATAAGAGAAAAAGTTATTAAAAAACATTTTTATTTTCTTATAAAAAATAAACTTTTTTTTAACAATTTTCGAGATACTTCTACTTGGCCTTAATTACATAAAAAACAAAATTAATATCATATTAATTTTAGGGAATTATACAAAACCGAAATATTGACTGCATCCTAAATCTTATCAGTCTTCTAATCAGAATTTACGATTACATGGACAATAGGACAGGACAGTACTATAACAAGATGGTTAATACATAATTCTGAAGGAGTACCTGTAAGATGCTATTTTTATCATAAAAACAACAGATTCTTACAAAGCCACGTTAAATTAACTTTTATACCATTTAAATATATCTATCGCATTGACAATATTTATGAAAAATATTACCAAATACGAGTACTATATAAAATAAGAACAAAATTATTTATCATAAAATCTATATATCAGTTAAAAATGTAATGGTAACAGAAACAGAACAAATATTTTGAAATATACTAACCACAAAAGTTAGTATATCATCACAAAAATATTTCCGTTTTATAAAAAAATTGAAAAATTAAGAAATATATGACCGAATTTTTGGCTTTCAAAAAAACTATTCTAAATATAAGTAAGTAAGAACGTAAAATATTTACATTTTATTTTAGAAACAACTGTATCACATCGTTTATAAATTTGTTTGATGGAAACATTCTGTCTCACATTTACAAATATAGGGAAAGAAAAGAAAACAAGACAATGTAATCGGTTCTCAAAATGATAGGATTCATTTCCGGCATGGCCGTCCATTATACCGGCAATTTTAAGATCAAAATAATTAGTTAAAACGTGTATGAGGTGACAATAAACTCAAAGAATTTCCAACTCAACAATTTGTACTCTGGCGACAGTAATCTTTGCAACAATATAAAAAAAATGAGTACTTTATGTCAGGACTATATTGGTTTGCTTTGGTTTGGGCGGATGTCTTAGAAACTGTTCTAAAGTAGGCCCGTTTCTGCCCAAAGGGTCTCTGGGGAACATGATCATATCATCAACCCATGTGAACGGAAGCAGACGGTTTTCTATGACAAATCGCCATCGGGGATTTTCTTGCATCAAATCGCGGTAGTTATCGCCTGATACGATGACACCGTCGAACTCTGCTGCGCATTGCACTATGTACCTAAAAAATATATATTTTGTCGGTAGTATATACAACCTAAAGTCAAATGGTAAAAGTAGACAATTAGAGAGGATAAGTTACAATTCAGGTGACAGCTACATAATTAAATGAGGGTAGTGTTCAAACATGTGACAGCTGTCAAATGGTAGTCGTGGTGGGGATTATAAGTCAGTCTACCGTGAGCGGGCGAAGCGTGCGGACGTGTTGGCACTCAAACGCCAAAAGCGAATCAACCATGGGTGTAGTACTGGTGTGATTTGACAAGTTAAACCGATGGGCACCTATAAACCAACGACCTCCGTGGTGTAGTGGCTAAGCACGCTGGTTTCAAGGCGTCGCCGCTCCGAGGTCCCGGGTTCGATTCCCGATCGGGTCAATATAGAAATTAAAAAAAAAACTATACTGTCTCGGGTCTGGGTGTTGTGGTACCACCGTTGCGTCTGATTTCCATAACACAAGTGCATTAGCTACTTACTTTGGGATCAGAGCAATGTATGTGATTGGTATCCAATATCTTTTTTTTTTAAACCTATAAAAGATTCATTTATTAAAATATCACGACACGAAACTAAGCACATAATCCTTTAAAGTCCTTATTTCAAGGAATAATTTGTCAAGGTATAGTAGCTGCTATGCAACACAGATATGAAATGAAAATGTTATTTGCCTAAAACATGGCCATATGCAGATGGTATGAATAACATTAAAAAATATAACACTCATGTTTTACCTTTATATACAGGGTGTTGATTTCAATACGAGCGGAATTTTCAGAGGTGATTATGTACCTTGTTCTGATCATGAATCACAAAAAAAAATGAGTTCGAAAAAAAATTTTTATTTTTATTAAATAATGACGGTTTTCAAAGTAGACCCTAGCGATTTTTAGAGTAGGCCCCCGACACCACACCGCGCCGGCTTGCGTGCGAACGAACGATACCTACAAAGCACAAAGGCACCGCAATCCTTTGTGTTTGGCGCGTTAGCGCCGCTCAGACTTCCCGCCGCCCGCCATAGCACCGTGCGGTGAAGTAGTGGCTATCTCTTTTTATCGCACAGCCCGCGCTATCTCGTTCTCGCCCGTCGCTCATACCTCAGTTGTGCTAAAAACATCGCATAGGTAACTTGTCCGTGTTTTGCGAAAATGACGCAAAATTATTCTAACGGTGAACTTGTTGAAATGGTGCGATTGTATGCAATAACTGACAACAGTTTGAGTGCAGCTATAAGGATGTTTGGTGAACGTATTGTGTATACCGAAGAATCAACAAACGTTAATGACCTAAGACAGAGAATAGTCAGTGCATTCGAGTTAGTTCGACAAAATCGTTTTGTGTTGAACAGTTTAAAAGGGAACACCAGACGCCGTACCAGACTGTGTATTGCTCAGTCAGGTGGATACTTCGAACATTTATTGAGGTTAGTGTAAATAAAAATGTACAAAAAACTAGATGTAAAGATAAATCGTTAATCTGATTCAATAAGTTGATTCAAAATTTTTAACTACGCCAAAAATACTTTAGACTCCGGTCATTTAATAATCTTGGTACTTTTTTATTTTGAAAAGGTTGAGCATAAATCTAGACAAAAGCTCAGGGTTTGATTTCCGTTTAAACTCCCGAAGTTAGTTAATATGATATACCTACCTACATGACTTTTGCTCATTAAGTAATAATAACTAAAAAAATCATAAACAATTAAAACTTCTTTTGATTTTCAAAAGATTAGCCAAGCCTAGGTCAAGAAGATACAAAAAGTTACAGGTTCAATTCCCACCTAAAGGCTCAAATCGTGTGTAAGTTACAGTACAGTACAGATGACTTTAGTTAGCCTAGATTAAGATTCAATTCGTAGTAGTAATTTAGAGTTTGAGGTTCGATAGATTTTCGATTGATTGCTCAAATTAATGAAAAATAGTGCGATCGATACCCAGTGCGCCATTAATTGTTTCAGTTTTAAGTGTTTTGGGTTAAAGTTTCAGAATTTCTGATGGATTGCCCAATTTCGGTGAGTTTTAGCAAGATTAGGTAATTTGATTTGTTACAGATGAGTTTAAGGTATGTTTGTCGGTCCTAAGCCCGATTAAAGTAGGAAGGGAAATTTGGAATCAACTTATCCAAACACGTGAAATCGCTTATTCTAAAAGTCGGTAAAAATAGCAACATACACACTCGGGCATAACGTACCTCGTACGTACGACATCAGCACTGACGGCTAGTTAGTACCTACTTGTCGCGTACTACGCGGTTCGCGCTCGCTACGATTACAGTGTAAACATAATGCAGTGTCTGACGCCTCAACGCAGTAAGGGTTTCATAAAAAATAAACGCTGAAATTTCAGTTTAATTATTTTGTAATATTTGGTTCCTCATACCTGTTCTATATGTGATCATACGTTGTTTTTATAAATACCGCTCGGATTGAAATCAACACCCTGTATAGCATGCAAATATAATTAATTTCTACCCTATAGATTTTATTCATTACAATTTAATTTTGTCATTATATTTTGAATTCGTCTTTGAACTGTTTATGCCTTACCTGTCATCGTAAGAAGTGATCATCTTCCCTTGTATCTCCCTAGATGGCGTGTACACGACGAAGCCGCGCCGTTCCAGCTCGTCAAGCAGTCGAGGGTCTGAACTCTTGCCGAATTTACACCTGGGACACGGTGAAATGTTACTGACAGGAACAATTGTTGCAGACATGTACCTAAATAGATGACGCGTGTGTACTTAGATATTTAAGGAGTGCGCTTTGATAGATAGTAAAGACGCTGTACGTTAAAAGGTTGGTAATTTTAAATTAGTAATAATAGTCCCCCTAGCCGATTTCGACTACGGTGGCCACTCACAACGACTAACCGACTGCGCGGGACATATTATAGTGCTCAAGTGTGTGCGCAAACATAGGTGCACTCTCCTCTATTCCTTTCACTCTCATAGCCCGATGGGACAGCAATCTGACACGACCGGAGAGAGTTCAGGCGCAGGACCAACGGTTTTATGTGCTTTTCCGAGGCACCGGGGTGCAATTAGTAATATTGAACTAGCAGTAAATGCTTTGCCCGCTCGTTTTGGTACTAATATATTATCTTTATTTTCCGTAACGTGATCATGATTTCCTGTAGCATATCTCAATCTAAAACATTCTTTCTTTCAAATCAAACTGTGATAGGCACGATCGACCAACAACCAAACAAAATCTTCAGCTTTATAATATTGCTCACATGGTACGATTTCATTATCAATTTGTAGGACATACATATTAACGTCATCTATTAAGATACACATCTGTGATAACACTGAGAAAATGTAAACAAACGCACCGAATTTTGAAATTCTCCAATTTTTGCCAGAAGACTAGCGAACACATTAAAAAATAATACTTGATTATAGCACCGTCACTTACTTCAAGATTGTCTGCTGATTAATGTGTGCACCCAAGTTACAATTTTACAATACCATGCTATGGTAAAACATTCAATTCGCAGTTTTGTAGCTATTTGACGATAATAATTTTCAGTTAATATAAGAAACATATAATGTACTTACCTTGTGTGAGACGTATTTTTACCCTGTTTCATGGGACAAAATGTGAAACTGGACGAGATGAATTTGAAGTCGTGCAGTAAGACGATAGTTTGCAATTCATCATCATTTGAGTTATTTTTTAAGAGTTTTACCAAGCAAATATTAACCCCCTTATTCATAATAAGTCAAACAGTCTAACGAAACCCATTTTAGCTATAACTGTTTTGTCACTTTTTTTCAGATGATGACAGCTCCAAGAAAGAACGAGACAAAACAGTGCAATAGTTAATAGACTGTTTGCGTAATTATGAAAAAGGGGGTTAATTTATGAATGACTGCAAATTACAATCACAATTCCAAATTCAACTATATTAACAAAACGTATTGCTATATCAAGTACTTACTCATGTAGGTATGTCAGTAATTTTACATTCCTCAAATAGAAGTATTGTTCTCTCTTACAACTGATACATTTATATACCTGAATATGCCAAATCGGATCAATAGAAGAAACGGTAATTTCTGTGTCGTATCAGCATTGTTGTGAAACCTTGTTTCTGATTTCCATAACACAAATGCTTTTACTTACTTCGGGATCATATCAATGAATGTAACATTGATCACTGTTTATTTATCAAAAATACCACACGTTAGCATATTTGATAAATATGTGGCGGCAGAAAATAAGCAATTCTTGTAACTGTACCTCCTAGATTATAACACAACATCAAATTTCGCTTGGTTTTTCCAATGTTCAATATCACAATAATGTTTCATTTACCTGAACCGTGGCACAAACGCCTTAACCGTATGTCCCCGTTTCAGGAAATAATCTATGCAAATTTTCAGACCGCGTACGGAAAACATTCTGCCCCTGCCATGTCTGGAAGATTCAATCGGTTTAGAAGCGAAAATGGTCGGCTTTTGACATCCAACCTTTAGTAACAAAAAAATATATATTATGTCGGTTTTTCATAGATCAAGTACCTAGCTTTCTTTGTACTTAGCGCTGACTTTACTATTTTTACCAAGTATTCATTTCGACCTCTATGTATGTGATATCGATCGAATTGAAAAAAAATTAGACTTTAAGGCTTCCAAACACATGTGCCAAACTTTGTAAGCGTGTTTGTCTAAGGATTTCTCGATTACCATATAGAAGTCATAGCGAGATAATTATTTTTTAGTTCAGTATAGTTCAACTAAGAGTACAGTGTAAGTTATTGATTTAAACTTACATGGTCATTAACATTATCATTAATTGTAACGGGATTGCTACCATGTACCTTATTATTTTTGAGTTTCCGATATTTCGGCACTGTTGCAAATGCCATGGTCACGGCGTATAATAAGGTACATGGTAGCAATCCCTTTACAATCAATTCTAAAGTGTAAGTTTTATCAAAATCGGTCAAATAGTTTTTGAGATATGGGTAATAACTAAAAATTCCAACGCATTTGTCTTCTATTTAGAGGAAACAAATTATTTAATTATTTTGTCAATCTTATGTACACCAACAGTATTAACACATCATGCATAGACTCTAAAATATTTTGTTTCTACTAAATAGAAAACGAATGCGTTATTTGAAGCTTTCTAGTTATGTTTTTTACCTGACTGCAGAAAAGTTAAGAGGAAAGATCATGCATGATTTTAGCCGTCTTTGTATGTAAATACCATCTTAGCTCCTGCGGTCTGAGAGCTATTTACACAGAACTTTCAAATAATTGTTTTGTTAATTAAGTAGTTTTTTTTGATGCGGACAGAGAATTGAGGTTAGATGTTATAACTCTGTTTTATGTGTACATCCGGCCGTCTGAGCCAGGCTTCTGGAGAGATCTAGCATATCTAGGCTGATAACGAATCGTTAGTGACGCTGATATATCCAGGTTTCATCGTTTGTGACGCAATAGTTTTCTTGGAAAATCAAATAAACTAGGCTCAGACAGCCAGAATTTCGCATTTTCTGACTTTCCAGATCTCAAATATCAGACGGTTTCAGGGCGCTGTTTCTTGTAAAATGTGATGTGACGCGTAAGTGACGGTCATCCGAAGTAGTTTCATCCATTTTAATCCAGTACTTTTTGAGAAATCGTGATAAACGTGTGGCTCAGACAGCCTGATATCCGGTCGTCTGAGCCAACTTGTTTTTCTCTATATTTCACGAAATGTTATGTTTCGAACAAATGTTTTTAGGATTAACTGATGTGACGACGTTAGTGACAGCTCTCGATCAGATTTGAACCTTCGTGACGCACGCGTTTTGGAGAATTGAGAAAAAGCTGCTGGCTCTGACAGCCGGATGCTGGCTGTCTGAGCCACCCAGTTCTACCACTTCCAGGTGTTGTACGAGGCTAAAAACTCATCTAATCTGATGTGACGCGGCCTCTAACTACAAAAAATCGTAAGTGACGGCTCTATATGCCGCCAATCAAAAGTTATAAGCATTTCAAATGTTTCCCATACATTGATGCATTTGGGTGGCCACACTTCGCACTCTTTATGGAAACGGAAAGACAATTTAGTAGAAAATGTAAGCTAAAGCCCCTCATATCAAGGCGGATGCTTTCTCCTGCTATTTAAATATTTAATTACGTAGTCAATAACTACGCCGATAAGGGAAATATGTTAATTATGTATGGGGTATTGCAGGTATTTTATTAATTACTCTTTATTTAAAAATAACCGCTAGCTCCAGCTGCTTACTGCAATATAAGACTTTTTCAGTATTAAATACATACTACGAACTTATTCCTCAACTCGTCCCATGTGATTACGGCCCATTTGGGACAAGATTTGCAATAATCAATTTTAATCATTATGCAAATCGTCGCCTGCTTTTTTGGGTGAAAATAATAACATAAAACGGCGCAGAAGGTGAAGCGCAGTTCGCTGGGACCGCTTATTATTATTACGGACAAAAATTACTAAGCCAGCCTTATTTCACCTTCGGAACACGAGACGCGCGCCATCTTTGTGTCGTTGACATGCCATCAATGCGCACTAAATAGTTTCGATCAATATTTCTGATGCGGAGGGATAATGAATGGAATGTGCTACCTGCTGAAGTGTTCCCGAAACCCTTGATTTGGGCATTTTCAAGAGAAGAGTTATTAAGCTATTACTGATCAGACATGATCCATTCTCGACGACATTATCACTTACCACCAGGTGTGATAGTGGTCAAATGGCTGATCATATATTTAAAAATATATAGATAGACTATAAAATTATGCAGGATAGAAATAAATCATCCACTTAATATCATTTATTTTTATAGCTCAAAAGTTTGTTGTTTAATTTAACAAGAAAGTTTAAATATGTATGTTACAAAATTTATACATTATAAATAAAAATGTAAGTAAGTAACAATAATTAGCGGCTAGAGAGGTGCGTAGAGACCAACTTACAAAACAATGAAATAAAATCTTTTGTTTTAGACCTGTCATGTTTATAACTACAGGTTGTAGCGTTTATCTTCTTTTAAAGTTTATGTTTACAGGACAAGTAGCAATTATTTTGTTTCAGTAAAGCAATGTAATAAGTTTCCTGCTTGTGGATTTTTACGTAGTTCGTAGACTTTATTGATTTTATGACGAGTATAGTATACTTATTTACGAGTAGTATTATTCACATTTGACTAAAATGGTTTTACTTGATGTATGTGTATTATATTTTACTTTGTAATCATTAAAAGGGTTTCCTTTTATACAACAGAATTGTGTTAACATTATTATAACAATATTATTGATTTTATTCTGATTATACTAATATTGATAGTTTTAACTTATTGATTACTTTAAATGACGTTAAAAAAATCATTCGATTGAATTATCTGCATCTCGTCCAAAATGTATGGGATGAATTGATAAGCTACTATTTGTATAAATGCTACACCAGAAACAATTCGTAAAATAACTATTTTATTTACTAAAATATCAATAACAGGAGACTTCCACATCTTTATTCTTAGACGTTGGGTGTGATCAGAATTATCAGTAAACAGCTATCTAAACGCCGAGTAAAAAAGTAAGTGCAAAGCGCTGAGTATGCCCAGTCAGCCTGGAGCCTAGCTTTTTGAAGAGAACGCTGACTACGCCTAGTAAAAGTAGTAAGTAGTCCAACTAGATACTGATCTGCTGACTGAGGTCTGAATCTGGAGCTTACGTCAAAACATGCCTGACTGTTGTCATAAGTCTTCGGGCCCCTTTTAGTATAACTAGCCCAATATCATCACCATAAATTCCTTTAAATGCATTTTTTAATGATTAATTTCGAAAGTGCAGGTTTTCCTTGTCAGTACATCAGTCACTAATCAGTAGTGCGGTTTTTTTTCAGCAACTGTCATCACTATAAATGTCTACTTTTTCATCTGACGCTATCTTGCATGTCGATTAACAGTGATTAAAAAGTGTTTTAAAGTTCTCATTTAACATATTTTCTTTAACTTGATAGCATATTCCTGATTTTTTAAATGCTGAATAAAATATAAGCCTATACATGGTTTGATAAACTATGATCTTGGTAAGATCATCTCATCTCATTTAAACTAGAAATAAAAAATAAAAGCCTCCGTTTAAACGTTGAAAAAGTTTAAGAATTACTGAGGACGAGCTGCAGAATGTAAATATATCTTTGATTTTCTGCATTTCTCCCAAATATTTTATTGGCATGGTGGGACGAGTTAATGAATTACTAAATTTTCCATCCAAACAAAAAAAGGAAACGACTTGCAGAAAAAAGTTAGTATTTATATTGATTTTTCGCATCTTGTCCCAAGTGGGCCGTAATAACATGGGACGAGTTGAGGAATAAGGACGTAGTATGTATTTAATACTGAAAAAGTCTTATATTGCAGTAAGCAGCTGGAGCTAGCGGTTATTTTTAAATAAAGAGTAATTAATAAAATACCTGCAATACCCCATACATAATTAACATATTTCCCTTATCGGCGTAGTTATTGACTACGTAATTAAATATTTAAATAGCAGGAGAAAGCATCCGCCTTGATATGAGGGGCTTTAGCTTACATTTTCTACTAAATTGTCTTTCCGTTTCCATAAAGAGTGCGAAGTGTGGCCACCCAAATGCATCAATGTATGGGAAACATTTGAAATGCTTATAACTTTTGATTGGCGGCATATAGAGCCGTCACTTACGATTTTTTGTAGTTAGAGGCCGCGTCACATCAGATTAGATGAGTTTTTAGCCTCGTACAACACCTGGAAGTGGTAGAACTGGGTGGCTCAGACAGCCAGCATCCGGCTGTCAGAGCCAGCAGCTTTTTCTCAATTCTCCAAAACGCGTGCGTCACGAAGGTTCAAATCTGATCGAGAGCTGTCACTAACGTCGTCACATCAGTTAATCCTAAAAACATTTGTTCGAAACATAACATTTCGTGAAATATAGAGAAAAACAAGTTGGCTCAGACGACCGGATATCAGGCTGTCTGAGCCACACGTTTATCACGATTTCTCAAAAAGTACTGGATTAAAATGGATGAAACTACTTCGGATGACCGTCACTTACGCGTCACATCACATTTTACAAGAAACAGCGCCCTGAAACCGTCTGATATTTGAGATCTGGAAAGTCAGAAAATGCGAAATTCTGGCTGTCTGAGCCTAGTTTTTTGATTTTCCAAGAAAACTATTGCATCACAAACGATGAAACCTGGATATATCAGCGTCACTAACGATTCGTTATCAGCCTAGATATGCTAGATCTCTCCAGAAGCCTGGCTCAGACGGCCGGATGTACACTGTTTTATGCAAGTGGTAAATAGAAGATGCAGGGCAAAAGAGGACTCTAAAAGGCGTTAAAAGTGACGTTTATCGTAAGCATCTCCGTGTTTTGATAAAAGGGGCAAAAGGTAGGCTTGCCAACCGTCCCGCTATATGTGTCCCGTTTCTGAGACCTTTAACTAGGCGTCCCGCTCAGGGTGCATTCGGGACGCTAAATATTCCGCTTTTCGGAATCAGCTACGACATACGCACAACACATCATATAATACACCGAACGACCGTACACGATTTTTAAGGTTTTTACAATTTCGTCCTTAAAATAAAATAAAACTAGAAGAGTGCCAAGTTTTGCAATAAGTACCCATGATAATATAAATAAGTATAAAATACACCATTTCTGTTACAGTTTAAAATACAGGGTGTTGTTTTGGTCAGTGACATCCAACTCAGGGATGATAATATGAGTTGTGGTTATTTTTAAAAAAATGTTTTCTTTAAATTCTAAGCAAGTTTTATACAAGAAAACCTCTTCACAACATTCAAAAATAATTACAAAACGAAGGGGAAAACTCGCACCCTAGCGCGCAACTTGCGCTTATCTACGAAATACTACGCCGTAGATAGTAAGCTACGAAGTGGCTACCTGGTGTTGCTAATTTTGACTCGATCGCTGTACCACATAAAAATTGATTTTGTGGGTTTTTTCCATTGCAAAAAAAAAAGTTTTTTTAGGCATCAGTAACGTTTGTACATAACCCCTGAATCGCTCGTCGCTGACCAAAACAACACCATGCAATGGGTACCCACAATATGGGTAAATAATTGTTTTAATATTACAGTGACTTTTATTAATCTTACAAGGTGTTTTATTTTGCATAGTCTCAATCTTCTTATATGCTGAATTTCAAAGTTTTTTTTTGATTCATACAAAATTCAATTGATACCACTTTTTAAACCCAGGTCCCGCATTTGAGATCATTATTTTCCGCAAATTCGTATTTTGAAGTTGGCAAACCTAGTAAAAGGGGTAGGCGGTATAAAAATTATTTCATATAAATCAGTATCATTGATAGCTTATGCACTGACCTGTATCAGAAAAATCGATTTTGGTTCTCAATCGTATCCAATAAAGAACAAATAATTTGGCTATTATGTCAATATTAGAGAGCGCATTTTTTTTCGCAGTTGATTTACTTTCAATTCAGTTCAAGATGACATATTTATTATATTGTTTGAGGCAGGGAATCCATGAAGTTATAAGTAATTAGCGTTGCCGCCTTAGTATAATAATACTATAGACAAGATATAATTAGTATCGATAAGTTATTATTCGAGGCTGACCAAAAAAGAGATGTATGGATTGTGTGAAACAAGATATGAATGTAAAAGGTGTGGACGATTTAGTGTCAAGTGATCCAGAATAGTATGGAAGAGGAAAACATACTGCGACGACCCCAGATAAACGGGGAACAGGGCAAGAGAATGTTGATTATCGATACTATTAAAATTTCAATGCTATCAAAAGACAGTAATCTATACTAATATTATAAAGCTGAAGAGTTTGTTTGTTTGAACGCGCTAATCTCAAAAACTACTGGCCCGATTTGAAAAATTATTTTTACGTTGGATAGTCTATTTATCGAGGAAGGCTTTAGGCTATATAAAAAAAAGATACGACGCATAAGACCACAGCAGAAATGAAAAATGTTGCGAAAACGGGGGAAAATATTCCTTTTGAGAGCTTACGCTGCGTACGCTGCGGAAACCGCTTAAGTTACACAAAAATCATGTATGACAGGATTGTTCAGCATTAAGAGTTCTATAATAAAGTCTGCGACAGCATATGTCTATCTTTTATGGTTGACTTACTACAACCTTTTTTATGTTAATAAATTTGTAAAAAAATAATGAATTTATCAAAATAAATACATTCATCATCACGAGCATTTCATTTAGAACCAAGTTGCCATTTATATCATTTGATTTCAATAAATATCTTAGGAGCTATCACAGTTTTAACATAACTCCGCACCAAAATAATGTTCGCAGCTTAAGTACAACGTGCGCTTGCGCTAATATATTATAAAGCTGAAGAGTTTGTTTGTTTGAACGCGCTTATCTCAGGAACTGTTGGACCGATTTGAAATAATATTTCTGTGTTGGATAGCTTATTTATCGAGAAAGGCTTTAGGATATAAAACATGACGCTGCGACGGGAGGGGAGGGAGCAAACTCAAAACGCGCGGACGAAGTCGCGGGGGACCGCTAGCACAATCGATGTTATCTATAGTGCATTGAATATTGAGCCTTTTGATACTAAATAATATAATTTTTACAAATTTTTTAACATAAAAAAGGTTGTAGTAAGTCAACCATAAAAGATAGACATATGCTGTCGCGGACTTTATTATAGAACTCTTAATGCTGAACAATCCTGTCATACATGATTTTTGTGTAACTTAAGTGGTTTCCGCAGCGTATGCAGCGGAAGCTCACAAAAGGAATATCTTTATCCCGTTTTCGCAACATTTTTTATAGCTGCTGTGGTCTTATGAGTCGTATCTTTATGTTATATAGCCAAAAGACTTTCTCGGTAAATGGACTACCCAACGTAAAAATAATTTTTCAAATCGGGCCAGTAGTTTTTGAGATTAGCGCGTTCAAACAAACAAACAAACTCTTCAGCTTTACAATATTAGTATAGATTTCCGAAGTCACCTGTAGATAGTTAGGAAAAATAAAAATAATCACATCTCATGCATCAAACATAATAGAACCTCGGTCCCAACTCGTTTAATATCGCGTTTGCATAGAAATAGTAAAGTCAGCACTTATAAGTTTTGATCTATGAAAAACCGAGTGTAAAAAAGAATTACTATAACAAATATACCATAATCACTGTAAGCTTATTATAAATTCAGATTAAACTAAAACTATTGTTCAGGTACGGCTGTGTCAGTTTTCTAAATACTGTTCAAGATCTGTCATAATCAGCTGTAAGACCACAGATAAACATAGGCCTCCCCCATAAATAAATAAATATGCTCTCAAAAACAATCAAATTGTAGTAGTAGTAGCCCCCCTAGCCGATTTCGACTACGGTGGCCACTGGCCAGTCACAACGACTAACCGACTGCGCGGGACATATTATAGTGCACAAGTGTGTGCGCAAACACAGGTGCACTCTCTATTCCTTTCACTCTCATAGCCCGATGAGACAGAAATCTGACACGACCGGAGAGAGTTCAGGCGCAGGACCTAAGCTTTACGTGTTTTTTCGAGGCACGGGGGTGAAACACCGCCAACTTCCAAACTCCGGGCTACCCTAAGAATTTCTGAACAGAAAAACTCAAGTTTTTTTTTTGGCCCGACCCGGGCATCGAACCCGGAACCGCCGGCGCAGCCGTCGCTTTAAAGTGCGACCCTCTAACCGCTGCGCCACCGAGGCAGTTCAAATTGTATGTGAATACTAGACAACGATTATGACGGGGGCATTACCCATAACCCACAAATTTTCGTGCTCATCACACAAACATTTGCCCCTTGCGGGATTCAAACCCGCGACGGCCGGCATAGTAGGAGCACTAACAACTAATCGTCATAGCGTCGTCTGTGGTATTTCATAGTGACTAAAATTGTGGCTGGAATTCTATATACTGTGTGTGTGATCGTTTTAAGAATGTCACTTCATCTTGACGGTGGGAGTATTCGCTGCGCTTGCAATGAACACATTTTGCATTTTATAAGCACATACATAACACTGACGAAAATAAAATATGATTCTATTCTTCTCACCAAACCTTTCAAGTAAAATTCAAAATTTGATTATTCAATACTGTACTGCATAACATTATCCTTATTATTGCTATGAGCCTGAAGTACCCCAGAAGGCCTTCCTGCCCTTTTTATTCATACTAAAAAAATATTTTCATCATTATCAGCTATAGGACGTCCACTGCTGAACATAGGCCTCCCCCACGGTTTTCAAAGTATTAACCTAGACTAAAATTAACAGAACCATTGTAGGTCCCAGGTTCGAGTTTTCTGAGCCTAATCCTAGGCAATATTTAAAAAGCAATAATGGATGTAATTCAATTTTTAAACCATGCTGGACATAGGTCTTTCATCAGTTCTTTACAAAAAGTATGTCATTTTGAAAAAGTAAATGTACAAGTTTTGGTACAGAAGTAAACCATTGCTGGGCAAAGGCCTTCCTGATGAAAAACTTACTTCAAGCAAGCATCCTCAGATTTACCAATTTGTTTCATCTTTAACAAGAGAACACTACACTGACTTAGATTATCATACTTACTCCATAGCAACATTGCTACCGTCTATTACAATCATTCGAAGCCCTGTCTGGTTTCTCAGATCCTTTTCCGGGTTGTATATGTTGCTGCCTATGCTATTCCTAGACTTTTTTTCACCGAGGATTATTTCCTTGATGTATGTAGTTTCAGCTGTCTCTGTCACTTGGTTTGAAGTACCCTGGAAATAGATAAATAAAAAAAATTGCGCTAGACAACACATTGATACTGTTGATTTTGTACTAAAGAATAATCATACTTGTGTTATTAATACCAGACAAAGGGGCATCTTCCATAAATATTTAAATACATATATATATTCATCAAATAAACATTTGCCCCTGTGGATTTGAACCTGTGACTGCTGGCATAATAGTCAGAAGATAAGGTACAAATCTTACAGTGAATGGGTAAAGATCAATACTAATTCTGCATTATCTTGATTCATAAGTTAAATTTACTAAGTATATTTAAATACTTATCTAGATAATGTTAAAATGTTGATGAAATGCTCATAAAAAAATGACAATATTATTTCACTTACCACAGCATTTGATGTATTCCCATTTAGCCTCTCTGGTACTTTGCAACCGCTAAATATCTTCTGGGTAATAAGCTCCAGAAGCCTCCCTTTCTCTGATGCATCGAGTTTTGCAATACCACTGACAAACTTGTCTATTCTATTACTGCCTGAACTATTACTCTTTCTATGTAAAACTGTAACCTGAGAGTCTCCGCTCATCGAACTAGCATTACTCATCGAGACAAAAGTACAATCCTGCGTCTCTTGAGTATTATCCAAATCAATTACAGTATTACCTTGCAATCTACTCACATCAGATTCTGCAGTTAAGTCTATGGTTAGGAATGAATCCCTATTTATGACTTTAGTTTCATTCAAATCTATGTTAGGGTTTTTTGTGCTGTCTGTATTGTTACTGCAAACTAGATTTGTGTTAGACACAGTTATGGGTGTAGAACAGTTCATTGGTGGTGCTATGCCTCTTTTACGAGGAGTTTTTGAGCTACAGGGTTCAGAATTTATTAAGACATCATCATCTGTCTTTTCCTGTGTCTGTAGGTTCGTATCTGATGCTGGAACTTTATTTTTTTTACTAGAACTACAGACTGAATTGGTCTGTAATGTATATTCATTAAGAATAATGGCATCTAATGTTTTATTTTCATTTTTAACAACAGAATTACAAGGTTCAGTATTTGCTTCGACCACAGTATCATCGGGGATTATAATTGTGTCAACATAAATGTTTATTTTTTTTGATGGCATACCTTCCCCTATAGAAGTATTTGACAGTTTTCGTTTATTAGGACTCTGTTTTATAGTATCATCCAAGACTACAACAGTGCTGTTGTTTTCAGGATCTAAGTCATCTTGTGTTGAGTTGAGCATAATATTACTTTCATTTCTCAACTTATCAAACAGTTTTTTAATATGATCTTGTGTTTTGCGATGCCTACTTTTTGACTTATTTTTGTGTTTTTTGCTGCTGAATGGGTTTTTTTTTCTTCCGAACATTTGGTTGTTAGGCTTTGACAGTGAATCTTCAGATTGGTTTTTCTGTAAGGGTAGGGAATTTATAGGTGTATCTTTATAGTCTTTACGTTCTAAAGTCTAAATCTAAAAACACTACTTTCAAAATTTACAGGGACAGGAAGATTTATTTTAAGCGAAAAAAACTATTTCAGATCATTTCATCTGAATCATATGGTACCTACTGAAAATTGTGCAAAAAAATACCATTCGAGGACAGTTTAGCCACTGTAAATAGCCTAAGATTTTCATGATATTGAAATGTTACAATCCATGCATTATCCAATTATTAACATCACCAAGTTGACCTTCCCAAAATCTACTGCTAACTAACTATTAACTAAAGAAAAAAACTACAAAAAATATGGTTCAGGACTAACAACAGTTAGCCGTGTTTTCGATGGCTTGCCCATTATTTTCTGGATTTAGCTTGAGATTGAGACACGAGTACACAGGATTTTAACTTACTCTTTCTGTATTCACCTGATGGTGTCAAAATTTTAAGAATCACTGAATTTTGTAAACTAAAGCCAAGGACGACGAGCGAGAAAGGAATTTTTATTTTTTGCCTCCTGTCACAACAGAGCGTACTGTCAAAATTTGCTAATGATGCCAGACTTCCGGTTTGCGTTTTGCTTTTGCGGCATAGACAAACTGTAATCGGATAAACAAACTTAAATAACCGTTCCACTTGGTCCGCGACCGCGAGCGTTGCGTGCAGTTGTTACTATGTTAAGAATAGTATTGTAAGCCCAATGTATCCTACTAAAGTATGCAATGCAGTAGCATCCTGGTAGACTACGGAAGACTCCGGAATCCTTCTATAAGGTGTGGTAGCGAATTCGAAATCACGAATTATTCTTGTGAGAAATAAATGTTCTTGAATCTGAATTTGAAATAAATCATGGTTATTTAAATAGTGTTTATTATTTATTTGTAGTTAATTTTAAACATAAAAAATATATACAGGGTTACAGGAAAAGTCGACCTAGATCCGTTAAGGGCGTGTAGTGCACATCATTTCTGAATAATTTCACTATGGAACCTTCCATCCTAAACTTAACCGTTTTCCAGATATTCGAGTTTTAATTTTTTTTATGATTATTTTTTTTCATTAACAATGAGATGCCCAATGACCTTTATTACTAAAGCGGACGTAAGTTAACTAAATAGGTCGTTGTAGACGATCGAAACTTAAGAAAATAAGTACAAATTATATAAAAAAAAATCTTTTCTGGATATCTCAAAAAGTTTAATACTTTTGATACAAATACTCACAGAAAAAAAGTTATACAGGAAGTAAAATTAGATTTTCTTTGAACTTTAATACGATTGCGAGACTTGGAATGTCACATTTGGTACTTTATCTTGCAAATTCTTTAATCAAAGTTATCGACGAAAGCTACATAGTGTGCTGTAGTATTCCATATCCTACCGAAAAGATTCCATGCGTTTTAGTAAGCTACGTTACACTTTTAGCAGTAGTTAAGAAGACCAAGCATCTTACTACGTCAGTTCAATGTCAGATATTAGGAAAATACCGCTGCGGCATGAACTCCATGGCCGCAGCCACGGCCGCCGGCACATGCCGCCGGGTGGTGTGCATAACTTAGGTACTTCATAGTGTAAATGGATAGGTACTCGAAGAGTCCAGCTCAAGCAAGTAAAATGGGCTTGTGTTGGGTGTGTGTGAGTAGCTTGCTAAGCATTTTCTGGACAGGCACAAGCGGAAAATACGTGGAACACTCAGAGAGTTGTGTGACACTAAAAAAAGTTTTCTACAGGTACATAATTTTATGAAAATCTTTTTAAAGTACTCTCCACCAGCCTCTATACAAAGATTCATGCGTCTGAACCAGTTTTCAAAACACTTTTTCCAGTCTACCGCAGTCACCTCGTTTACAGCCTGCTCGAACGTAACCAGCGCATCGTCCGGCGACGAAAATTGTATACCTTTGAGCTGATTTTTTGTTTTTGGAAATAAAAATAAGTCACAGGGTGCTAGATCAGTGCAGGCGCATTGCCGTGATGAAGCAGTTTGCCGTCGAGCCCAGTGTTTGGTCACTTGTTGTTCACAACAGAGACCACTTCTGGTAAACATTTGGTACACCATTCGGCGTTGATGTTTCTTTGATCTCGTAAGGGAATCGACACCAAGTAGCCAGTCAAGTTAAAAAAAGCTGGCGATCAAAATCTTCTCCCCGCTCCGAGATCGCTTCACTTTGGCAGGCGTTGGTTCATTCTGAAACGCCCAAACTTTCAACATGCGCTTGGTTTCTGGATCGTGTTGATAAATCCAGGACTCATCACCTGTAACGATTATGTGCTGAATCTTCTGATATGTGATTCTCCTATTATATTGGATTAAATTTTTTACTGATAGCACGTTTTTTTCCGTAATAGCCGTCAAAGGGCGACCGCTTCGTTCTTCATCCCCCAAGGTTGGTCGACTGCGCTTGAATTTGTTATACTTGTCATTAATACACGGTGGCCTTGGAGGGGCCTTTATCCGTAAATGCCATTTTAATTCTATCAAACTATTCTTCCGGTTTCAGGTGAAACTTGAAATCGTAAATCGCAGTTTTATTTTTAGTTCACACGCTCACTTAAAACCTTCCATTTGAATAAGCAAATGATTTTAGTGTGATGTAAATATCCATCTGAAAAGGTAAAGATTTGCGAAAATACCCAAATTCTTATTGACTGATCAATTTTATTTCACTACGACCAACTCAATAAAAAAACACGTATTAAAATGGAAAACCCTTTCCAATCAATGTTTATTTTCAATTCTGATTTTATAAATAAATCATTTGACTATTTTCTTACATAATTCAATCAAACAGAAATTTTAATGTTAATGTAATAAACGTTTGAATTCCCGATTAAGGATTTAGACGATAGTCTGCTAGGATAAGTTTTATGCATTACAAGCCTCCTTTTATTAAAATTATTACTTAGCTACAGCGAAGTCATTTTCATCAATACTTTTATTACTCAATCAATACCTATTTATATTTTTACTCCACGGCATTTTTGATAATGTCGTAATAAATTCTGGTTAACGTTATTTTGTCTAATACTTCCAAAGAAATGCGTTCCATATTCGAATTATTTGTTGGTAAATGCTGCTCGTATTTGTCGATGTCGAAACATGCCCTTATCACCTCGTTATATATACTAACTTATAATAGTTCTACTGAGTATTCATAAAAAGTGTTTCTTTATATAAATATTTTGTTTACTTTAAAAGCGTCTATTGCTATTTAAACCAAATCATAAATTAGAGAAATCCTACGGAACCATGAATAGTGATTCTTACACACTTTATATTTTCTTCTCTTTTATATCATGCACTTTTTTCTGTTTTCCAATCGAAACCAATTTAAACCAGGGTCAATAAAACCCGAGGTTATCCTAGGCGTACCGTGTCATTTCTTCTTAGCCACCACCCAACTTATATATTTGATTTCTTTGTTGAATAAGTATAATACATGACGGGTCTAAACCGCGAATATAAGGAGTAATCGACGTGACAGTAAATAGGCTTCTCCTAGGCGAGCTCGCACCATCGTTGACTCTGTTTAAGACCAATCAAGTCTAGTCTAGAATCAATGGCAACCCAAATGGGCTAACAAGAAAACATAAAATGTTATTATTGATGTTTCTGTAACTATTCACTTAGCAATTTGGTCATTAAATCAGAGTTCCGATTATGTAAAGCAATCGTATTCGTTTCTGTAAACGTTTGACAAATCATACCGTACGTTTTGGACTGTCAAATGAATACGATTGCTTTACACCATTCCACCTTGTTTTGTTGTAAGTAATAGGCTATTCCACATTTTTTGCAAAGATTTTTTAAAATGTTCGTATTGATTCAATAGTTAACAGTTATTTTTATTTCTTAGAAAAAATACCTCTTTATGCACTAAAATATTTTTTCAAATTCAAACGATAAATGTTTGCGCCAAAACGACAGCCTCCATTTTTGTGACGTCATAAGAACAGCAACAAGTAAACGCCAAATATACTTGGGTAATTCCTTAACTTTAAAGTTCGATAAAATCCGAATATGAGCTTATATAGTCCGTATCATTGGTGTATAGTGCCAAATTGTACAAAACACAACATTAAAGACTCCAGAAAAGTTATTTATCAGAAACCTGAAAGGAAAGACAAAAAGTTTTTAGATATTTTATTTACACATAACCTTGTAAACAAAACTTTTCAGGAGCACCAAAATCAAATGATTAAGATTTTTTAATGTGATAATGCAGTTGTAAAAAATTAACAGAATATACTTACATGACTGTTTTAACATTTCTGAATTCGGCAGAAAAGAAATCGTTATTGCACGCAAAGAATTTTGCTATCATAAGCGAGTCAATTTTAGCCAGATTTTTACTGTCTGCTTTTACGAATCCTTCCTCCATTGTAAAATGATGTTTTAAATGTGCAAAAAACTGAAACAAGCTACAAATTCGCAGTCAAGAGATTTTATAATTCCTTCAAAGAAATCTACATTGTTCTTATGACGTCACTCTCGAATAGAACATGGCGGCTGGCGTTTTCGGTCACGTGATATACAGATATTAAAAATTCAATTTTATTTTTGAAATTATTAATGGACCGATTAATTATTAAACAAAACAGTGCTGTATACGTCTTTCCTATGATGAATACCACATAAATTACACACTTTTGTAATTTAATTTTGATAGATGAAACTACCCTATTACTGTGGATATTTATTTGCGTTTTAATGCGCTAAACCTAATCATAATCTTACAATTATTTTAGATGTTCAGCCTATTTAGCCATTGCCAACAGCATACAACAGTACAATACAGTTTACCATTAGTAAATAAACTGTCACTCTTTCGCTAATAGTTTGTGTTTTTAGGTAATTTGAAAGCAACAACTTCTCAATAACTTATTTGAACTACTATTTACAAGTGTACGTCTCGACAGTTCTGACACACGTATTGCACTCGACACGACAGCACCAGTGGAACTTGCAGCCACAGCGTTCTCTGATGGTAGTCTTCTTGGTGTTGTACCCTCGACCGCAGCAGAGCAGAGAGCAGCCGTCCATCCCTGCTGATGTCCTGTTGCATTCGCGCCCGGAAGTGCCTAGGGAACCCTGGAATTTAAATATTTTAATTAGGTAGCATGCATGACATTAACCGCACTTTTCTGTTTCTGTACTAGCTTACGTACAATCACTTGAATTTAAAACTAGTAGGTAATTTTTATAGCGAAAATAAATTGGTAAGGTACAAGATTTTAGATCTAAGCGCTAGTTCAAGTGGGTGGGGTAGCTCGTGGCTTTGAACTATCACCGAGAAATACACACTCAAAATGGGCCAATCTTCCAACCAAAAATAGTTAATATTATGAATACATTTAACAATTAATGTTTTATACAATATGTTTTATCATCCAACTAACCTTCTTCATGTTTATAAAAAAATAATAATATTTAAAATGTAATTACCAAAGACTCGTTCTTAACGCAGTAATTGGGCGATTCTTCGAGGTAGAGGAGGTCTTGTGCCGTGGGCCGCACGGATCGGGGGTCCCTTAGGCGGAGCTTGCCTCGTCTGGACACCGACACTTCTGTCGCCCCTTCGTACTTCTCTCTTAAGTAATCTCCTAGTAAAAAATAAATAAATGAGAAGTAAATTTAGATAAATATTACATATGACGGGTCTAAACGCGAATAAGTTATACAATTACTCCCGTCATCATGTCTACTAATTTCAATGCATCGCGGAAGTTTAAAATCTTATGAGTAATGTTGTATCCTAAGTCCAGAGGTATTTTGTGCATACGACCTCCTTGACACCTTTATGTGATTGCTTGTATATCCTGTTTTATTTAAAATTATTATGGTTTATACCAAAGATAAGAACAACAAACTAAAGTTGCTAATGTGCTAAGGTTCAATTTAAATGCTAAAATTTAATTATATTAGCCACTAAAGTCAGTCAGTAAAAAAAGGTTTCTATGATCATTAAATTACTTTTACTAGCGCATGAATCTGACACCACGAACAAATCTCGCTCAATTCATTAACGCTACTTGTCAATAACTCATACAAATGATTTCTCGAAATCCTTATTTCAGATATACGCTGTCATCTTGTCATCCTAATATGTGACTCATTTTTTGCTTGGCATAACTTCTCTATATATAGTAACTAGCGGTCCCCCGCGACTTCGTCCGCTCGTTTTGAGTTTGCTCCTTCCCCTCCCGTCGCAGCGTAATGTTTTATATCCTAAAGCCTTTCTCAATAAATAAGCTATCTAACACAGAAATATTTTTCAAATCGGTTCAGCAGTTCCTGAGATAAGCGCGTTCAAACCAACAAACTCTTCAGCTTTATAATATAATTAGCGCAAGCGCACGTTGTACTTAAGCTGCGAACATTATTTTGGTGCGGAGTTATGTTAAAATTGTGATAGCTCCTAAGATATTTATTGAAATCAAATGATATAAAGGGCAACTTGGTTCTAATTGAAATGCTCGTGATGATGAATGTATTTATTTTGATAAGAATAAATACCTGTGTGTATAATACACCTCTAAAAATAATGCATTATTTTTTTACCAATTTATTAACATAAAAAAGGTTGTAGTAAGTCAACCATAAAAGATAGACATATGCTGTCGCAGACTTTATTATAGAACTCTTAATGCTGAACAATAATGTCATACATAATTTTTGTGTAACTTAAGCGGTTTCCGCAGCGTATGCAGCGGAAGCTCTCAAAAGGAATATCTTACTCCCGTTTTCGCTACATTTTTCATTGCTGCTGTGGTCTTATGAGTCGTATCTTTATGTTTTATAGCCTAAAGCCTTCCTCGATAAATGGACTATCCAACGTAAAAAAATTTTTTCAAATCGGGCCAGTAGTTTTTGAGATTAGCGCGTTCAAACAAACAAACAAACAAACAAACAAACTCTTCAGCTTTATAATATTAGTATAGATAAAAATTCACTGAAAGAAGTTCATTCAACAATTTATGAGTTCAAATTGAGTAAAGTATAGTTCAGATGCAACCTCATAAAGAAATGCATTCGTGAATAGCGTGAATGCCTAATCAGATTTTACAATAGACATTCCAAGCGACTCCTCCCCAACATCTATAAAGTCATCTAATTTACACCAACATTATTACCTTTTAATTACATGTTTAAGCAGCTATAAAGAGATATTAGCATTTTTTTACGATAAATAAATTAAACGCCCGGTTGGACGTGCGTTTATGAGTGTGGGTGTTGATTTACGTGGCCACCCACAAAATTATACTCTACTATCTTTTGTAAATAATGATTAGGGCTATTGTAAGAACTGCCTTTCTGGTAATTTTGTTAGTATTGCAATTCGAATAATGGGACCTAAGGGACCTTTATATTATAGGGATATCTTATGTGAAAACATAAATTTTTAAGCTACCATCACTGTGGCTAAACTCCGTTTCTCTTGGCTAGTCCAATAATCAAAATCAAAATCAAAATTGTTTATTTCTTTAGAAAACAAGTATTGTACACATATTATTAAACATATTTGGGGTAAATGTGAATAATGTAAACAATCTTTTCATAACTTTTAAGATAATATCAGTAAATAAAATAATAAAAAAACTGTTTGATTTAATAAAATCTCAGTATATAACGATGAATTTCCCATGTAAGTTGTGAGTTTGTGTTTATTTCATTTTAAAATTGATAATTTCTTTAAAAAAGAATGTTACGACTGTTTACAATATTAGCCTTGCTAAGAAAAACCGATTGTATAGTCGCCGTGTTATCAACTAAGTCGAGTCAGTATCAGCATCTCGCTCACACTTACCGGAAATGCGGCGCCCTGTATATTTCTATCTCGATTAGTAGGAAGACTAAGTTGCTTAATATGCGCTGACTTTAGTTTACTACGGCTTGTCATCACAATCAAAGTTACCTATACATATATTCTATAACGAGTGGTAACCCGCGACCTCGTCCGCGTGTTTTTCGATTTTTTCTAGATAAGATAAATCCGTTCAGCCGTTCTCGAGTTTTAGTGAGACTAACGAACAGCAATTCATTTTTATATATAAAGAAGATTGTGTTTATTTTAACTTTACCTTAATTTTCAAACATAATGAGCTGAGAACTGGGTGAGCTCCGCGAAGCTTTAGCATAGGCTGCTAGGCATCTATTTTTAAGTAGTGCCTTTTTAGAGTCACTGTCTCACAAACGACATCCATTCTCTTTAATTATAAGCAATGTACCTATGCATCTATAACAGCATTTCACAAAGGGATCAAAAACAACTTAACGAGATCTACTGCTCGTCCATTTACCCGGTTCCAGTTTTTATGAGACGGTCCAAATGATCCCATTTGTAACCCTTTTATGTGCATCTCTGCACAATGGACTCACCCACTGACATTATGAAAACGCTATTTAGCTACTAATCACAGCCATAACACAAAACATGTAGTTAAGGTTAATAGCTAAGATTATGTTACATTTTGAGATATTTTCGTATTATGACCACTGTTCACCTTCTGTCAACCAGTCAGGTGGACAGAACTCAGACTCGAGAGTACAGGATGTTTGGTACAACGTGTCCCAAATGAAAATGGCTTATTATGGGGATCGTACGCTATCAGTTTCTACTTTTCTTTTTCTGACCCAGTGTTTTTATTTATATATACAGTAGAGCATCGATTATCCGAACTAATTGTGGGACATGGGTGTTCGGAAATCCGGTATTTTCGGATAATCGAACTAATGTAATTACATATGTATGTACATATGTATATTGATTCAGCCATACGAATTTACACGAATGAATTAAAAACGAAACACAAAACACGCGAGTAGGTACAATAACAAGTGCACGAATTGCGACAAGCGAGCTAAAACTAAAACCCGCGCCGCGCGGTCGGAGGTGGGGGTGGGCATTGACCCGCGCCGTTGACGTTCGGATAAGCGGTCGTTCGGTTAAGCGACGTTCGGATAATCGACGCTCCACAAGTTTTTATGAAAACTACCTAAAAAAGTACCTTAAATTTGGCATTCTAATCATTTTTTTATAAGCTGTGAATGTTTTTCTGCATATATTTTTTTATATTATTATATGCAGTTTTACTAACATTAAAATTATATACACAAGCCATCTAGTTCTTTTTTTATTTACCTACTTGCAAAGTAGTGGAACATAATTTTCTTAAATTTAGCCTGCAACTTTATGACTGTGAAAAATAATACGACTGGACTCTGACTGGACTGGATATTTTTCATAAAAACCATAAAAATCGGTAGAAAAATACCACCGGGCCATAAGAATAGTTCAAAGCTGAAGATGATAGATAACCCACATCATAAGCTATTTACATTTTTCTCACAATGTACCAAACACTCTGTATTTGCAGCTAACTGACCATTATGCAGTGACGACCACATATAAAACGTGTAATCTCAAATGCGCAAAACCTCAGACACCCCAAATAATTTTTGATTCGATTAACTTAATTCTGTTAGAAAAAATATAAACATAAAAAAAATAAAATAAAAGCAATGTTTAATGTGGTGTTTGAGTTTTACTGGCACTACTGATCATTTCTTGCTCTGCGACGACTTCTTGCTCCTGTCGAGGAGAGGAGTCGGTAGGTATTCACGGGGTGGCTGCGCCACGCTGACATTATTATGATTACTATCTACACACATGAAGCACTAAACATTACTTTTTTACGTGTTTTGGCCGGATGGCGCACGTGATGGGCATGTCTTAATTATAAATAGACAGGAATACATTTTAATGAAGATTTTGAAAAAAGACATATAATAAGTGGTTCAATGGATTCTGCGCGTTATTCTAATCAACCTATTTTCAGGTTTTGCGCATTTTTAAAGTCCGTTTTTCTTTGCTAGTCCAATATTGTAAAAATAATTTCATAACTTTTAAATTAATATCAGTAAAAAAATTACTACATCGATTAGGTATTTAATTAAAAAAGATCTCAGTGTTCAACGATGAATTATTGTCTATGCAGGTTTTAAGTTTTGTATTTAACTTATTATAACATAATTAAGTTTATTAAAAATGAATGTTTTAATTGTTTACAATATTGAACTATCAAAGAAAAACGGACTTTTAACGTTACACGTTGTACCTATACTGATTTGTCATACTTCGGTAGTGTATCCGAACACAAAAGACCATAGACAATGAACATAAAAAACAAGAAGTTTAAAAACAGTGCGCGATATGCGAAATATGTATTTTGTAAGTTGGTATTTTATTTTTCTTTTCGGTGGATATAATGAAACACGTGTCTATGTCTGTTGAAAACTTAATGTCAGCCTCCATCTTTTTTACAATGTAAAATTAGGGCAATGTGCAGCTAATACACGAAGGTATAAATTAAACGCACCCAAAATGTTTATAACGTTAAACTCCCACTGGTTAAAATGAAAGGACATAGGATGTTAGTAGAGATTTGTAGTATAAAAAAATAATAATGGCATAATTTTATTTGGTAACTTACTCATAATTATTACGAAGTCGTGACGCGTTGAAAGAATATGATTTATTATGATTAAGATCACCATAAACTTTAAAGTTTAATGTTATTTTAAGGGTAGTTTGATCATATCAGACAAATCTTTTGAAGATCGCATGATCACATCAGATTCAGACCGCGCGCTTATAGGTCGCTGCCGTAAAAAAGCCGTAGTGGAGGCTAAAGTTCAACAGTGGACCTTCTTTAGCTGATAATGATGATGATTGTCTAATTACTAACGGAGTTCAGTTCAAAGGTCTACTACTACTAATCTGGTTGGTATCTTACCGACTTGCCTGAAGGTCGGCAGCTGTTCCCAGCATGTCACGAGGCTGCAAGATCCAGATACTCCGTGGCATTTGCACGTCACTTTCGACTTCTTTATTACTGCCTGCAAAAAAAAGGGTTTGAATAATATTAAACATTATGATAGCTGTGTTAGTGGTTAATTGTTACTTCTTTTGAGTGTTCATTCGTTTTTTGTATTAGAGCCTATAATACAGTTGGAAAGTTTTGATCTTGTATAACAGGTTTTTTTGTAATGCGGTCCGTATTTATGTTGACACAAATGGAAGGTACATTTAATAATAAGTATAATGCAATGACATTCAAAAGGATATAATGTCGTTTATATTATGATTGCGTTTTTCCGAGGGGTTGTTTTTGCAACGCCATTTTGCCGATGACGTTATGTCATTACAATTCATTACACCAACTTTACCTACGGTGTGTTACTTTAAAACCAGTAAGGAAAGGGTTAACACACTAGCGGTTCCACGCGACCGCGTCCGCCCGTTTTGAGTTTGCTCCCTTCCCTAGCCATACTCTTCCTAAAGAAGAAGTATGTCTGACTTAGTACTTCTCTTTAAAATAGCTCAGTCAAAAATAGATTCTCCACGCCTCCTTTCTTTAATTAATTTCAGAGTACCGCATAGAACCCTGAGGAAGCCGGCGGTTCTTTCCATCCAACACAGTGCCACGAAATATAGGCAGAACTCTTTTTTTCATAAGAGCTCCCAATGCATTTAATGTTATAGCCGATGACCTCGAGCTAGACTTATTTAACACTAGTATTAGCACTCTAAAAAATCGTTATGAACTGGATGTATCTCTTAGTTAGTTTACTTTGTTAAGTTTTAACCCATTTCGCTTGTTAATTTTATAAGTTACTGATAAGCGTATACTGATTAAGCGCGCAAAATTTGAGCGGGATCTGTCATTTAATTTGTTTTAACATTCGTCCAAGGTTTTAACCTACACTTTTTGTTGGTTATAGTTTTGAGTCCTCGGCGATTTTTACAATGGAAAATATTGTTGAACAAAGAGTGTGCCTTAAATTTTATATTCCGAATGATATGGTGTAATGATGTGGTGAATCACTAAAAATGTTGCGAAATACCTACGGCGAATCGCTTATATCGAAAACAAGGGCTTATAATGAATGGTATAAGGCTTTTAAAGCAGGCCAAGAAGTAGTAGTAGACTTGCCTCGTTCTGGTAGACCTTCAACCGCTACGACCAAAGAAAACATCGACAGAATCAAGAAGCTAGTGCTCGAAAATCGACGTATAAGTCTGAGAGAGTTGGCTAGTCGGGTGAACAAATCTTTAAAGTCCGTCCACAACATTGTCATTGACATTTTAGGCATGAAACGCGTCGCCGCTCGACTAGTTCCAAAAGAGCTTATTTTATTTTCAAAAAGCGCAGCGTAAGCATGTCGCTGAAGACATGGTTTCACGAGCTTCTACGGATCCAACCTTTATGAAACGTATAATAATAAATAACTGGTGACGAGACATGGGTTTATGAGCACGACATGCAAACAAGCCAACAGTCATCAGAATGGCGTCTCGAAAACGAGCCGAAACCCAAAAAACGCGGCAAAGTCGCTCCAAAATCAAGGTGATGCTGACAGTTTTTTTTGACTACCGTGGTGTGGTTCACTCCGAATTCCTTCCAGAGGGAGAAACAGTGAATAAAGAATATTATTTAGGCGTCATGAAGCGTATGCGTGAGAATATCCGCCGAAAACGTCCAGATTTGTGGCAACAGCTCATGGATGCTGCACCATGATAATGCACCATCACACACTGCCAGTATAGTGAAAGAGTTTTCAGCAAAAAAATTAACTAAAGTTCTCGACCAAGCACCGTATTCACCTAAGGGTCTACCTTGTTTCGCAGAATTTTTATTGTCATAATTTTATTTGGCATATCATCAAATAGCATAAACTTCCTTTCGCAGAACATCAATTAGCATTCACTCACTTATCAGACGTTCAAAACGCATAATCGTGTAAGCTAGAATCATCTTTAGGCAGAAATTTAATATCCATAATAGTCTTAAAGCAGAATCATCCTAACGCGGAAAGTTCACAGATAGAATCGTCTTGTGGCATACAATTCGTATATATAGTCATTAATAGGCAGAATCATCCTATCGCAAAAATTTCACAGTCAGAATCGTCTTTTCGCATATTTTTCATATTTAATATTCTCCTATAAACCTTAATTTCTCTGTGTATCCCAAGTAGTTCTATCTCAGCAATACTAACATACAACATGCATGGCAAATCAAACATGCAGCATGCAAGCAAGCATTCAGCATGCAAGCAAGCAAGCAAAGCATGCAGCAAGCAAGCAAGCATGCAGCAAGCTAGCAAGCAAGCATGCAGCATGCAAGCAAGCATGCAGCATGCAAGCATGCAACATGCATGGTTTCTGTCACGGCTCCGGCGCTGCGGGGCTCCGGCAGTCCCACGCGAGCTTATCGTCGCAGATGGTTTTCGCTCACCACCTGCTCCTCAGCTCGCGGGCTGCCTCGCCCCTCCGCGCCTACGCGATTTTGAATTACACTCTAGGGGTAGGGCAAACAAGACTGCGTGGAGTCGGTTTTGCACCGATTCGTTTCTGTCACTAACTTTTGTACTACAACTTAATGACTTTTTAATTCAATTTCAGGGTAGAATACTATTAAAAAAAAATAGCAATATGCGTAGTGAAATTATTCTAAACGAAATTCTGCTTTCTACATAGTATGCCTAGTCAAATTATGCCAAATAAACATTATGCTTGGCGAAAGTATGCAAAGTAAAATTTTGCCAAAGGTAATTACGCCTTATAAATTTCTGCTATCTTAAAAGTATGCCATTGTAAATTCGGGCATATAAATATTCGACCAAACAATAATTATGCTAACCGAATATTCTGCCTGAATAATATTCGACTAAAGAAAATTATGCCAAGTGTGTTATGCCAAGTGACTTTCGGAGCAAAAAGATTCTGCCAGATAGAGGGAACCCTTCACCTAATATGGCTCCGTCTGACTTTTTTTATTTCCCAAGTTAAAATTACCACGTCGAGGAAAACGTTTTGAGTCGATAGAAGCCATAATAGAAAATTCGCTGAATGAGCTAAAGGCCATACCGCAAATAGCCTATGAAAAATGTATGCAAGCGATGGGGCCTACTTTGAAGGCGATAAAATAAATTTAGATGAATAATTTGTATTTTTTGTTTTATTGACAAATTCCCGATACTTAGTACACAGAATATGTTATGTATATGTTGGGGGACCAACGAATATCCACTTCAACGCATTCAATAAGTGACCCATCGGAAAGGTGTTAACATTATCATTTCTAAACTTAAACACTCATGATATTATAATTTATAGTGATATCTGTACATTAACTTAAGCCTAATATGAAGTAAGTTAAACCTAGGATTACAGACGTCTAAATAAAGTGGTATTAATATGCGATCGCGAAGGGCAAGTTATTTATAGTAACGGCCAAACCAAATAATTTAAAACTTTTGCCGTTTCTATATAACGAAGACAGCACTCTTGGATTAACTACGTATTTGGATTTTCTAGCTTACTGGAAGATATTCAATGAAACGAAAACACATTTCCATCACTGGCACTTTTCTGTGACTTATTTTTTTACTTTAATTCAACAACCACACTTTTTTTTACACGTTACAACCACACGATTTAAGGTAAAAAAATAAAGTTTATTAATTATTAATAGAATCGATATGCAAAAGTAAAGTCAATAAAACTAAAATTATGAATGCCCCGAGACAGGAATGGATTGATCGAGATATTATACATGCAATTAATAGAAGAAACGCAACTTGGAAGAAATTTAAGACAAATCCTAAAAACAAAGAGTTAGAAGAACAATTTAAAAAGTAAAGAAATAAAGTGACTCAACAAATTCAAAAACGGAAGAGAAATTATTATTTTAAAGTCTTTTCGGATTGCAATAAGAAGCCCAAGAAAACATGGGAACTTATAAACAACCTTTCTAAAAACAAACACAAAGAACCCGTTAAACTACCCAAACTACAAACCTCTTCAGGCATATTAACAAATCCAAATGACATCTGCGACTATTTCAACACGTTTTTTGCATCAATTGGCCAGGTTCTGGCAGAAGACATTCCTCAAAAATACCACCAATATCCTAATCAGTCAACTTGTGTGGAACGTGTGAATGGACTGACAGAACTTGCTTCAGCATCCACCGATGAAATAAGCAAAGTAATCGATAGCCTCGATGCAAACACTAGTTCAGGTATTGATGGTGTAACTACCAAATGCTTAAAATGTATCAAAAATATTATACTTATAGAACTCACTGCATGCATAAACAAGTGTTTAGAGCAGGGAGTCTTCCCCGACAGTCTTAAAGCTGCTAAAGTTTCACCTATCCACAAATCTGGACCAAAAGACGATCCGGGGAATTATCGCCCCATCTCAGTGCTTCCTGTGCTATCAAAAGTTCTTGAAAGAGTATTGTACAAAAGGCTTGACCAATATTTGTCCTCTATTCACTTTCTGTGTAAGAACCAGTACGGTTTTAGACCTAAATCAAATACCCTCTCAGCAACAATAGACCTAGTTACTAAAATTAAACTCAATATTGATCAGAAAAAAATTGCACTAGGAATCTTTATCGACCTTAAAAAGGCTTTTGATACGGTTAGTCACCACCTCCTACTAACTAAGTTGCAAAACATTGGTGTTCGACAAAAAGCCTATAAAATATTTGAGTCATACCTAGCTAATCGCTGCCAATTTGTAAAGATAGGAGAGTGTCGAAGCAAAGTTATGCCCATCTCTTGCGGGGTTCCTCAAGGCTCCATATTGGGACCTCTTCTGTTTCTCATCTACATTAACAGCATACAAGATATTGGCCTTTCAGGCGACATAACTCTTTATGCAGATGACACTAGTCTATTTTATTTTGGAGATAACATGGGACATATAAGAGCAAGCGCACAACAAGACATAAACAAATTGAATGAGTGGTTCCAATATAACCTCCTTACAATAAATGTCCAAAAGACGAATTATGTGATCTTCTCAGCAATCAATAAAGAAATAGGTAGCTATGAGCCATTAACAATTAACAACGTAAATATAAATAAAAAAAACAGTGAAAAATATTTAGGCCTTATTTTGGATGATCACTTAACATGGAAGCCTCATTTAGAAAAGATTAAAACTAAACTAACCTGCCTAACAGGTATGATTCGCGGTATTGTTCGTTATCTTCCCTTAAATGTACGTTTTCTCATTTACAATTCCTTAGTAAAGCCACATATTGATTACCTTGTTGAAATCTGGGGAACGGCAGCTAAAAGTAATATTGAAATTGTCCAGGTAGCACAAAACAAACTGCTTAAAGCACTATTTCATTATGATTACTTAACCGCCACTGAAAAAGTGTTCAAGGAAACCAAACTTATGACAATTAAACAATCATATATTTACTACACTTGCATTCTAGTTCGTAAAATCTTTAAAAAACATATTCATAGTAATATAACTTTCACTCAAAAAAAACATATCCACTCAAAACTGACCAGACGAGCAAACGACTTAAACTTACGTCCCCCTAGAACGAAAAACTATGGGAAAAAAAGTATAGCTTACGAAGGTGCTAAACTTTATAACAATCTGCCCAAACATATTAAAGAGTCTAAATCAATGTTTTCCTTCAAAAAAAACACTTAAGCACTATATTATCAACAAATATATCCGATAAAAGTAACCGTATTATTTAAAAAGCAAATTCAACCATGAATAAATGAATAAATAAAAATTAGACAAAATAATATTTCTTCTAAATTATATTTATTGTTATTTATTAAATAATGTCACTAAGCTTCCTTACTTAAATAAAAATGGTTAATAGCCAGTAATAAACCAACACTTAGTTACACGTCATTACCTGAACTGAGTTGGGCCACTTCTAGTTCGCGCGCAGCTTATTCCGTGTTTTGTATTATTTGTATTATTGTTTACCGGCCAGTGAGCGCTTAGTGCAGCCCGCTTATCGGTGACGCAGAGGTATACTTATATTGCGCTTACCCGCAATCATAGTTATTTCGTTTTCGATGTGTTGTTTTCTGTCTATTGTTCGGTGTTGTGTATAATTTAAAATTAGTACTTTGTAAAACCTAAACTGTTTATGCTCCTGTACGCAAATTACTTTGTTTTTATTTTATTTTGTTTAGTCACATAAGTGAATTTTTGTAATTCTTGTGAAATAAATATCTTAAACCAGACAGAATTATAACTGTTGCTTGTTGTATTGTTTTGTGTGGAGTTTTACATCAATTTCGTTTGTTATTATCGTTGAAACTGATAATAATAAAGAAACTGATAAAAAAATCCACGCCGAAAATGTAACTTAGTCCTTCCAGTTCCTCTTATGGAAATGTTCAGGTATAGCCCAGTTTACAGATGTATTCAAATATATAACAAACTACTAAATGAACTTAAAAGCATTACATGTGACCAAACTCTTACGAAAAAATTAAAGATAATTTTATTAAAGAAAAGTTACTATGATATTAGTGAGTTTATGGAAGATGTTAAATTTATGTAATATTATTTATAATAAGATAATATGTGCTCATTTGCTGTTAACTTAGATACCTACTCTGTTTTAATTTAATTTGTGCAATATTTAAGTAGGTAATGATAATATGATGTTTGCTGTACCCTACCGGGTGTGCATATGTAGTACATATTTGACTATGTGAAACACTACTATGTATTTTCTGCAAATAAATAAATGAATGAATAAATAATAACAATAAATTTAAAATGGTTCAATAGGATATAAGTTTTAAATTTGCCACACTAGGCAAATTATCTACTACATTATTATTAAAATTCTATCTACAAAAATATGCCGTATGAAAAGACTACCGATATGTTTGCCAATAACAGCTTACTCGCAACAACTTCAGTTTCGCTGTGACCATGGCACTTGCAACAGTGCCGAAATATCAAAACAAAAATAATAGCGTACATGGTTGTAATCCCGTTACAATCTATTCCAATGTTAATGACCATGTAAGTTTAAACCTTAAAAAGACTGTTTTATCTTTTGCTATGACATCAATATCTCTCAAGTGGGATGAAGAGGGCTTAATCTTTAAATTGTTGGTGCAAGGCTGTAGAATGAATCGAACTGCCATAAGATATTGGGGGTTTTGTATGAGGTGTGTTAAAGTTAACTGTCGCCTAAGGTCCGTTATACATAAAAATATAGTCACACCTAGTTTTATCAAGTTAGTACTAGATGTAAAAGGTGGATTTAGTTCATACCTATCTTCGGTTAGAATCAGTTTAAAAAGGAATGATTACTAATTTGACCTTAATCACACCTGGCTGAAATGATGATATATATGGTCGACGATGGATTTCGCCTGACAAGTAACAGCCTATTCTCTCTTGAAAATGCCCAAATCATAGTGTTTAGGGAACACTTCAGCCGGCAGCGCAATCCATTCCTTAGCACATCGCATCAGAAATGTTGATCGGAACCGCTTGCTGCGCAATTTCATTGGTGAAACTATTACTATTCTATTTATCTTCGATAAGAATTATTTCTTTGTTCAATAAATATTTTGGTCTAACCCATAAAATTATTATTCCTTTCCGATAGGGGATAAAACAGGAGGCTCTCGGAAAAAAACAAGAGATGAATTGAAGTGCAGCGAAAAAAAACAGGAGCTCCTTAAAAAAAAATTAAGGAGCTCCTTTATTAATTTATTTATATATTTCTTTATTGTGTTAATTGAGCATGTCTTTAAATATTTCAAGCTGCATTGAAGTTGTATTTTTCAAGAGTTAGCTTTTGTTCCAGATTTCATAAAGTTGATAATTAGTAGCATGATACACGACACGCAATAACCGCTTTTTATCTTTGGCGCTTGCTTATTTGTTGGTGTTACAAAAACATCTTTACCGTTTCATCAATAAAGTCTCTTTTTAATTGGTAATTGTTCATTGGCAGAAACGGAAAAGCACAGAACAGGTGACTGGCATCAGTGACGACTATAAGTTCAAGAATATTAAGATAAAATATTTGAAAAAAAAAAACAGAAGGTTTACGTACAAAAACAGAAGAACAGAAGAATTGGAGAAATACAGGAAATCTCTTGTTAAAACAGGAGATCTGGCAACGCTGCTTCTATGGTCTTACCCGTCTGCCGGCTTCGTTGTTATGTCGATTCATAAGCTGTCTCGCTTGTTCCCGACTGCCGCGTTTCACCTTTCTCTCTCTCTCCCGAACGTCTACGAAGCTCTCCGTGAACCTGGGAAAAGTTTTTATTACTTGTTTTGTTATGATCATAACTTGTTGTACAAATATAGTTAGTGTTAGAAATTTACGGAGTATGATGAATTCGTTTGGTATCTTTTTTATCAATTTAAGCTTCATTAGCTTTTGCGCACTTATGTGAGGTATCAGATCTCATTTGAAGGATACACATATTGAGATATTATGTTACATGCCTGCTTGGTAGTAATTTAACGTTTCTATTAATCTTCACAAGATAAGAATCAAAGATCTCAATCTTCAAACAAAATATTTTTCAATAAAAAAGTGAATTACTTTAAAATAAACAATAATAAAGTTTAGATTTTACCTATTTAAAAATCCAAAATATATTTCTGACAGTAGGTACCTATTATTTCCACTACTTTACTACACCTGAAGGCCGATTCTCGCGGCAATCAAACTTTTTTCGTGTGGTAATTCGATTGCGAGTTTAACCGTTTAACCTTAAAAATCTAGTTAAATATTAACTATAAAAATCTAAAAACATTGAAATCGTGATCCTGAAAATCAAAAACTATTCTTTCTTCGACCAAGAAAATTCGATCGGTGAACTTTTTCGTATACGAATTTCACGACTATTGCCCCCCAGGTGTTGGAAAAGAAGCCATGATAATTCTAAAAAAGTTATTGACAAAAACCGTGCCGCCTTTTCCACGCAAACCTCCTTACTATCCGTCGATCCATATATACCCTGGTACTCCAAAAACTTTCCCTGCGCCAGAAAGGGAGCAAACTGAAGGAGACAGGAGATGAATTTTCCCACCCCATTGGACCCGCCTACTGTGCTACAAGCGATCGATCCGTAGTAGTTGGGGTTGCTCGTAGCGCGTAGCGAGGAAAACGCTAATCTATTACGAAAGGAAAAGGTCGCATTTTTGTTTTGGTGGCTGTAGAAAACACGTGTTTGACTGATAGTTATTTAATAAGGTTTAAAAAGTATATTTGACAATTTAGTTTTCAAATAGTTCTGATAGACCTATTTAAAACTATAGAATTTTATTTAAGGAAAATATCCTCCTTTCATAGGTGCCGTGGCAACAGCTGATGATCAACCGGCTAAAATTGCTAGCCGGATTAAGAACCTCTATCGTTCTATGAGTCCCTGGTACTTGATAACGGATTTAAGCATTCTTAACCCGCTAAACCCGGGTTATCCGGGAATGGTCCGGATCATAGGGAGGAAAGAAGGGTATGTTTTTTTTACGGAAACAAAATACAGATAAAATGAATGTTTAGGGTCTAAACTGATTTAAATGAAACTTGGCACACATTTAGTCTAGAGCCGGAGGCTATTTTTTTATGTGAAAAAATGGTTGTTAGGGGTTGAAAGGTTGTATGGAAGTATCGTCATTTTCAAAGCTAGAAGCCACGAAACTTATTTTTTAGGCTCTCAATTAGATATTCATACATATGAAATTCAAATTACCTAAAATAATTACCCTTAAGGGTTTAAAAAAACGTAATTAAAAAATTCTACCCAAAGTCACTATTCCACACGGACGAAGTCGCAGGCACAGCTAGTGTCAAATATCTTTTCAATGCTTTCATTAATTAATAAATGTCATTTAATTAACAAACATTAACTCCTCCTTAAATTAATAAACAATAAGCATTGGTACGAAACTACCTAAGTATTTATATCTATACCTGCCAACGTTAGGTGAATATTGTATATTTTTTATATATATAAATTAATCCTATTTCCCTTGCTCACGACATCAGGCGTGAACGGTTGGACCGATATCGCTGATTCATTTTTTTGTTTTGAAAAATATGCGATAATTGAAATAGTGGACCGATTTTAATGATTTTTAGTTTTTTGGATTAGTCAAAATTACGGGCCCGGTGCTTGACGGGGCAGTGTTGTGAAAAATCCTCACAAATAATAATACATCATTTTTTTAAAAAAAATGACAAAGGGCTCAGAAAAAAAAGTGAGACTGACAATATAAAACAAAAAAAAGGTCGAGACAGGCAACAAATTAGTCTCGAATTCCCGCGCGTTAGTGAGATACTATCGCATTAAGGCCTTGTCCAGGAGGGCGAATTTGTAGCGAATGCTTCGCGCGTAAAATCTTACGCGCGAAGCTTGGTGAGAAACTAGCAGCCTATACATTGCGTCCACAAGACACACGCGGTTTAAAAATACGAGTATGCGCGTATATCGCGTGCACTTCACCAGACTTGACTCGCGCGAACTACGCGAGTAGTAGCGGGATTCTAGGGACCTCTAGGTTCCTTCCTGTATACGCGCGACCGAGACTGCAAGTGTACGTATCTCCTGTCAAAGTCAAGAATAATTTATTCAATTTAGGACACAAAATGCCACTTATGGACGTCAATAATTAGTGTAATATCAAGGACAAGGCCTTAACCTGTTTCTTAAGAAAGAAAAATACCAAAACAAACACAATGGTGTGCAGCCGAATATTTTATTTGTTGATTTATTATAATTGCTAAAATAAGAACAATTTTATTTGTTTGTCAAAGACCATATTACACACGTTTTTCAATGTATAGCTAAGCAAAAATGTATGGAAAACTTTACTTTTTACAATATGATAGATATGACTTAATTATCTTTAGCCCAAGCTTTGACTTTATACATTGACCTGCCATGCCAATCAAAACTAAATTACTTTTCACCCTAGGGATGAAAAAGCTATTTTCCACCCGGCTATCTAAACACGATATTAAATTTTCCGAACAGTAGAGTTGAAACAGATATTTTCTCGACAAGATTCTCAACGTTCCACAAATTCCTCGGCATCTTTCTCAGTTCATGTTCGCCTAGTAAGAAAAATACTCGAATGCGGGAAAATCTCCCCTACGAAGTGGTTCTTTAGACCTCACAAATTCTTAAGCGCATTCCTAACATTTTCCATGCCCTGACTTTCATGCGACCCTGGTGAAGAAAATTCAAACAGACAAATCGGAAAAGCTTTTTTAAAGTATGCCTTATAAAAAACTTAAAAAGCTCCACCCTGGAGAAACATTTTTCCGGGTTTGCCATGTGTGAGTTCGAAGCTCCGCCTATCTCGCATTTTCATTTTTCACACACGCGAACTTGCGCATTAGCTTTTTTGTTATGTTGATATTTTTCAAACCTGCGCCCAAGTCATAAGCTCCTAGTATTTAAGGCTTGGATTTTTACAAAGCCTCATCTAAGAAAGGCCGGACTTTCTTGTCCCGTTTTTCACACCTCTATTTCAGGGAACGACGTCTTCTTCAGGGAATCTCCAACACGATATCTACACAGTATTTCGAAGAGGAGAAATGTATTCCAGAATCACCCGCTATTGGCTCATGCTGCCCTGGTACATGAAACTGAAAAGTGTGACGTTGCCGTGGCGAAAGCGATTCTGCGTTGTCATGGCAAATAAAACGAAACACCGGCCGTTGCGTGGTTGCGTGTTTGGTCCTTGATGACTTCAGCACGAATCCTCTCTACTTCTTTGCCTCCCTGGTAACTTCGTCTCGAAATATGCAGAAAATTCCATGTTTTTGTGAAAATGTGCCCATAAAGAAAATAAAGTAAAGCTACTTTTCATTTGTTTTGTTATTAACCGCGTATTTCGTGGAATCCTCTTATCTTGCAATTTCGTGAAATTCAGTGAACGTGTTCTTAGCAAGAAAAGTTTAATGTTTTATATAAGACAGACGAAGGTTTTCTGTTTCATTGGCTCCTAGTAGACAGACACGTCATGAGAAATACAGCTGGTTGTTTTGCCTTGCAAGATTTTAATTCTGGCAAATCCTATTTGTAAAATAAATAAAAAAACAACATATAAAATAAATAAGTCATAAACAAACTGTGATAGTAACATTTAATTAATTAAATGTAATCAAGCTTTCCTAACAATTTCATGTAATTTCCCTTTCATTATAGCTCATCTAGACGCACTGCGGGTTACCACGACTTTCATAATGTGCACAGCAAGAAAGTAGAACTCTCTACCCGCGTTAGCATTTCCAACAGATTGGCCCTAACATTTTCAAAGTCCAGGTGAATAAAAGTTGGGTTAGCTCGCTTCATCATCATCTCTGTCTATACCTCGTCTGGTCTAGTCTGGAGACAAGCCGAACCCACTTCACATAAATACACAGTCTTGCCATAAATACTGTTAAAATTAAAAATAAGAAAAATATTATATTTGAATTTGGAATCTGTCATTTTTATACGATTGCTCATTGTGTTTTCTAATTTTGGCGCCAATACATTTTTTTTTATATATTTTTTGGTATCTCTGCACGGCTGGTGCATTTGCCACGGGCGGGTGTAAAAGGTAGGGAAACTAGGAAAAATAAAAAAGAAAGGAACGGAACGGAATGAATGGAATGGGATCAGGTTAGTTTGTTTACAAACAAATTGTCAATTTACCAATTTGTTCGTGAGATTAAAAATGCAATTACTTTTCTTGGCTATTCTATAACTATCTTTTTTACAATTTAATATTATTACTTACAATAAATAAAGACAAAATATTATAGATATCTAAAAGCCAATACATTTTACAATATTTTGCGATATTAAAATGGAGTGGGGTGATAAAGAAAACCGAATCGCTGTGATTGCATTACACAAAGTTGGTATGGAGACAAATGCAATTTTTAAAACTCTCCATACGCTTGATATTAGTCAAATGTTTGTGTACCGGGATATCAATTGATACAATGAGACCTCCTCTGTTTGTGACAGAAAAAGATCTGGCCGTCCACGTAGTGTTCGTACGTAAAAGGTGGTCAAAGCAGTAAGGGAAAGAATTCGCAGAAATCCTGTCCGAAAGCAAAAGATTTTATCTCGGGAGATGAAGATAGCACCCAGAACCATGTCGCGTATTTTTAAAGATGACTTAGGACTTGCAGCCTATAAGAGACACACTGATATTTTTGTAACTGATAATTTAAAAAAGAATAGGGTGGTAAAATCGAAAGAACTACTGAAGCGGTACGCAAAGGGAGGTGACAGAAAAAAATTGTTTACGGATGAGAAAATCTTTACAATTGAGAAACATTTTAACAAACAAAATGACCGTATTTATGCTCAGACCTCTAAGGAAGCTTCCCAATTAGTCGGCAGAATGCAACGTGGGATTACCCGACTTCAATGATGGTTTGGTGGGGTATTAGCTATGGAGGAGTGACTGAGCCATATTTTTGTGAAAAGGGTATCAAAACACCGGCACAAGTATATCAAGATACCATTCTTGAGAAGGAAGTTAAGCCCCTAAATAACACCATGTTCAATAACCAAGCATGGTCTTTCCAACAAGACTCGGCGCCGGGTCATAAAGCTCGGTCCACGCAGTCTTGGGTTAGAAGCGAACATTTTGGACTTCATCAAAAAACAGATGATTATATAACTTTTCACTGTCTGTCAAAGATTCATACGTTTCCCTGAGGATTACGAAAAAATCTAAATTATTCACAATGGACTCCATTGTAATCGTAAGTAATAGATCGCAAATCAAGTTAAGTGTTACTGGTAAGGTTTCACTGTACAAACTATTTTTAAAATGAATACACCTTCATTATATAACACAGTTCCAGGTTACTTACCCCCAACCCTTAACCATTGTCTCTTTAATATCCTAATTACCTGACATCATTATTACTTTAAAGTCATCTGATGATAACAAAAACAGGTTTAAAAAGATTCTGATAATACAGAGCAATGTAGACTAACTACGGAATTAGTTCCTAGTACCCTAATCGACGCTTTTTCTTAGAATTGTAATTATAACGCCATAATAGGATTATCAAAAATATTTTTTTTTCCGAACTGTTCAACAGGCAAAATTGCCGTTTGGAGCAGCTAAAAATAGATTAAGATGTTAGTGCACAATGCACTTATGCCACCCTAAGTCATTATAAGGCACGGTCAAGCAGTTCCTGGGAGATATTTAGTACTTTAGGTCTTGTTTCATACAAAAAAAACACAAATTATTTTTTTATGGCCAAACTATTAGGTTTCGTGAAAAATGATATATAACATGTCTTTACGAGTGTCTAAAGGACTATCAATCGGCATCCAAAAAAATACGATTCGTCAAAAAAAATCTCTATGTCCCTCATATTACTGTTTCGACCCACTGTGCGTCGTCTAGTCCCGATCTTAATCCGCTGGATTATGATTTATGGTTAGTTTTAGAGAGTACGGCTTGCTCTAAGCGCCATGATAATTTGGAGTCCTTAAAACAATCCATACGATTGGCAGTGAAGATTTTTCCCATGGAAAGAGTGCGTGCTTCTATTGATAACTAGCCTCAACGTTTAAAGGACTGTATGGCAGCCAATGGAGACCACTTCGAATAAGTTTTTTATATTTTAAGTTGTCTTATATTTATGTATAAAACTAACACAGTGTAAAAGTAATAAATATTATTTGCATTACAATTTTTTTTTATTTTCTTTGTCACAATATTTATGGCAAGACTAGGTAATTATAAAACGGTGGACTAGCGTATCGTCCGTTGTGCTACCATGCGTAATGTGGTACTTGCAATGCCATTCATTTGCTTTTCGGCTGTGGGCAGTGTGAAAAGGCCTAGATTAAAAAGAAAAATAAAATCAGCTCCGTAATTACTTAGGAAATACATAATGTAAACTAAAGTACATGAAGCGATGGTTCTTCAGGGTATAAAATTATGTTCACTCAACGTGAAACGAGACGGTTATTCATGGTTTTATTTTAATTTACCCTTTCATTCACGTTAAAAGTGTCGAGGATCATTAAAAAAAAAAGAATAATTATTGGTCTCACAGCTGCCGGCAGAAGTGTTTCCTAGCCACTATGATCTGGATGAGTTCAAGAAGAGAGTGAATAGGCTATTACTAGTCAGACATGATCCATCCTAGGCCACATCGTCGCTTACCACCAGGTGAGATTTTGGTCAAATGTCTGCCTATATAATTTAAAAAAAAACTGAATTTAATTTGTACGCATATGCATGTTTTTTATTCGTTTAGTGTTGTGCGTCAACACTTTTTGTTAACGCCAATTGCATCCGAGAGTTCCAACCCTCTCGAATTAAGCAGATAACCCTTTCGCTTCGTAGAAAAGTATTCGGAGCGCATGACTACGAAGGAGTGATGTCGCAACTGCTACGCCGTAGCACAGCCGTAGTCGCGTGCATCTACGGTGAGCGACGGCTACGAAAGTTTTCAGGAGGTAATCACTCATTTTTCATGGCAATTTGTCTCCTTTTCTTTAACCTCTCAAAACGTGTTCTATTCCATGAACTTTACTAGTGTCATTTGAACGGTGAACATTTTAGTTTAATTCGAATATGTATTTAGTTTTGTACTGATGGAATTTTCAAACTATTACTACATACTAATAAGAAAGTGCGATTCATTTATCAGACCAACATTTACTTTGCTTGTAGATAACAATCTGAAACAATACGGTAATCATACCCCGTGTCAACGTGCTTTCATGTAAATATATGTTCAATGAAAATGGGGGTTACATTACCCCCTTTTCAGAAGTTTCAGCAGTAACCCTTTTAGAACGTGAAAAATTACCAGGACGGCATAAACGAGTGAGGGTGGCGCTACGGCTACGTCATCTACGTACTACGAGCTATGAACTACGAACTACGGCCTCTGTGGCCACGGGTGTGCTACGAAAATTTGTTCACAATTGTGAATAAACCTTTGTGTTAGTATAAAAAAAACAATGTTTGATGTTTGGTATATTTATTTTTGTATCTCCTGTCCGGAAAATTAAACTTTCATGAGTAGATAGCCGGGTGGAAAATAGCTTTTCTATCCCTAGGGTGGAAAATTATTTAGTTTTAATTGGCATGGTGTAGAGTCTAAGCTTGGGTCAAAGATAATTAAAAAACGTGTGTGTTATATTGTTGACGTAAAAATATACAAAATATCACAAAACTATTTTTTAAGAATTACACAAAATCAAGAAATTAAATATTTGTTTGTCCACAACAGTGCTTTTTTTGTTATTTTCATTCCTTAATCGACTAAGGTCTACGACCATCCTACCTTATCATATGTTTCCGCCATAGTGCCATGATAACACTTTTTTTTACTTTGTTAGTGCCACTTTTTATTTTTCTTTAAGGTCTCGCTGTCTATTTTTATTCTGACAAGTATTATCTGTGTGGAGATTCAATCGTTATTTTTAACAATATTCTAATTATTTAATAATATCGTCTGCGTTTTTGTGCTCCTGTAACTACGTAACGACACGTTTTTATGCGTGTCGTTACTCCTCCTAAAAGTGTAAAAGATTTATTTCGCTACAATTCATAATATTTTATTATGATATCTACAAACACTCAATTTTTTTTCCTCAACGTAAAAATGAATAATTTATTATTATGTGTAACTCGGGTTAAAGCATTCATTTCAATCTCGATGAGACACTCGATAACTATGTAGTAGGTAATAATCATAATTATTATCAGCCAAAGGATATCCACTTCTGATCATAGGCCTCCTAACAATTTTTCACAGCGACGGTTGCTGGCAATCTGCACACAGTTGACAATGGTGCCTGCGATCTTTGTGAGATTTAGTTTTTGAAGTGAAAACTTCTTTAGCGGCGTTGAGCACTTTTGTGGGATGGGGGAAAAATGTGAAACTCGCGTCAGGACACGTGGGCTGATCGAAAAACCGTAAGACGGTTGGTGAAATTATGGATGTAAGTTGATTTTTCTGAGAGATAAACTTTTTAATGTAATTTAATATAATTGTAATGTTTGTGTACGATAGCGCAATAAATAAATATTGTATTCTATAAAAATATATTATTATTATTATTGTTATTATTATTATTATTGTATTCTATCACAAAAATGATAGTACTTTTATATTGATAATAAGAGCAATTCATTCAAAATTATTCCCTAACTATTCCAAAAAATCAAAAATGCACAACGTTGATATTCAAGATTTCACTTCTGCCGGCACTCCCGGAGTGCAATTTCGTGTTTTTTTTATTCATCTATTATGTTAGTTACTTTACAGGCGCCAAATGATTATAATTAAATAAATTATGAGGCATACTTTGTATTTGTATTTTACTTCTTCTAACTAACTAAATCTTAACACCATTATTATATGTTTTTCATTAAAATATTATTATATAACATATAACATATGACTGTAGGGGTAGTTAAAAATAATACTATTCTAAAAGAAGTTTCACGTAGTTTCGGATTTAATATGCGCAAGCCATCGCGCCACCCACGGACTAGGAATTCGGCTTTTCCGTTTCCCGCTTTATGTGGGAAAAACCTACCGGTATACATCCTCCTTCCTATGCCTGCCTGGTACCCGGCCTGTCTTTAGCCATGCTTGACACCCGTGAAGATCAACTGACAGCTCTCATTTGATTTCACGTCGATTACGAATCTTGATCAACCGATTATTTTTATAAAAACAAGTGACAAGTTTCTTAGCTATTTACAGCAAGAGGCGTTTGGGTTTCCTTTAGGTGCAGCAAAGCTTTATTTCCCCATCATTTAAAAATGTTTTCTTTAAGTATGATAAAATTAATGATTATATTAATTAATCAGGTAATGAGAACTTTCAGTAATATCATTGAGCTAGGCTCCGAAAAAATAAGCTTCTGAAATAAATAATCAAAATACGAGCATGATTTTTTTTTGCAAATATTTGCAACGAATCAAACCAAATGCTTAATATGCAGGTGAGGTAAGGGAATATGCAGACATTTTTCACGGCCAAAGAGAGCAGGTAGAGTTTTTCCACCTGTCTCACTTCTCACCTGGGTACTAGGACGTAAGGTTCCTGCAAGAGAAAACTCGAATTTTCACGTGGAACCCCGTTTTCAGGTAAAACGCACACATTTATATTCAAAAGGTGTCACACTGCGCTGCGCGTTACGCTGCGAGTGTGAGCGAGAGGTTGATATGTCTGTCTTTTTCTGTTTTAGGAAAGAGGGAAAGCGAGGGTTGTAAACGCCCCGTTTTCACGCACACATCTACAACTACGGGATTCATTCACATCATCAGGTAAGTGTTCTGTGTGAGTGCGTAGCTCAGGTAAGGGTATAACTTCAGGTGAACGTTGTGATCCTAGTAGCCAGGTGTGCTGTGAAACAGGTAAGGTTCTACCTGAGGCCCCCAAACGTTCAGGTGAAAAAAGAAAGTCACTGAAAAAACTGAAGTAATTGCAAACGCCATTAGTCAACCTTACCTTTTTGGCGTTTTACCTCAGGTTTTACCGTTTCAACGTTTTGGTTCCGTAGAGAGCAAATCGCTAGCAACGAACAACATAATGAGCAACTCACGATTAATTTCGTATATAAAAAAACTTTTATTTTGCTTATCTATCAAATCAATACCGATTTTTTTTTGGTCAAAACAGCACTAGCAGGGTAGAACATAATTGTTGTTCTTTTTAAAAATCGACTTTTCTGCGGGGAAATTTCGATAAAGTGGGGGAATAGTACTAGGCGGTCATGACACGCGAGGAGGTTGCAAGGCGCCGTTCCGGGATCCAAGCCCGGGAGAGGAACGTATTTAAATAAAATAATAATCTCTCACCAGGACCTCAGAGGTTTGAAGGCGGTGTTTTATAGAAATCCTAGTAGTCAGACTTCAAGGATATTGTAGTTGTAGTGCAAAATATAGTAGAGGGTACAAGGCTGGCATAATTCGGTTGGAGTTGTGTATAGAAGTTCTAGTACTAAGTATTTTCTCTGGTACTTCTCTATTCGTTATATTGTACTAGGATACCTGCTATTTAGATGGTTATAATATTTTTAATGGAAGTTCGTCATTCCGTCGCTACACGTAAATTAATTATAAAGGTAGGCAAAGCCTCCATTACTTTTACCATTTCACACTTGGTTTGGTTTGCTGCATACTTTTACTTTCCGTTTATTATTTATTGGTTTAACTACACAGTCGGTCTGCTTTGCTGAAAAGTGTGACTATCACAGATATGTATCTAATAAGATTATGCGAGTCTTCTAATTCACGTGTCAAGAAAGTCAACATTTCATTTAAATAACGATGAAAGAAATGTTTGAATCACGATTTATTAATGGTTTATTTTTGATGTTGCCATCATTTTTAATCTCAAAAAATGCTATAGTTCAATTATATTATATTCATACTAGTCTTGAGGCCCGTTTTACTTAATTTAATTCCTAAAAGGGATGCAGGAGCGACGCACCGTATTATGTTGTTACATGACTATGTTATGATAATGATAAAAATGAGGAATCTTTTTACTTGTAAGGATAGCTACGAGCTCTCGTAGCCAGCCCACACCCAATCTCTCAGGCGTCTCGGTAGGGGCGCCTTAATGACGCCGCAACTTGCTAGGCGCTCTGCTGGCCGGCCAGGCGCCTTACTGGCTAACCAGGCGCCCTACTAGCTAGCTATGCGTCCTTAGTCTTATGCTACTCACTTGTAAAGATACTCGTGGCTCGCGCAGCTGACCCACACCCAATTCTCTCTTGGACGTCACGGTCGGGGCGCCTTACTGCAGCCGTAACTAGGCAGGCGCCTTACTAGCTAGCCAGGCGCCCTTAGTCTTATGCTACTCACTTTTAAGGATACTCGTAGTTCTCGCAGCTAGCCCACACCCAATTCTCTCTCGGGCGTCATGGTCGGGGCGCCTTACTGCAGCCGCAACTAGCCAAGCACTTTACTGGCTAGCCATTCGCCCTTAGTCTTATGCTACTCACTTGTAAGGATACTCGTAGCTCTCGCAGCTAGCCCACACCCAATTCTCTCTCGGGCGTCATGGTCGGGGCGCCTTACTGCAGCCGCAACTAGCCAGGCGCCCTTAGTCTTATGCCACTGATTTGTAAGGATACTCGTGGCTCTCACAGCTGACCCAAACACACTCGTCTCTCAGGAGTCGAGGTCGGAGCGCCTTACTGCAGCCGCAACTAGCCAGGCGCCCTTAGTCTTATGCCGCTCACTTGTAAGGATACCCGTGGCTCTCACAGCTGACGCAAACACATTCGTCTCTCAGGCGTCGAGGGCAGAGCGCCTTACTGCAGCCGCAACTAGCTAGGCGCCCTTATTCTTATGCTACTCACTTGTAAGGATACTCGTGGCTCCCGCATCCGGCCCACACGCACTCCTACTGTTCCCGCAACTATCCAGGCTGCCTAGCTGAGCGCCCTTAGTCTTATGCTACTCACTTGTAAGGATACTCGTGGCTCGCGCAGCCGACCCACAACTAATCCTCTCTCGGGCGTCATGGTCAGGGCGCCTTACTGGAGTCGCAACTATCCAGGCATCCTTGCTGCAGCCGCAACTAGCCAGGCGCCTTACTAGCTGGCCAGGCGCCCTTGTCTTATGCTACTCACTTGTAAGGATACTCGTGGCTTCCGCAGCCAGCCCACACCCACTCCTCCCGAAGGCGCCTCGGTCGGGGCGCCCTACTGCCTAGCTAAGCGCCTTTAGTCCTAAGCTACTCACTCGTAAGGATACTCGTGGCTCGCGCAGCTGACCCACACCCAATTCTCTCTTGGACGTCATGGTCGGGGCGCCTTACAGCATTCGCAACTAGACAGGCGCCTTACTAGCTAGCCAGGCGCCCTTAGTCTTATTCTACTCACTTGTAAGGATACTCGTAGCTCTCGCAGCTAGCCCACACCCAATTCTCTCTCGGGCGTCATGGTCGGGGCGCCTTACTGCAGCCGCAACTAGCCAAGCACTTTACTGTAGTCTTGTTCTTAATCGGACACTGAATGGAGCGTTCCGAACTAGTACAATTGCTCAAAGGAACTAGTTCGGTCTTTTAGTACTATTAGTTCAATGATTCACCGATTACTCTGACATCAGTCGTCCGTCGTACACAGCGAATATGGTCTTACGTCAATGTCGTTCAATTTAGTACATCTTTCATCACGCTCTGACACACGCGTCCGTCTCGTTCTCGCTTTACTAGTTCATTTTCCGTCACACTCACGCACACGCGTCTGTCTCGTTCTCGCGAAATCTAGTATATCTTCTATCAAGTTCACGCACGCGCGTTTGTAATCGTCCAACTCACTCTGACACTTGGAATTATTCGTTCTTAGTCGGCTCTCGCGAGCTAAACTGAACTATAGACATACAAGATTTGCTTAATGAAATGTACTAAAGACCGATTTGAACGACCAGAAGTGAATAGTTCGTACTCGGTCACATGCATGAACTAATTCCTAATAGTACATCGTACATGTACTACACAAGCCTACTTTACTGGCTAGCCAGCCGCCCTTAGTCTTATGCTACTCACTTGTAAGGATACTCATGGCTCCCGCACCGGCCCACACCCAATCCTCTCTCAGGCGTCTCGGTAGGGGCGTCTTAATGTAGCCGTAACTAGCTATACACCCTACTGGCTAGCCAGGCGTCCTTAGTCTTATGCTACTCACTTGTAAGAATAATCGTGGCTCCCGCATCCGGCCCACAACCACTCCTCCCGAAGGCGCGATACTCGTGGCTTCAAATTCAAATTCAAATACTTTATTTGCTCTTAAATATGGTGGTTTCAAATAAATGTTGATGGTCAATGTACAAAAACATAGTGCACCTATTTAGCCATATACGAGTATAATAGCATGCAAATGATATTATATATGGCTAAATAGGTGCTGTGTAATACTCGGCGCCTTGGTCAGGGCGCCTAACTGCAGCCACAACTAGCCAGGTGCCCTTGTCTTATGCTACTCACTTGTAAGGATACTCGTGGCTCCCACATCCGGCCCACACCCACTCCTCCCGAAGGCGCCTCGGTCGGGGCGCCTTGCTGCAGCCGCAACTAGCCAGGCGCCTTACTAGCTGGCCAGGCGCCCTTGTCTTATGCTACTCACTTGTAAGGATACTCGTGGCTTCCGCAGCCAGCCCACACCCACTCCTCCCGAAGGCGCCTCGGTCGGGGCGCCTTGCTGCAGCCGCAACTAGCCAGGCGCCTTACTAGCTGGCCAGGCGCCCTTGTCTTATGCTACTCACTTGTAAGGATACTCGTGGCTTCCGCAGCCAGCCCACACCCACTCCTCCCGAAGGCGCCTCGGTCGGGGCGCCTTACTGCAGCCGCAACTAGCCAGGCGCCCTTGTCTTATGCTACTCACTTGTAAGAATAATCGCGGCTTCTACAGTCAGCCCACACCCACTCCTCCCTGGTACATACATGTGGCGCTACCTAGTGTCTATCAATACAAACATTTGTGTGCTTGAACATGTCTGTTTGTATTGGTCTGGGTGTTTTCTATGTTATATCATGTATGTATTTACAAACAAAAAGTATTTAAGTGTTAATATCCGTTGTCTGGCACCCATAACACAAGCTTTGAGTAGCTTACTTTGGGACTAGATGGCGATGTGTGGGAATGTCCAAAGGATATTTTAAAAAAAACAGTCTGTGGCCAGCTCGCGTGTTTCATTTTCGTTCCGACCTTAGTCTTATGCTACTCACTTGTAAGGATACTCGTGGCTCCCGCAGCCAGCCCACACCCACTCCTCCCGAAGGCGCCTCGGTCGGGGCGCCTTGCTGCACCCGCAGCTAGCGAGGCGCCCTTCGCGACACGCGCGGGATACTGATAAGAATACGCCCGCTGAGGTTATGGCGTGCGTGAAGGCTGTTTCGCGTGATGCTGTGGGCAAAGAAATTATTTAAAAAGTCACTAAAGGAAAAATAACAGACATTTAAAGATCATAGTTAGATATACTATGGATAACGAATGCTGAATCTAGAAAAAGGCGGGAAGTAAAAAAAAACTTAAAAAGGTAACACGTGGGACAAGTCGTGCATATTTGTCATTTTGTTGGGCATGCTAGACCATGAGCGAGGATGGAAAATGACCTCGTTGGACACGCGGAATACGGTTGCTCGCTTTTTTACTGCTGCGTGCGTACCCTTTATCATTTTTTTTGTTGTAGCTCTCTTCCACGGTAAAAAAAAATTCATCCGAAAAAAGAATTTCCCACGTATCACTAACTAAATGTAAAAATTTTGATACTTTTCATGTTTTCTTGTTTTGATATTTGTACATTCACTTACACTACTTAACCAAAAAACATTTGGTTATTTTGATTTTAAAACATAAAATTGTGCATTCATCTTTCCAATTCGTATACAGAAATGAATAACTTGAGAATAAAGTCATACCTTTAAAAATAGGCGAAGATTAAATATTGCAAAAATCGGATTAAAATGAAGCTACATTTGAATTATGAGTTTCTAGATTCTAAGTAATAAGAGTTTTATCTAGGAACTCTACAATAGAGTAATATTGTTTGTGTCACAATAAATCATATGCAAAACTTTTAAGATTAGCTTGGATTAAACATAAGATTCGTCGACGTATTAAAAGGTGAAAAGAAATAAAGAAATCATCAAATAACAATAAATAAATATTAAATAAATATTTCACAACATCACATATACATTGCTCCGATCCCAAGCTAAGTAGATAAAGCACTTGTGTTATGGAAATTTGAAACAACGGTGATACCACAACACCCAGACCCGAGACAATATAGAAAAGATCGTTTTTTTCCCTACATTGACCCGACCGGGAATCGAACCCGGAACCTCACGAGATGGCGACGCTTGAAACCAGCGTGCTAGCCACTCGACCACGGAGGTCGTCAATACGGCATATTTCTTTAGTATTGGAAAAGATTGCGAAAATCTTACTTCAGTGTGATGTTTATTTAAGTGTCTAATAAATTCTAAGCTCCTGAGTGCCAATTCTCGTGCGGTTTGCATTCAAAAAAAGATTACTGATCGAATTTTTTTTTCGAAGAAATAACAGACTTTGCTTTATCAGGGTCACGATTTTATGCATTTCGATTTCATCCGTGCGGCAATTTTTTAACGTGTATATATTACTTATTTTATTTCAACAAAACAGTAAAACTCGTATTTGTATTTCGACACAAAATAAGTTCGATTGACAAGATAATCTGAGCCCTGGGGCTGGGTCAATTTTCGTGCAATTCGTATACCTATGATAAAAGATCACCGATCGAATCTTCTTTGTCGAAGAAAAAATAGTTTCTGATTTCACAGGGTTACGATTTCTATGTATTTAGATTTTGTTTGTGCAATAGATTTTTTACGTGTACATATTTTACTTGTTTTTTTAGGTGAAACGGTTAAACTCGCAGTCGAAAAAACCACACGAAAAAAGTTCGATTGCTGCGAGAATCGGCCTCCTGGTTCTGAGTGAATTTTAAGGAAATCTTTTATAATTTAATTGAAATAATAAGTAGTTGTTAGCTTCAAACAAATTACTTATATTATAAAAAAACAACAGGCGTTCTTGGAAGTACATTGAAAAAAATGGACAGTCTGTTCTAGATAACGCAATAATGGAAAAATATTTTTCGCATAGCCTTTTATGTTTTTCTAGACGTTTCCCGAGAATAAGGATATAATATTTCAAGCAAATAACGATATTACTTCTCGTTGCGTCTCTATGGAGTTGTCTTTACGATATTTTCATTGTGTTTTATTTCAACACTAGAGTTGGGAAAATAAAAGATCGATAAACGATTCCATCTTGTCATTGATGTTTTCTTATTCATAAAGATGAAATAAGAAACCAAAAATTTGCGCACGGGCGGGACTTGAACCAGCAACTTCTTGGCTAACCGGGCCAAACGCTCTACCAATTGAGCTACCGTGCCGTCTGTCCGACCTTGCGGAATTTGTGGTCTTTTACGGACACGTCATTAAATAAATAAATAAATATCCTTTGCACATTCCCACACATCGCCATCTAGTCCCAAAGTAAGCTGCTCAAAGCTTGTGTTACGGGTGCCAGACAACGGATATAATACTTAAATACTTTTTGTGTGTAAATACATACATGATATACTCGTACATAGAAAACACCCAAACCAATACAAACAGACATGTTCATGCACACAAATGTTTGTATTGTGCGGGGATCGAACCCGCACTCGCTGCGTAGTAGGCGATTTCTCGACCACTACACCAGACAGGTCGTCACGGCCGTCATTACGCGTGACGTTTACGATGTTTTTACGCGTGACGTTTATGATGATTATGATGTTTGATTTCGCCCCCTTTCTTACTAGCTACTTTAAAATTAAAAGAAAATTTATGCCATTTTTAGGTGATTTACGTCACATAGGTACTCTTTTATTTATTTGCGAAATTCATAAACTTTTATAAACTTGAAACTAACAGTTTCACAATAAAGTGTCTGTCACATACGGATGGATAGACTAGACTAGAGACTTGGCGAAACTAATAAGGGTTACGTTTTTTGCCATTCGGCTACGGAGCCCAAACAAGCCGTGCTACAGGTTTAAGTTATTTATGGTTCTTTAAGTAAGTAACATTAAACGAGATCTTGTTAACGTAAAACGATTTGTACTGTCGAAAAATACAAAGTCTTGTTCTCGACTCTACAACACTAATGTCAACGTCTTTTTCTTATGTTTTAGCGAATTTATCGCAGTTTTATCTTGAAATACGCGCACTGTTCCTATCCTTGCTTTCTTTCAGAAAAAAAGAAGCTTTTATGATATTTTCTTGTAAGCAAGCTCTTTGTTTTATCAGAGGTAAGTTAATATATTTAGGGCTGATTTTTCAATATTCGTCGGACAAAATACAATATGGCTAATTTGAAAACGTCAACTAATTGTCAGCATCATACGTAACTAACATTTTTGAAAATCTGTCGCTTTATAATTTATTAATCTGATAAATTTTATCTGACCATTGAACAATCCTTGCCCTTAGGGCCGATTTTTCAAAAATTGAAATGCGACAGATTAAAAAAAATACAGGTACCTGTAATTACTGACACTAAGGTGACGTTTTAAAATTAGCCATTTTGTATTTTGTTCGACGAATATTTCTTATCTGACTATTGAAAAATCAGCCCTTAAAAAACTAAGCCTCGATAGGTTACCTACAGTATTTATATTTCTTTTCATTGACCTAGCAATAGATAAGATACGCAATTAATAGTCGTAGCAATCATAAATCGATTCTCAGATTGTTATGAAATAATAAATAAATAAATTAGTAAATTTAGTAGGTAAATAATAAATACCTACTAAATTTACTAATTTAGTAGGTATTTATTATATGTACATAATAGTAAGTAGTTGGATTTGTCTTATCCCTGAATACACTAGATTTAATAAACATAAAAACAGGGCCGAGGGCGAAACGAATTTCCCTGGGAACGCTAGTTTGTAATATTTCAGGTATCAGGCCTGGTCTTCCTTTATTACATTGCATCATACCAATTACACACATCATGCAGCCTTACCTATCAAAGTCAACGGTCCAAACACAGTGCCGGAACAATTCCATTGCCTCTCTGTAAACTGGTGCCTACACTCTTCCTTCGCCCTGTACTCTCCTGTTCTCACCACAGGCATGTCGTCTTTTGTCGGCGACAGGCTCTTCTCTGGTCATGGTCCCCTGGTATCTTAGGTCTAGATCTATGAAGATTATATATACCCTTATTACCATATCCCTTCTGTACCGTTACCATGAGATAACTCGATAGCGACGACTGTTTTACTCGCTAGGGACGACATCACTTTTTATATGGAAAACTTTAGTTATGTCAGTGACCGCTAGTGGCGCTGTGCAATTTTCTATAGACTTTTTATACGTCGTCGCTAGCGAGTATCCGTTGTAAGCTCATTGCAATGGTACTGATTTGTTGGTAAATAGTCGATGATATGTCATTTATATTCTTTAAACTCTTGCGCCGACTTACCTTGATTTGTCGACGCGTTTGGTGCAGTGGTTATAGCGCTACTGACTACTATGCCGACGGTCGAAAATCCTGCACGAGGCAAATTTTGTTTGATAATGACGAAATTTTGTACATAAGTCATGGATGTTTATATGTATTTAAGTATTTATGAGAGACGCCCCCGTCATAATCGTTGTCTAGTAATACAAGGACGAAAATTCCTTTGTCTGGCGCATATTTATTTTTATTATTAACTACCGGTCCCCCGCAACTTCGTCCGCGTTTTTTGAATTTCCCCTCCCGTCGCACTGTGGTACCGTAGTAGGTCATAGGGCTTCAATTACGATGTTTTAATTATGCCATGATAATACGTCGCTTGGGTCACTATTAGTGACACTACAAAATGATATAAAAGGAACTGCAATTAGTCAGTTGTGACATTTGTTTTTTGGCATCGGAAGTGAACGCATCGCACACGCCTGCTCATTAGCGTTATCGCCAAGCGGTTATCAGTGAAAGCGTTACTCGTGTTTTTCCAAGAATCTACTGTTTTTGATTTATTTTTTGTAATGGATATTCAAGTTGAAGGTATGTATAATTTCTTTTATATATTTTTTTTAGTGTCGTTTGACACTATGTATATTTTTATGTAGCCCTGCTACGACAAAGCATAAAAGTTGACATTTTAATTGTAATTATATTTTTTATCGAAACTTTTAACTTCTTTCGCATATACTTGCACACATAATTTTGATGTCAAAATGTGAGTCAATGTGTCTATTTTATAAATAATAAGAATTTAGCTGCGATCATTTGCGACTGGGGGTAGTAGCCCACTCGTAGCAAATGCTACGAGCATGCTACGAGAAATCTATTAATCTTGAAATTTAAACTACCCTGTATTTTTTTTGTTTCAGGTACAAATATCAAGTGTTCTATTACAAGAATACTTTTATTAGACACTTGGCTATCTATAAAGGATAGTAATAGTGATTCTGACAGATCTCGTCAAGTGTGCCAAACTCTGTTACAATCACTACCAGATGTTGAAAATATAACTTATACATATACTAACGACTTGCAAAACAGGATTTCCAATCTTTGTGTAAGATTTGCGAAATACTGGAAGCAAGTCCAGCGATCGTATTCTAGAATTGTCACAAAATACAGCGAATGACTGAACGAAAGTGAATATTTCACTCTGTCAACTGCGGCCGCCCACAACACTCAACAGCTTGCGGCTCCAGATCTTCCTTCCACGAGCGGCTTGCAGTACAGGACTTTAAGGACTGCAGCAAGAGGTCAAAACGACGCAGGTTAGCTGAGTTAACTAAGGTAGATGAGTCTGCTGTAAATTCTTTACTAAGTGATTCTAATCAGTCTAACACCTCCTTTAGCTTTGTGGAATTCAAGACTGATGAAGTTTTATCTTTGATTACTGAGTCTAAATTAACTAAACACCAATATTTATTATTAAGAGTTCATAAATGCAAAGTTTCCAAATGCACTGCCATCATATCAAGTGTTAGAGGCCAAGAAGCGGTGTTACCCATCACAAGAATGTATCACGGAATCATCTGCCGAAATAGAGTTACAATCTTTGTTAGATCATACTACATCCCGAATACTAGAATCTCAAAAAGAAGTCCTTAAAACTATTGATATAAGTAAAGAGTTTGTTTTAATTGGTAAATGGGGGTTTGATGGGTATGGGTATGGTATGGAATAGGTAGTCATATTTTGTAGTTATAATCTTTAACGGTAAAAAGGACAATAATAAGGAGTAATTAAAGAAATCTTTGTTAAAAATATATCTAATCATTATTAATGTAATTTTTTTGTGTCTTAAGTTAATGTGTAATTTAAGTTTATTAAGATAATGTTTAGTAAATAAGGCTAATATGTAACTATAATTAACTTGTATTTGCTGAATTTCTTTTCTAAACATTGGAATACTTTTGTTCCTTTTTTTGATGAATAAATTATTGCTATTTTAATGTAATTGAGTTGTTTAATTAATATTTACCTCAGTCTATCATAAAACATTATTATTTCATGCAGTAGCACACAGTACAGTAGCCATTAGCTACTCGAAACCCCTATGACCGCCCTTCTTTGAGCGCGGTACCACAGTGCGTCGCAGCGTGATGTTTTATAGCCTGAAGCTTTCTTCAATAATAAGCTATCCAGCACATAAATATTTTTTTAAATCGGTCCAGTAGTTCCTAAAAATAGCATTAAAGCTTATATTGACTACGTTTTATTTAGAAAACATTTGTATAGGAAAAATAAAAGTGTTTTTATGGTTTTTCCGGCAATTATTCGAATTTTTCTCGCTGTTAAAACCATCATTGAACTTCAACGAACATTTAAAAAAGAATTGTCCAAATGGTCTAGGCGTTGTTGAGTTATGCGCTTACCAACACATTTTGCGATCCATTTTTATATTATACTAGCGGCCCCGACAGACGTTGTCCTGTCTACACGTCTTTAATTTGAAAATTAAAAAAAAATGTGAATCTAAACCATTCCCAGATCCCCTTGAACACACACAAAAAATTTCATCAAAATCGGTCAGTCGTTTGAGAGAAGTTCAGTGACATACACACTCACAGAAGAATTATATATATAAAGAAGATTATTAATGATTATTTACCTATCAAAGTCAGCGGCCCAAACACAGTGCCATCGTCGCTAGTAGTACAATTCCACCGCCTCTCTCTAAACTGGTGTCTACATTCCTCAACACCTCTTCTCACTCCTGTCCCCACCGCCGGCATGTGGTCTTTGTGCCGGCGGCAAACCCTCCTTTGACCTGGAGTGAGGCCCTTGATACGAGAGCAGAGACGGGACTTCTCGGAGTAGAGGTCGCGATGGGTCCAGTTGTTGACGTCTAGGAGAGCCATGGAGCTGGAAAAAAAGAGGTTTGTTATTGATAATGAATCGAAATAAACGAATACTTCAGATGTGGAACGTTAATTTGTATAATATAAAGTATTGGACGGATAATGGTAACCAGAACTTATTGGGACTCTGTGAAACAGCCGGTAAGTCTATTATCATCATCATCATCATCATTATAAGCCAAAGGATGTCTACTGCTGAACATAGGCCTCCCCCACGGCTTTTCACAGCGACCGATCACTAGCGGTCTGCATCCAGTTAGATCCTGCGATCTTTATAAGGTCGTTTGTCCATCTTGTCGGTGGACGTCCCACACTGCGCTTTGATCGGTTTTTGTTGAGCTGTGACGGGCAGCAGCGTCGCAGCTACAAGAGACTGCACCTCTGCGCTCGTCTACCCGCCTGCCAAGCGTGGCGAGTATATGCAAATACCCCCAAATATGGTAGGACACATACTTCAGACATGGCAAGTTAATTCGTATGAAGTATTGGACAGATAAGGGTAACCAGAACTTATTGGGACTTTGTGAAACAGCCGGTAAGTCTATCAGAATAGGTCGATTTTGCATCAACCTGGGGTATGACCGTTGCGTGCTAAGCACGGAGCGTATTTTGCCGGTGTTGGCCCGCTCCGTGCGTAGCACGTTACGCATTGTGCTAGAACCGGTGAACAAACGAGTGTAACCGCGTATGATGGTCGGTATGAAGGCGTCGCCGTAACTTAGTCCTGTCGATACAGACCGGTCGGGGTGATCATGACACTTCTAGGCCAGTGCCCTAGGTGTAGACCTTGGCAACAAAACATAACACGAATCAGATTTCGCTTGCTACTACCAAATAAAATAATAAATATGGTTATCAGTGGGAAAATACCTTTCGTAATTCAATAGCAACAGCATTGTATCAGTTCTAGGCACCATGTTATATTAAATGGGATCTGTGTTTTGATTTTCGCTTTTTCAGTCTCAACAATGGAGAAGGTATTAAATACAGTTAAGTTTGTGAGCATTCAGAAAAATACGTAAGCAATGGTGGTATTTGATGCGAGGAGAAACAGGTAACGTAAGCCTTGCTTGAGTTGTGTTAGAAGCGTAATAGCCCAGTATTAGTAAAATATTAATTATTATTTATTGTGAATGTCGTGATATCATAAGTACAACGAATAATAAGGAATGTGTTATTGTCTATCATGAAGAAATATACAACTGTTCAAAAAACAACAAGCTTTTATTATTGACCAGCATCAACAAGTTACATTTACCTTCCGCGTTATCATTAGAGATCAATATATATTTAATAAAAAACTAGGTAGTTTCCGATAGCAACCACAAAATAAATTGATTATGTGGTTTTGATTGTAATTACCTGACTGTTGATACTGATATTAATTAGTTGTGTATATATGAGGTACAATATCGTTTGCTTTATAAACCGTTAAATGCAAGAGAAATTAGTCAATGTTGTGTTGTGTTTTTCAATCAGAGTTTATCAGTTTTAAATTAAACATCCCTGTCATAATATGCGACATGATTATTATCACTCTAGTCTAAGTTTTTATATTTATAACGCTGCACAACGTTTACTTATTGTTTGAAAATTCTAGCATCAAGGAAATGTGTGTTCTTTGATTGTGTCAGCAAGTGTAAACAGATTGATACATTTGTTTAACTAGGTTATTATCAGAGTTCCAAGTAATTGTGACTCAGACGGTGTATACATACGTGTACATAGATTCATTGCTTTAATGTTAGGGCTGAGCTGTAGGCTACTTAGTTTTTTTTTTTTAAGGTAGATCTTTTATCGATATTTTTGAGTTGTTATCATAATAATGTACATTATTATTTTATTTACTTGTGGGTGCATTATTAGAATATTATGTTTCTTTATTGTTTTCAGGTTCGGTCCTGCTAATAGATCCTGTATCTACGGACGAGAAAGTTTATAATATTGCGCGTATATTTAGTTTGTTTCACAAACATTGTTTAAGAAATAAAAACTAATAGCATGTAGGCTAAATGGTGAGCACTTTTATAGGGTGGCTACTTAGGGTTACAGATGGTGGATAATGAACGGTTACCAGAAATGGTGGTAATCTGCGAATATGTTGAATAAGCAATCGCCGACCAAACAGGAGCCGGATTACTAGAAAGTAGTGGGGAGTCAAGACTTAAGTGGTCAAAGTCAAAAATAATTTATTCAATTTAGGACACAAAATGACACTTATGAACGTCAATAATTAGTTTATGTCAATCAATTATGGCCCATATGGGGCTAGAACAGGTGTCCTGTGGAAGGGGCTTCTCTAATAAAAGCTACAACATCCCAGATGTTACTACTGTTCCTTAAAAGACCCAGCTTAGTTATTAGAAATGGCATGTAGTTTTATCAAGGAGCTGAGTATTTATCACTTTTACGTGTGTTTCCATATAAAGTAAGTTCAAAAAATTAACAATTTATTCTTAATACATTAACCAACCCATTTATTATAAATATGATCTTTTGAAAATATTCTAAACCTTTGTAATACCTTATTTAAAATAAACAAGTTTTGTTCCTATTTGGCTCATAGTACCTTATGTATCTAAGACATATTTTTTCCGGAATATCTGGGATATTCAGTGACGATCCTGTGGTATGGCGAGTAAACGCCGCCATCAAATAAGCATTCCCCTGGTGTTGGGTAGCAGCAACATCAGTACTGGCAGAAGTCTGAAGATATAGTATTGGACACCAATCACCAATCACATACATTGCTCCGATCCCAAAGTAAGTAGCTAATGCACTTGTGGATTATCAATGGAATTATATTATGGAAATCAGGCACAACGGTGGTTCCACAACACCCAGACCCGAGATAATATAGAAAATTGTGATTTCTATATTGACCCGACCGAGAATCGAACGGGACCTCGGAGCGGCCCAGTCTAAAGCTTTTCCTGATATACTTTTTGACGACCTCCGTGGTGAAGTGGCTAAGCACACTGGGTTTCATGGCGTCGCGACTTCGAGGTTCAAGTCCCGATCGGGTCATTGTAGCAATATTTTTTTTTTGTATTTTCTCGGGTCTGAATGTTGTAGTACCACTTATGCGTATAATTTCCATAACATAAGAGCATTGGCTACTTACTTTGGGATCAAACAATGTAGGTATGTGATTAGTGTCAATCTTTCCTAATTTGGAGTTTTTTAATAAAAAAAAACACTGATAAGAGCCATATAGCTCTTGAATTTGATGATGATGTAATGTTTAATGTATGGTTTTTTAGGTGCGGTATCATCAATTTCAGGTTTATTAAAAGTTGATAGTGCACTTTGAAAGGGGCATAAAAATCATCAATGTATTACGATCTATATTGCATCTAAATGTATGGAGCATTTTTGGGATAGAATAAGATAAATTCGTTGTTTGCATAGTTTTTATTATTAACTGAATTTATTTGAGTGAAGAGTCTGGGTTACTTTGCTAGCGGGTACTTGAGTACCTGCCAGACCTACTTTAAAATTTTTGTAAGTATCATTTTTTACCTAGCCGTTATTGTATATTTATTGTATTATTACCGGGACTTGTCTCTAGGTTTCATGTCATACATCTGGAGCCGATAGTGTTTGAAGATATCACAATACCTTACTTCACTAATGTCAAGAACTTGGGTCTAACTATAGATTCGAAGCTTAGCTGGCCTGTTCACGTAGCTGAGGTCAGCCGTAAAGTGATTGTGTCTCTTAGAGGTCTCTGCCGTTTGAAAATCTTTTTCCCATTTAAGAAAGCCCATAAGCTTCTGCTTATGCAAACTCTTTTCATCCCTATTATAGACTTTGCAGACTCCTGCTGCACTAACCTCACTGAAGCCCTTATCGACAAGTTTGAACATCTTCTCAACTATTGCATCAGATTCAGCTACGGTCTCCGTAAATATAACCATGTCTTCAGTTTTAGAGCATAGGTTAATTGTCCCTATCCGTCAACGTAGAGACTCGAATCCTTAGCATTCTACATGCTATTCTTAAGAACCCCTCGTTACCTTCTTATCTTAAAGATATGTTCCCGTTTTTATGACAAACTCACTATCGATCTCGCCGTTCTTCCGACAATCCGGCTAGGCACACTGGCACACCGCTCTACGTACGTCTTCAATTTGTTTTTAGTGACGGCAACACGACTATGAAACTCTCTTTTCTTGGATGTCAGGAGGGCTGAATCTAAGTTATCATTCAATAGTAAAGTCAAGTCAAAGTCAAGCATAGTAGATTGTTATACAAGGGGAGAAAGTGACCTATTTCACTCGAGATGTTTTTGGCGCTCGAACGGAGTGAGCGCGCTTTCACGCGAGTTAAATATATTATTTTTCATTTCGACTGTGAGGAAAAATAAATAAATTTAGTTGTGTATATGTGATGCGATAATGAGATATTATGTTGTTCAGCGAGAGATGAAACATCAAGTTTATACATCACATATCAGTTTGTTTACTGTCATTATACATAAAACACACGAATAGAAGGACAGTAACTGCACGGAAGACAACAGAGTACATAAAACTCGGACGATACCAAATATTTCAAATCATTGTTTTAAATACCGATCGATTTTTTCTCAGAGACAATAATAATAATAGTAAAAGAACGCAACCTTAACCTTATCACTAAAATTTCCACAGGTTATGTCAAATTCAGGGTTCAAGTTTGCCTCATGAGATAGCGCTATGAGTGACAGCTAAAGGTGGGAGTGACTAAGAAGATTAGTGAATAACAAAATCGCGGCAAGTCGCCTCCGCCTGCTTAATAATCTGTGCAATAATCGACCAAACTAAAAAAATATCGTCAAAGACAAACAAAGTGTGACAATTTAAAATGAAAAAAAAGTGCCAACGTGCAACCAGATGTTATATTTGTTAATTACATATTGATAAAAATGAGACCTATTGTTATTTTTTAAAATCAGTGACCATAATAAACACGCTTTTAATGTTTAGCTAATCTTAAAAATATGGAAAGTTTTTTATTTTAATTATATGATGTGACTCAATTATCTTTAACTCCAAGTCTGATAGTGGCAATTAAAACTAAATTATTTTTCACCCTAGGGATGGAAAATCTATTTTCCACCCGGCTATCCTCACATGAAAAATATTATTTATTGATCAAATAAAATTAAATAAAATCAATTGTTTATTTTGCTCACTAAGTGTTGCAAGAGTTCTTTAAATAATAATCATGTAGGTACTTAAGACAGTTTTACATATATAAAATATTAAAATACTACGTAACAACAAAACTTTATTAGATCATTAATGCCTAATTATTAATGGCTTGCCTACGTGTTAGGTGTTATTAATTTATTTAGGTGCTACGTATCATATGTATTATTAATGTACATTTTTATCTATTGTATTTATTTTGTGTAACTTTAGGTATGTTTATAGACTATAAACTATTGTGTTGCAGTAATTTATTTGTTACTATAAATATTACTAAATTGTTACTTTTTCTTTTTGATTTACTCTGTTCTTCTTCGCTTCGCTGCACCCATTGCCATCTCTCTGTATGATCTAAAGGTTCTGGCAGAGAATGCTCTTAGCATTAATTCTACCTTTGTACGCTATGATTTGTGCAATAGTCTTTTAATTAATAAATGCATAAAATTGTCCGACTGGGCAGAAGCCTCCCCTAAATTTCTACAGTGATTGCGGTTACCGGTCTGGGCTGGCAAATCTTCGCAGAAGTGGTCTAGATCATCCCATCGTTTTCTGGGTCTGCCTCTCGGACGGAGTCCATCAGTAGACCGCCAGAGGGTGACGGTCTCAGTCAATTTTATAGGGTCCATTCGCCTTCCCAGTATTTTTAAAAGCATAAAATCTATGATCCTTAAACAGGCCGCGGGTATATTATATGCGTCGCAAAAAGATTTTTCGATGCTGTAGCTAGGTTTAATTAAGACTTGAAAATTAATAAGCTTCTTTAAAGAAGGTTATAAATTTTCCTATATAAAAAAAATGATAACCTTCTATTTTATAAAAGACATGATTTCTACATGAAAAAAAATATAACCTTCTGTAAAGAGGGTTATAAAATTTCATGTCTTGATTTATTGCCGTAACATTTTGATAAAAAATATGGTAATGAAAGTAATGTAACTACTTCAAATCTTTTTATAGTAGCAACTACTTTGACGACCCGTCTGGTGTAGTGGTCGAGAAATCGCCTACTACGCAGCGGGTTGCGGGTTCGATCCCCGCACAATATAAACATTTGTGTGCATGAACATGTCTGTTTGTATTAGTCTGGGTGTTTTCTATGTATATAATGTATGTATTTACAAATAAAAAGTATTTAAGTATTATATCCGTTGTCAGGCACCCATAACACAAGCTTTGAGTAGCTTACTTTGGGACTAGATGGCGATGTGTGGGAATGTCCAAAGGATATTTATAAAGGATATTTAACTACGGTCGCTGCGCGCTAATTTAAAACCGGTTTTGTGATCGATAGTTAATATAACTAATGGTTGTTGTTAAAGTCGTTACCATTAGTTAAATTTGTGCGGTCTTTGCACCAAAATCACCTTAACCAGTATAGCCACTTTGTCCATGAAAAAAGGTCTATTTGTTCAAAATATTCACAAACGTAATTGTTGTTGAACAATGTGAAACAACAGCTGAAAATATTTTTTAACCATTACTTAAGTTAACCATCGATCCAGAAACCGGCCCTTAAGAAGCTTATTGAAGAACATAAACCTTAACCAATTGTCATAAAAGTAGCCATACTGACATTTGCTAATTTCCTCCATAAAACACGTACAATTGAAAATATTCAACCGCTGATAACGACATTAAACCATTAGTTAACTATCGATTAAGAAACTTGCCCCAAGTAATTTGTTATTTTTACACGAGCATTTTGATAAATTCGACACGAACTTTGTTGATAACTGTTGTAAGCAAGTAATTTATATTAAGTATCGATAAGGAGTCAAACTACAAAGTATATCCAATTGAGTTATTAAGGATGATAACGAAATTAAATAGTTAAATAATTGGTACTTTTGTGCAGTCTAGCTTTCACATTTCTATTTATTAGCTGTAAGTAAGACTGCTTCATGTTAATGCTAAATGATTTATTTGTATTTCTGCATATAAATGAAAATGAACTCATTGACACAAGTAAATTGTTGTCGTGAAAAACCTGACGTCATCTATTGTTTTTGTTTTTCAAGGTAAATCTTTCAGAATTCACATAAGTGAATTAATAACCATAATAATAATATTATGATGTCTTAGGGCCGATTTTTCAATAGTCAGATAACAAATATTCTTTGAACACAATACAATATGGCTAATTTGAAAACGTTTCTAAATTGTTGTGCGTAACTGTAATTTGTTAAAAGCTGTCGCTTTATAATTTATCAGTCTGATAAGTTTTACCTGACTATTGAAAAATTGGCCCTTTATATGAATAAAAATGCTGTAGCTTCTCATAGGGAGTTACTAAAATAATGTCTGAGACTTGAAGATATTACATGGATTGTAATAAAATGCAAACACATTCAATTTGAACTTTGAACAAAAAGATTTAATACTTTATAAATAAATAAATACAAAATCACTACCTAACTTTGGCACATATCACAACACTTTAAGTACTAGGCGATCATAACTTCCAAAGAGTTCAGTATCTTCCATAAATCGTAATAGTGAAGTTGAAGCCGCATCCTCTTTGACTCTTCAGCTTAATCTTCGCAAACCTCTGACCCACACCTCCAGCAGAAACTGTTGGGTATCCTCCTGTCCCGTCGCGATCATTATCCTTTATATAAATCGCTCTGATATACGCAAAGTTGGTCTGTCCCGGCTCTGGGTATTCTATGGTGCTTTTTCTGACTATGAGCGGGAAGCCATATTTGTATTCGTTTGCTTTGTATATCACAATGTCTCCGTACGTAGCTTGCCCCAATGAAAGGTCGTGACTTTGGCAGCTGTATGCCGCGATGAGGCAGAAAACCGATAGAATCGTCAGTACGCGCATTTTGAAGTCGTTCGTTCGTTACTGAAGAAGTGTCTTGTGTTGCGTTTGTTTTATATGTGCGGAGAGGTTTATGCGCGAGCGAGCCAAGATGTGTATCGTACGAGTGATAAGAAATAAACATAGGTGTGACATTCCACATGTCAACAACATAAGGGTGGTACGCTAAATTGCCTAAATTAATTTAAATTATTGATTTGAATGTTTATACACACATCAAAAGTGTCTAGGGATCAAGCATTTTTATGCGGATTTCTTGAGATTGAGATGTGGCTTCGTAATAAATTATGATTTTATAAAATATGGATCTTTTTTGGTGCATTTCATAATTTGAAACAGGAACTGTCAATCAAATTCGAGTAAAAGATGAAAATCAGCTGTCAATATTTTCCCTATAAAAACATACAACGCATTGAAGACATTATTAGTGCTACTGTTTCCCTACTACTGATTAAAACCAACGTTATTATAAATACGAGTAAAAATATAAAAATTGGACACCAATCACATACATTGCTCTGATTCCAAAGAAAGTAGCTAATTGCACCTGTGTCATGGAAATCAGACACAACGGTGGTACCATAACACCCAGACCCGTGACAATATAGAAAATTTTGATTTCTATATTGAGCCGACCGGCAATCGAACCCGGGACCTCGGAGCGGCGACGCCTTGAAACCAGCGTGCTTAGCCACTACACCAGGGTTGTCAAATATTTCCAAATTTGATAGGTTGTATGAACAAAAATAATAAAACGAGCAATCAACTGAATGATTCTATTTTTTTTAATAAGTTTTTTTACTAACACAGTATTTGAGCATTATTAGACAGATAATTTTATTTTACTTGTTAAAGTCCGAATTTTTTACCTACTTCCCATACTAATTTAATTTTTATTCCCGTTTAGTATTCAATAATAAATAAATAAAATAAATAAATAAATAAATATCCTTTGGACATTTCCACACATCGCCATCTAGCCCCAAAGTAAGCTACTCAAAGCTTGTGTTATGGGTGCCAGACAACGGATATAATACTTAAATACTTTTTTTTTGAAAATACATACATGATATACATAGAAAACACCCAGACCACTACAAACAGACATGTTCATGCACACAAATGTTTGTATTGTGCGGGGATCGAACCCGCACCCGCTGCGTAGTAGGCGATTTCTCGACCACTACACCAGACGGGTCGTCATATGTCGTCAATGTTCTATATAACGGGTAGAATTTTCATTTTAATACCAGAAATAAAATTGTGTAAAAAAATAAAGTAATCATTGTTCTTTGCTGACTCCTTAACGCATAAAACCATCCACATAGCAAACACTGGCAGATCTATCACTCTATCACGAGCCTCTCATCGTGAAAATAACCTGACAGGAGTTTCCGTAAAAACAATGTCATACACTAATATTAGCTATAAGTCTAATTTTGTGGCGTCATCTAATAGTTTATATAAACTATTATAATAATTAAATATATAATAATTTTGAACATTTCTGAGGGTGGATTATGTCTGTTACTCCTTTAAGCTACAACTATAGAATTATAACTTTACAATAATTTGACCTTGACTTAGTGGTTTTCCGCGGCTTCACCCAAATGTCGGATATCAAAAAATATGTATATATAATAAATATCCATATTGGATCATACATCGGAATAGCACATAGGCTGTAATGGATAGTGATATTTTTTGATATCCGACAGTTGGGTGAAGCCGCGGAAAACCACTAAGTCAAAGTCAAAGTCAAAAATAATTTATTCAATTTAGGACACAAAATGCCACTTATGAACGTCAATAATTAGTGTAATATCAACTAGCTATAATTAGTGTATATCAACTAGTTGAACTATGGATCTGACGTCACGATCAAATTTCGTGCCATATGAATTGACGCCACTTATCATCAACGATACAAACGGTTATGACCCCTTACACACTGCGACTTATAGCATCGATGGAGTCGCGAGTTTTGAATATTCGCGACAGCATCGCGACTCACGCAATGAACAGATATAATTTAGCATCGATATCGAATTATCGATGCAGGAGTGCGACTGCATAGATGCTTACGCGCGTTGTTATAGCTGCAGTCGCAAATATACAGTACATAATTTAACAATGTTCAGCTTCTACATCGCGACTGCATCGATGCTAACACGCGACAGCATGGCGACTGACTCAATGCTAAAAGTAGGTAGCGCAAGTGTGTAAAGGTTGTCAATTTGCGACTCCGTCGATGCAGCATCGCGACTGCATCGCTGTTTAAAGTCGTAGTGTGCAAAGAGGGTTCATTCAACATTCTAATTTCAAGGAATACGTCACAATTTTGTCATCGAGTTGCGACACATTTTTCCATCATAGCTTTTCAATACGTAGTATTAATAACAACTGGCTTAAACCGGGTTTCACCCGCGTAAATTTGGGACTTCCTTTACTAAATTGTATTGGCCCTCTTTTCACACTCAGGCTCGATCTCCCGAAAAAAGGCACTCTCTTTTTCAGGGTTTGAAACTTTCATCAAAGAAAAGATACAAGTTACTGAAGCATTTGGTTAAGTTATCAATTTTTTTTTCTGCTGCGCACGCCCTATGCTTATAAAGTCAGTTTTTCTTAGCTTGTCCTTGCCCTTGTGTACAATATTATAATAACGTTTATATAATAATGCCATTGAATAAAAATTATCTGATCAAAAAAGATCTCAGAGTTTAACGGTTAATTGCCTATATAGGATTCGAGTTTCGTGTTTATCTTATTTTTAACCGACTTCTAAAAAGGGGGAGGTTATCAATTTTTTGTATCTATGTTACCTCATATCTCAGTCATTTGTCGACCGATTTAAAAATATTTTTCCTTATATATAGGGTATACATTCTTATTGGTCCCATCGTTGCCAATTTGAAATCTGATGATGGGATCTTGGTGTAATCGAGGGAAACCCTAAAATTTTAAAGGCACGTAAGGTGTTTTTTTACTAGAAACTTGGTGTGACGTGTTGTTACGTCTGATAGTCATCATCTTGATGAGCTGAGCTGATGGTGGAACTCCTTAACCCTTAGGAGTTCAGTAATTATAATGACAGAAATTATGATAGGTGATTTGTAGCTTCTTCAAGAATAGAGTCATAAGGTGCAACTTAATTCAAAACCTAAAATGGTTTCCTTTCCTTTCAATAATAAAGAGTTTATTTAAGATTTTTTTAGCATTTTGGTTTTGAAGTCGGTTTTTAGTTTTTTTTTAAGTTATTTTTATTTTTAAATGAATCCGTTGAAATGGAATATCAAGATTGTTTACAATAATCGACGAGCAAAGAGAAACTGACTTTACTTAATCTTCATGTCATAAGGCACGGTGATCCATTCCTGTAACTTCTGTAAGGATCTTATGGTAAGGGGCTGATAGTAATCACGTTTGTAGTAATTCTAATCAGCCATATTTCTCGTGTAATCATGTTTTATCAGTGTTTGCTCTCCATAAATTACTTCTTATGACTCAGCCAACCGCGTCAAATCTTGTATACCTACTTACATGCATGATCTTATTAAATTGGTCTTATAATGGTCTTATTAAATTGTTACTCTGAAAATCGTGGGATATACTACGCAGTAACTATTTATAATTACCAAGAAATTGGAACGTTGAGTTTCAGTTCAGAGATAGTCGCAATTGTAAGAGCAACAGCAACTCAAGCTACACACAGTGGTATCTTATGCCTTTGTTATAAGGGTTATTTTTCGACAAAAGTGTAAAGGCCGATGTGTACTGTACAATATCAATATACTTAACCATTTTATAAGAAAGGACTGATTTCAATTGTGATGTAAATAACTCACTCGCTTTCCTCAAGTGATGTCACCAACAAACTACAATGCTGCAATATTTATATATGTTTATAAAGCTCAATGGTTTAATGCCTTTGGTTAGGAAAATATTTTGAAATTAAACCCTACAAACAAAACTTCATTTTCATAAGAATAAAAATATTATTTGTTACTCTAAGGGCCAATTTTTCAAAGGTCAGATAAAACTTTTCAGACTGATAAATTATAAAGCGACAGATTTTCAAAAATTTCAATTCAACGTTTTCAAATTAGCCATATTGTATTTTGTTCGACGAATATTTTTTATCTGACTATTGAAAAATCGGCCCTTAGATTCCTATTTCAAAGTTTTCAAAATCTATTCAATGTACGTTATTTAGTACAGTCAGCTACAAAAACATTTAATGCCTTAGTGGTATCATACATAAATCTTGCCTCAAACTGTCAAAAAAATATTAACAGTACAATTATCTTTTATGACCTTGCTACAGGCATTTATTTGTATGGACACGATCTTTACTATTAGGAAAAAAATATCTACTAAAATATTTGTCATTTTTTAGCAACAATAAAACACAGACCAAAAAATCAAACATTTGTTTAATTACAAAACCAAATCAGTATTTCCTAGCGAATTGGGTGTCGTCGTAAATCGGTGCACTATAACCTCCTTTGCTCAGATACCGTGCATTTGGATCACTAGCGTACACTTCTATCAAAAACTTATATCCTCTGAATATTGAAGGACTTTCCAGTTGTATTTTGACACTCTTTAACCCCACTCCACCACTCTCAATGGACGCTTCACCAGCTTTATCATCTCGTAGATCCGTCACATATACAGCAGTAATAATTTCATTGCCTGGAGCAACAACTGTCACTTCTTCTGACCTCGTCCATAAGGCAGGATTTGCTTCTTTCACCTCACTGTAAATCTGCTTCGACTGTTGCACATTGCCAATCCTTATATCATTTGCCGCGACCACTGACAAGCAAACTACCACCAAAGTTATATGCCCCTGGTACATTGTTACTGAGTCTTTGAGAAACAAGACGCAAATGATTCGTCTGAAATAACAGAAGACCTTATATACTAGTGACATTATTCATCATTTAGCAACAACATGAGATCATACTACCCATAAGTGATTCTTCGCAGTTTACTGCTAAAGGCGATTCTGTATAGATAATTTAGTATGATAGATCACTAAATTTTACAAGGAAATCACATTGACACGTCTGATTTACTATTGTGTTTGTTGAGACCGTGCAATGATGTCACTTTGTCCATTCATAGGTGATAAAATTTCACATGTTACTGCCAATTTATAAATAAATATACGAAACCATGATTCTATCGTTCATTTGATCTATTTTGATACAAAACTTCATACAGATCACACGTAAAAAATGGCAGTAAAATTAATCTCAATCATCTGTTTGTTGATCGTTCCGATTTTATCCCATGATTTGAATCTTGGGTATCCAGACGCAGGTTCGCAGCTGATTTACAGTAAAGTACATCAAGAAAATCCGGCGATTTGGGTGCGATCTGAAACTTTTACTGTGAACTGCTCGAGTAGTCAAGTCATCAACGCAATTTCGATCATGGATTTACGGCAAGACAAATGGGGAGAGGCTTATATCAAGGCAGGAGGCATCGGATCGAAGTCTGTCACAATTGAATTGGACAGCCCTTCAGTGTTTCGAGGTTACAATTTTTGGGTTGAAGTGTACGCTATTCAAGCGAACTATTTCTTTGCTAACCGTGGCTAGTGTTTTAATTGTTGATGTTATTTAATATTGTGATAGTAAATTGATATTAAGTAAACTGTTGTGATTATAACGGTATTTTATTGTTTTTCCATGCTATTGGTTTAATTACACTTTTATTGATTTGACTGTACCAACCAACATCTAGAGATCCAAGGTATTATAAATTTTATATGCAATACGCATACAAGTGATTTCAATTATTTGTCAAACGTATTTCTTTAGACTGTAATGTATAATACAAACTAGCAAGTATTTTATAAAAGTCGGTATCTTGTATTAAAAGTGGTAAGAAATAGCGGGTTAACTTATTACAAAATATTTTGAAAATATAATATAAATAATTCGTTCTGCACTTAAGCGTCATTAATTTATCTAACATACCTACAAGAAAGTTTTATCTTGATCATGACACAAAAAGTTATTTCGGGAAAACACGACGGGATACTTACCATGTAAGGAAGTTGTTAGTAGCGATTGTCAACAAGTTGTTTTGGAAGTTCCTTAAATGATCTGTTTACACAGTTATCGATACGTCAATACGTCATATGTATACGTATGTAACTATGACATCAAGCAATCTTTTAGGTAATATTATGCACTAGTTTCTGAGATGTCTTTGAATAGTTTTAGGTACCAAGAAAGAGAGCATTAAATAAGTATTATCAGTAGGGTAGACCGGGTACAAAAGTACCACGGGGCAATAGTACCATTGCCAATATTTCCAAACACAAACAATGTTTGAATGTGTTTGTAGCGCCAGTTTACGCGCTCGATTTGCCCCCTCCCGCTCCCCAGTCGGCGGCACGCCAGTGCTGAGGCGGACGCGTACACGGAAGATTTTTTGTTTTCGATCAGTCACAGTAAGATTACTCGTAAAAAGTTTTAGTCTGTAATTCCGATTAAACTCGCTTTCTTATCAAATCATTGCTTTCATTAGTTTACTAACACTTCAATCTTTGTAAAAGTGATGAATTATTGTTATAATAATTAATAAAATGCCGTGATTTGTTGGTTAATATTTAAACTGTCCATTTGGAACAATTGTACCACTGAAGGTGGGGACAATTGTAGCGGTACAATTAACCCCATGGTAAAATTAACCCCGATATTATATTAGTTATGAATTATTCTGATTTAAATTAATTTAATTAAAATGAGTTGAAATTAATTAGGGTGAATGATTTTAGGCACATACTTATTTGGACTTTTTGTTTAATATGCCACGGCGAAGAGCGAAGTTAACTGAAAGAGGCTCCAAGGACCTGTTCCTTTATGAACAGGCATTTCAAGAAATTGAAAATGGGCGATCAATTCGGGCTGCAGCTGCGATGTTCAGTCTTTGTCACTAATAAAATATACAAGGAAAAGGAAACAAATCTTGGTGGTGCCATAAGTATGAGATATAATCCCGCAATGAAAGTTTTCTCTGAAGAACAAGAGCCGCAACTATCAAAGTTTTGCATTTTGTGTATGGAACCTTATAGTGCCAGCCGTCCAAATGAAGTTTGGGTTCAGTGCATAATTTGCGGAATGGGCACACAAATAATGTACGGCACAAGAAGCCAATTATGTTTGCCATAACTGCGATTCTGATTAAAAATTAAAATATAAATATCATAATATTAAGAACTGCCTGTCAGGGTTAATTGTACCGGGGGTCAATTGTACCCTCATACAAATTGATAGTTTTTGTTTTTTGTGATTTGAATGGTTGTGAGTAAGATAATTACTTAATGTTTGAGTCAAAAGAATAGTATATTATGCAAGAGTTGACTATTGTTTGTTATTGGAGAAGAATATTTGTTTTTATTTAAGTTAATGACGTGTTGTCTTTTTCGACTGATTACTATTAAGTATTTTGATTCTTAAGAGTAAAGTCTGTTACTGTAGCTTTATTACAACTTAAAATTACCAACCATTAATAAAAACATTATTATTAACACTTATTTCAGAGTTTTATTACTAAATTTATTTCTGGTACAATTAACCCACAGTAGGGGTCAAATGTAACACACGACACCATTCTGTTCAGATGTGGTTTTCATTGACTTTTCGGTACCTTAGGTTTTATTTAAGTACACACATTTGCAGCTTAAGAGTGTAGGTAGTGAAATTTAAATGCAGAATAAAATATATTTCAGTAGATTTGTCGCTATCAACCAATGTTTAAAAAATGGTACCATTGTCCCCGGTCTACCCTAGCCATAGATTAAGAAATTCACTAGGATAGTTTTAATCACAATGGTAGTTGGTAGTTTATTTAAAATCTAAATTAATTACGAATTTAATTTAGGATAATTAATATTTTAAATAATTAAGCTGGTCCAAAACACACATTTCCTCACGTGACCTTAAAGGCTATTAAAGGATTTGATGTCAAACCTTAGACGATATTGAACTTTTGCTGTTATAGACAAATCTTTATAGTAATCAAGAATATTGTTGTAAGCAGTGACGCCAGTTCGGACGCCATGACAGTTGGAGCGTTTTTGTGACCCGTTAAAATTGCATTTTTTTAATCATATTTAGATCATTTAAATGAATGTAAATATTTTAAAAAAAGGTTTTTGATTTATATACAGGGTGGCTCAAACAGTAACATCCAAAATTTTATTTGGATGCTTTACATCCAGGTCTATCTAAAGTTCCAAACATACCATATTTATGATAGCCAAATTTTTGTAGTTTACGAGGCTTTTTTTTTCAATTTTTTAAAACTTTTGTTAATTTTCGTTTTAGCTAGCTCATAATATTATCTTAGTAAAATGAATTTATAGGAGGAACCGACATAACACCATACAAAGTGGAGGAATTATTTGATTAAAAATACTCAAAGTTGGCAAAAAATAATATCTCGAAAACTACAAAAATTCGGCTAACATACAAAGGGTATATTTGGATAGCCCTGGAAATAAGGCTTTCAAAAAAAATTTGGACGTCAGTGTTTGGGCTACCCTGTATGAGTTAGTATATAGGATTCTGGGATCTACAATGCCCCAGATAATATAATACTACAAGTAACAATGCTTAATCATTGAACGATGACGAATCTTCGAGACTCTACCTCGGTGATAGGATAGATTGCCCGGTAGGATATTATAGATTGCCCTGTGCAGTGTTCACGATCGGATGGGTATCTTGTTCTATGAAATAATTTAGGTACCTACTTAACTATAGTAAAAAAACCGGCTAAGTACGAGTCGGACTCGCACACTGAGGGTACCGTGCCAACTTTAACTGAATTAGAAATCCACTTACTTCCACAATTTTGTTGACAGCAAATATGACTTTTTTTTATAAATAAATATCAAAGTTAAGTTGTGTTGAATATGTGCCCTGTCTCAAAAACTTCTAGTTCGAACTCGTCCAAACCAATTTTCTTTGAAAATCTTTGTCAAGATCTACAACATCATTTATATTTTTTCAATATTTACACTCGCTTAGGTTAAAAGTTAGGTCTTGATGAAACTTTAAGGGTTCCTTTTTTTGCCATTCGGCGACGGAACCCTAAAAATACCGAGTGCTTATAAATTAAATGTTAATATGCTCTATGTTTTCGCGGGTATTGGTAATGCAAATTATTTAGCCATTCTTCGGTTACTATTATAATATAATATAAAAATAATAATATTGGATACCGATCACATATGATCCCAAAGTAAGTGGCTATTGCACTTGTTTTATGGAAATCAGAAACAACAGTGGTATCACAACACCAAGACAATGTAGAAAGTTTTGTTTTCTACATTGATCCGAGCGGGAATCGAACCCGGGACCTCGGAGCGGCAACGCCTTGAAACCCAGCGTGCTTAACTACTATACCACAGAGGTCGTCAGGAAGAGATGGTAGTATTTGAAGCGACGACAAATTAAGAAAACCCTTTTTCCTGTGATCACGTTTAATGAAACAATAACCACTACATTTGCTAGCTCTTATTACAGACAACATAAAGTCTATAATCAGTGGTCAACATTTCTTGGACTTGGTGTTTGTATTGACCTCTTGGCAGCCTTGTGTTTATACGATTTAACAAATGACCATCGCCATTTAAAATACTCTTATTATGTATGGGACAAAGTTGAATTTTGCTTGAATATTGTTTGCGTAAAGATGGAAGTGATCTCTATGCGTCAAGTGTGTGATTCAAACAATGTTAAGCTGGGATTACATGGACAAGTTAAAAGTCATATAACTAAATAATTTATTTTAAAATGTAACTTCGTTTGATTTTGGGCTAAATGTAGACTCAAGCATGATTAAGCTCAGCTTGAATGTCTTCAAAATTATGTTTCCTATATTTAGTTAGTACCCCAGATAATATAACTACTACTAGTACTAAACGCGGGTATGGCCGACCATGTTACATATAATAATTGATTGTAAGTAGATTGCTACATTGTCACCTTATTATTTTTGAGTTCCCGTTATTTCGGTACTGTTGCAAGTGCTACGGTCACGGGCGTCACTAAAGTTGATGCTGGTAAGCTGTAATGGCACTTGCAACAGTGTCGAAATATGTATTTATTTAAAGACTTTATTGCACGAATCATAGTGTACAAAGGTGGACTTAATGCTAAAAGCATTCTCTGTTAGTCAAACCTTTAGGTCATGCGAGATGGCAATGGGTGCAGCGAAAAGAAATTCAGAGAATATCAACAAAAAAAGTAACAATTTACTAATGTTTATAGTAACAAATAAAATATACGGGAAATATACAGGAACTCGGAAAAATATTACAACCAAAAATATACCGTTACAATCTATTGTAATGTTAGTGACTATGTCAGTTTATATCAATATAATACATAAGTTCTCAGATAATATTATCTTTTGCGTTGTAAACCTCATTTAAGAGGCTCCGAGCCCAATTAAAACAATTTCGACATTTGACCTCTAATTTCTGTCTCCCTCTGACTATCATTGAGTCGTGTGTTTACTTAATACGTAGTATCGATTGACTAGTCCAACCGTAACAACGTAAGATGTGGACGAAGTATTTTTTGGTTTTCTGCGCATTGGTTGCAATCGCGCACTCAAAAACCGTGTTTGTTGGTTTGACTAATGCCTCATCCGGACATGTGAGACTGGTCGGAAACAAGCTCGTGGAAAGAAACGCTATTCCATTATTTAAAAGGACCGACGAAGAAATCATAGAAATTGAAGGGGCTGTCATCAAAGGAATTGCTATCAAGGACTTGGACAACGGATTGGCAGAACCATCTATAACTCTTGGAGGACTAGGTTTCAATTACGTTAATATCAAACTCAAAAGTGAAAGAGGTTCTGGGTACAGATTTATAATTGAAGTATACGCGTGATATTTTACTGTGATGCGAATAAAGTACTGTTCGTGTTTCTACTAAGTTTGATTTAATTCATTTGACTATGTGTAATTTATATAACTTGTGTTGGCGTTGAGATGTGATTGTTGTTGATAAAAAAACATAAACATGTAATGATTTGAATACATTTTCTTGTTTTATTTTATTGTTAACTATGTAGAAAGATAGGTACATTTAGATTGACTGAGTCACAACGATATAAAATTGCGCTTACATCAGATGCTTGTTTTATTCTGTCACATAGGTTATAAAAATTATTAGTGCTTATTTCTCCATTTAAGTTATTATGACAATGGTAATGACGAAGTAATAACTTAAAGATTACTGTGTAGGTGTTGTGGTGACTAATTTGGTTCTAATGATACCGGAGGAGTTTGATTAATATTATTAACGAATAATTAATTTTTATTTTCTTCATTTGATTTCGTTTATTGCAGCTCACTATAATTTTGATTTCCTTTCGATTCAAGGTGCTAGTGTAAACTGACCTTATAGACACAGGAAAATCACAACAAGCCCATGTAACCTCAGCTTTAGCTTCCGATAAACTACATTCAAGACATTTGACCTCACGCGTTCTCTTTCTACGATACTGTCATCTCGCTTGTGCATTACTTCATCATTCTAAAATCAAGTGCGAAGAATCGACACGCGTTCGGTTTTTAAAAATGTTTAAATTTTTCTTAATTTTTGCCGCCATTTCGGCCGTGTGCCAAAGTAAAAGTATCTCAGCGGGGACGGTTTATGATTACAATGGACTGGTTAGAAAAGTTTACGAGAAAAATGTGGAAGCGACTGGTATACCTTTAATTAAGAGAGAACAAGAAGTGTACTACGAATATGCACTAGGAGACCAGAAGATTAAAGGGATCGCAATTTTGGATTTGGAGAACGGACTGTCTGAACCATCGATAACTAGAGGAGGGATCGGATTTAATTTTGTGAACATTAAACTGAAGAGCGAAAGAGGTTCTGGGTTGAAATACCGTGTTGAGATTTACGCGTGATTATAAATTGTGGTGATTAAATAATCTAGTAAACATATTGTAAGTGTATTTTATTGATTATCTCTCTTTGTGAGGCTATAAAATAGTTCCGTATAAGACTTTTAGGACCGGAATATTGAGTCTCGTGTTATGTGAGCAGGGATAGTGCTACAGTCTTCTTAAGTTTCGTTGTATGCATGATATTATTTTACCTAATTAGTTTAGCTTTGCAGTTCTTTTATTAAATTTCGTGTTTACTTCAATTAGATTCACTGATAAAATTTCACGCTATTTATGTAACAAAACGTAAGTTATCGAGAAACAAGTTATTAGAACCAATTGGAACCTTTGAAATCAGTTTTATATTTTCCGAGATAATTTACGATTACAACATTAAGAGAAAAGAAATAAATCTTTAAAAGTTAATGAGCTACATATTTGATTAAATTATTTTGTTATCATCTCAAGAGAAATGGGTTTCGAGAAATGGCTTGAAATGTATTTAACTTTACCTACATAATTACGTAGAGGAATGTGATTCACTGAGTGACTGCTTGTGTTAAATGAAACAACTCGTAATACAATATTGTATGGTAGAGATAAGATAAAAAGTAAACATGTTATAAAAGGTCACTAATAATACCTATTTCATTTGTTTCGCTCCCAGCGCCGTACCGTCCCGGCCCCGTCCCTCCCGTCGAAACGGGATAAAAAGTATTCTTTGTCCTTCTCCTGGTTAAACTACCTCCCCAAAAAATTTCAATCGTTAAGTTATAAAATAGTTTAACTAACACGACTTACTTTTATATATAGATTTTTTTAAAGTACGAGGTGGTGTGATACAGTATTATATAATCGGGGGCTGTAGTAATTGATTAGAAGGTTCCACATACCTACGTATGTTTTAGAAGTGTCATACGTATATAGGTAGAACCTTAACGGCCACGTTAAAGTACAAGCTTTTTTTCAGACCGGTAAGGACAGTTTGGGCTATTTGGGATTACAAAGAAACAACAGATTATATTTACTCTTTTTTTAATGTGACTAAGATTGACAATTATTATTATCTGTGGTAAGTGATTATTACGAGTAGTTTCGTCAGTTTTATCACTGACTTTTGATTATTTTGATTGAAGATATGATATAAAATTTTATATCCTGAGGCTGCGCTTCAGCATCGCTTGGCTTCTGAGGTTGGACCACTACATCTATAGAAATATTTAAATATTCAAATAACTCACAAACATCTTTTATCTCCATTTGTTTAGTCAGTCATTAAACATATTGCTCTCGTAAATTGTTGATAACGTAAATGTCCCTCTTATCGATCTTATCATGTTTTTATCTAAAAGTGTAACATCAATACCAGTAAACATTCATTTCGTTTTCACACATTACACGTTTCAGACACATTTTTATTTCAAATACAAAATGTTAAAAGCAATACTAATTCTGCATACCTTAGCCTATTTGTGTTTTAAAAAAGTAAATGCAGAAGGTGTTTTACTGGGTACACTATCAGACGACGATCGGTTACTGCACAGAAGTTTGCACGAAAAAGTACCTTTCATCCTGAGAACATCGGACATCGCTTTTCCTCAATACAACGAAGAGCAGGACAACGTGATATCAGCAATCAAAGTAATAGACAATAACTTGCAAGATGGCGCATCTGTGAAAGTGGACTATGGCGGTGTTGGACATACATTTGCTAATGTGCATTTGAGAAGTGCTTTGTGGGGCGGTTTTAACTTCACTGTAGAGATTTACGGATCGAAATTAAAGTGACAGTAAATATTTTATTGGTTTCATTTATTGGTACTCGATTTGTTAAATCCGCTTGATAAAGTTTCTTATCCTTAAATTAGAAGACAAACAAATATCATCTTGTGTTGTTTGGTTAATTAAATGCTGTACTCTGTCTGTGTTGTACCCACTCCAGTACCTATTGGGAACTCAACTCTCGAAGTTGTCGACGAGTACGTCTACCTTGGACAAGTGATCCAATTAGGTAACTTTGAGAAAGAGGTCAATCGACGAATCCAAAATCCAACTCGGCTGGACAGCGTTTGGTAAACTGCGCAAGAGCGTCTTATCGTCTCAATAACCTCAGTGTCTGAAGACTAGTCTCAACCAGTGTGTGTTACCAGTGATGACATACGGATCCGAAACGTGGTCTCTAACTATGGGCCTCATAAAGAAGCTCAAAATTACACAACGAGCGATGGAGCGGGCTATGCTCGGTGTTTCTCTACGAGATCGAATCAGAAATGAGGAAATACATAGAAGAACTAAGGTAACGGACATATCCCTACGAATCTGTAAGCTCAAGTGGCAGTGGGCAAGGCACATAGCGCGAAGAACTGGTGGCCGTTGGGTGCAGAAAAGTTCTAGATTGGAGACCTTTCGACCAAAAGCGCAGCGTGGGACGTCCACCGACAAGATGGACGGACGACCTTGTTAAGATCGCGGGATCACACTGGATGCAGACCGCTTGTGATCGGTCGCTGTGAAAAACCGTGGGGGAGGCCTATGTTCAGCAGTGGACGTCCTTTGCCTGATAGTGATGACGATGGTGATGACTCTGTCTGTACCAATAAGCATCCAATGATCTGCCAGTTAGAGTGATCTAGTTAGTAGTAGTAGTAGGTACAAAACATATTTTTCAAATTGTCGCTCTATAAGTATAGTATGCGCAATTTTGTACTGAGTTAAAAAACAATTTTACTTTTGAGTCCTTTAAAGTTAAGAACACATTATGGATAGGAATGAATCCTGGAAAAACAGACAGATACAGAGATAAAAAAAGATTTTAAATTGAGACAGCTTTGTATACTCCAAATATTCTTATCTGGTATGTACTTTATCATTGTTAAAACTACCGTAACTCCTGAATAAGTTAGTATGACACAACAAGAACGGAGAAGACAAATCACCTTCAAATAAAAATATTTATGGATCCATTAAAGCTGTGCACGCGAGTGAAATAAAGCAGCATAATAAAGTCTATTGCGTCCACAGTTTTAGTGGACGTTTTATATACCTGATGGCAGACGAAAGGAAAACGCGTAGAAGAAGCTAATACGCGTCTTACCTTATTTCTTGAATCAAAAATACACTGAGAACTAGATGTTTAAATAAGTACAAAGTGTGGCAGTAGCTGAAGTTCTTAGGGTCAGATGGAGATTTCCTAGGTTTTAGTAAGGCCACAATTTTCGACTTCCGCCACAGTTCGGTGTAGTGGTCGAGAAATCGCCTACTAAGCAGCGGGTTGCGGGTTCGATCCCCGCACAATACAAATATTTGTGTGCATGAACATGTCTTTTTGTATTGGTCTGGGAGTTTTCTATGTATATCATGTATGTATTTACAAACAAAAAGTATTTAAGTATTATATCCGTTGTCTGGCACCCATAACACAAGCTTTGAGTAGTTTACTTTGGGACTAGATGGCAATGTGTGGGAATTTCCAAAGGATATTTATTTATTTATTACTTAGTTTCGGGATCTTCACTGATGCCATGCACGCTGCAGTTGGCAGTTAGTTAAATTAAATTGTACAACTAAGTACGTTATTTTTAAGATGGTATCATATACCGTTCTATATAATTCATTGATAATTATGGTCTGCAAAAACCGGCCAAGTGCGAATCGGACTCGCGCACTGAGGGTTCCGTGCCAACGTTAACTGAATTAGGGAAACCACTTACTACCACCTTTTTCCACTAAGCTAAAATACCACAATTTTTAGACAACAAATATAACTTTGTTTTTCATAGTGTTTGTATGAAGAACAAAGTTATGTTTGCGGTTGTTGAAAATGTGCTATATCTAAAAAACTTCTAGTTCGATCTCATCCGAACCAATTTTCATTGAAAGTATTTATTAAGATCTATATTATATTTTTTTTTCAAAATTTACACTCCCTTAGTTTAGAAATTAGATGGGGGAGGACGCCCATTTTACCACTTTGGAAGCGTCTAGCTGTGAAACGTTAAAATTAAAAAAAATGGTTTTAGAAACCTCTATTTCATTTTGAAAGACCTATCTAAAAACACCCCACACGCACAGGTTTGACAAAAAAAATTTTTTTTGGTTTTAGTTTCATGTATGAGAGCCCCCCTTAAATATCTTTTTTTTTATTCTTAATCGTATAAGAATCGTAAAGAGGTTAACAGGATACATCTTCCCACCAATTTTCAACAGTGTGGTGCTTATAGTTACAGAATAAAGTGGCTGTGACATACGGACGGACAGACAGACAGCCAGACAGACAGACTTGACGAAACTATAAGGGTTCCGTTTTTGGCCATTCGGCTACGGAACCCTAAAAAAGGGCACGGTTAAACCATTGACCATAACTAAAAGACTGGAAACAGTTGACACTCACTGCCGTCAGGTATGAGATAAATAAATTAAGATGGTGCAACTGTACCTGACTAGTACTTGTAGATAGAGTGTAATAAGGTCAGTTAACGGCGTTTAAAATAATAAGCTAAACATTGAAAGATTAAGAACATGTCTATCTGACATTAGGTCAAAAAATCAAGGCCTCGTATTTAACTTCAATGTCACCAGCCCGTAATTCAGGAACATTTGAGTCGACGAAAACAACAATAAAATATCTTTATCACGTGCTATATTATTATGACTTTGACAATAATTCCCAGGGAGGGATTGTAAGAAGCTGTTAACAGTAGGTAATTTCACTATGAAAGCTAGGCTCTGAACTTTGACATAACCGCAGTTAAGATGCTTCTAAGCTTTTCTCGTTAGCCGTGGTCAAATGAATCGGATAGCGAACGCATAAAGAAGATAGGGCTGAGTTAAAACTGAGATATCACTGATTTGTGGGACCGATGGGATTTTATAGAGCTGATAAAATTCAAGGCTATCCAAACAGTACAGGTTTCATTCATACTAAATACGTTTTATAAGGTACTAGTGGTCTCCCGCGACTACGTCCGGGTTTTTTAAGCTTCCCCTCCCGTCGCAGCGTGATGTTTTAGAGCCTGAAGCCCTCTTCAATAATAAGCTTTCCAGCACAAAAATATTTTTCAAATAGGTCCAGCAAATAGCAATAAAGTTCAAATTGACTACGTTTTAGTTAGAAACCATTTGTATGGGAAAAGAAAAGGTCTGTTTTTATGGAATTTCCGGTAATTATTCGGTTTTTTCGCCGTAAAACCATAAATATTTGAACTTCAAAGAATTGGCCAAATTAGTTCAGGTGTTGTTGAGTTATGCGCTTACCAACACATTTTGCGATTTATTTTTATATTATAGATTTACAACTTTATATGTCCAAAGATTTAAGGTTTAAGTTAAGAGTTAAGTTATGATGGTCCACCAAAACGAATTGCTTTCCATTCAAGGTGAAGATATAATATTCCTTTTATAAGATAAAGACACTAGTAGTTACTATTTGGATATTATTTTTTACTAAGACATAATACCTACAAAGACCATCCCGTCTTTTATCTTATTAAATAATGAGGTGGTTGATTGGTTGTGTTACAAATATACCTAAAACGAACTAAACAGTGGTCACAAAGTTTAACTGCTCCATACATCTTAAAATTCTCGTGTCACAATGTTCGTTCTTGTACTCCTCCGAAACGGCTTTACCGATTCTTACCAAATTTTATGTGAATATTCAGTAGATTTTAGAATCGGCTAATATCTATTTTTCATACCCCTAAGTTATAAGGGTTATTTACTTTTAAATATTGTTTTTTTAAGTTTTGGACGAATTTTTTTGTTTTTATTTTTTTATAATGTGGCATTTAAAGATACATACAACCCTAAATTTTTACTTTTTTATCACCAACCCCTATTTTTTTATAGCCATTTTAGTAATTTGATCAGTTTTCATCCCGCTCGATAACTGATCAATTTTAGTGTTTTTCTTTACTTTTAAAATTACGAGGTTGGCCGAGACGGGGATGGAACGGGACGGTGCTAGGGGCGAAGCAAAGTTCGCTGGGTTAGTCCGCTAGTTTCATATATAATTTCCATAAATATTTAACAACTAACGGTTTAACCACTCTATAGAGTTCCAACCATAGACACTAACATTTAAAATCTATGGGATCACATCCACTATGGGGGCGTGAATATAATGACCCATAATTGTGTTAATGAAGGTCCCAGGATCTATCGGACGGGTCCTATTATTAATTCAATTCAAATCTGTAGGATAATAGCCTGTTTTTATTTGAAGTGGGAGAAGGAATTGATTAGCTTGGTAGTTAAATGCAATTTAAGTTTTGAGAGAGGAAACGTTTTACTTATTTTTTTTGGGGCTGGTCATTATGTAGGTTGCTTTTTATAATACTGAAGGGCATTTTTAGATTAGACTCCTTCGTTTATTATACCTCGCTATTTTTACCAACAATAAAATTTATCGGCTGAATTTGGATGTGACAGGTAGCTGAAGTCTTAATAGATACGACTACCATAGGTAAAGCTTCAAATAATGCTTTGATTTTACAAAACACACAGGTAATAATTTTTACTGCTTTAGGCACTCGAAATATTACTACGAGTGCTTAATTACAATGTGTGGTTAACGAATTTGCGAAATCTCTAATTATAGACCCCAAACACAACAAGTCATTTGTATCATCATGATCATTATCAGCCCAAGACGACCACTGTTGAACAAAGGCCTCCCCTACGGTTTTCCACAGCGACCGATCACAAGCGGTCTGCATCCAGTGTGATCCTGCGACCTTTACAAGGTCGTCTGTCTATCTTGTTGGTGGACATCCTACGCTGCGCCTTCGGTCAAAGGGTATCGTATCAATCTAGAATTTTCTTGACCCAGCGGCCATCAGTTATTTGCGCTATGTGCCCTGCCCACTGTCACTTGAGTTTACTGATTCGCAGAGCTATGTCTGTGACTTTAGTTTTTTTACGTATCTTCTCGTTTCTTATTCGATCTCGTAGAGAAACACTAAGCGTAGCCTTTCCATCGCTCGTTGTGTTAGGTATTTAAATGAGGTACACATAATATTTACTTTTCCAAATAAAATTTATAATATAAAGGTTCAGCATGTTTTTAAAGATTAGTAGTGGATTATACGGGCCGCTTGCAATCGGTTACTTCCGAAATCAACGGGTATATTGCACCACACGACTCACAATATGATGATGGTGATGATAAGTAATATTTTATTGTATTCATCAGTATTTTCTCTTTATGTTTACCTTTTTTTAAGTTTTCCGGGTGAACACGATAACAAACAATCAGTAGATTATAAACGCCACATCGTTGCTATCAATTTGTGATAGCGAATGTCATATCATTACTTTTTGTGCAGCACGTAGCTACAGTTATTTTAAAATCACTCAATATTATGAACAAAACTCTTTACAAACTATTTTTAGTACTTTTCTGTCAGTTTTTTGCTCGTCCTAGTTATCAATATGTAGTGGAAAGTAGTGAAAATTTGAACTACGATTATTACGATAATTTTTATGATAACGACACGATAAGTGAAGTGAATGCATTACTATACAAAACGGCTAAGAAGTTCTACTGCAGCTATCAAGATATTGAAAGTGAGTACCTACCTACTAACAGGTCTTTATTAAACTTGTTTTTATTTATTATTTATTATACAATAATGCAATTATTTATTTGCCAGAATACATTATCATATAAAATTAACAGAAAAGGTCAAAAATCCGTCTTCGTTATTGTATCCAGCCTGCATGCGGACATGCAAATATTAAGAATTAAAGATTAAAATCCAATACAATTCAACTAAATAAAATAATCATGTCCTTATTAAATAAACTAGCGGTCCCCCGCGACTTCGTCCGCGCGTTTTGAGTTTGCTCCCTCCCCTCCCGTCGCAGCGTGATGTTTTATATCCTAAAGCCTTTCTCAATAAATAAGCTATCTAACACAGAAATATTTTTTCAAATCAGTTCAGCAGTTCCTGAGATAAGCGCGTTCAAACCAACAAACTCTTCAGCTTTATAATATAATTAGCGCAAGCGCACGTTGTACTTAAGCTGCGAACATTATTTTGGTGCGGAGTTATGTTAAAACTGTGATAGCTCCTAAGATATTTATTGAAATCAAATGATGTACAGGGCAACTTGGTTCTAAAAGAAATGCTCGTGATGATGAATGTATTTATTTTGATAAGAATAAATACCCGTGTGTATAATACACCTCTAAAAATGATGCATTATTTTTTTACAAATTTATTAACATAAAAAAGGTTGTAGTAAGTCAACCATAAAAGATAGACTTATGCTGTCGCGGACTTTATTATAGAACTCTTAATGATGAATTATCTTGTCATACATGATTTTTGTGTAACTTTAGCGGTTTCCGCAGCGTACGCAGCGGAAGCTCTCAAAAGGAATATCTTTCTCCCGTTTTCGCAACATTTTTCATTGCTACTGTGGTCTTGTGTGTGTATCTTTATGGTATATAGCTTAAAGCCTTCCTCGATAAATGGACTATCCAACATAAAAATAATTTTTCAAATCGGGCCAGTAGTTTCTGAGATTAGCGCGTTCAAACAAACAAACAAACAAACTCTTCAGCTTTATAATATTAGTATAGATTGAGGTGTGTCATATGCCATAATAATTCTTAATTATTTTTAACAAACAAGAATAAATAAACAACTTTAGACATGCAAAATCTATAATAAAAAAATGAATCGCAAAATGTGTTGGTAAGCGCGTAACTCAACAACGCCTAGACCAATTTGGCCAATTCTTTTTAAAAATGTTCGTTGAAGTTCAAGGATGGTTTTTACAGCGAGAAAATTTCGAATGTAAAATAAACTTAAAATCGACCTATTGAAAAACGAAACCTCTTCCTAGCGGCAAGGAGGCTATGATACTGGCTGTGTTGCTGCGTTGGATGGCTATATTCAGTGACTGATCAAGAGTTTAGACCGCCCTAGGCTAATTATCAAGACGCGCCTGCGTCAAGTACCAGGTTTATTACAGTCCGTCTAAAAAGAAAGGCTGCCAGTGTGGACTGCCAGAAAAGTACGCCACCTGGTAGGTTGGTAGGAAATACTGCGTCTAAAAGTAATCCTAGTGATTTTCTTCATTTGCAAACGAAACCAGCAATCGAGCAAAGATGAAGGCCAATAAGCAATGCGCGAGCGAAGCGAACGCGAAAATATTTTCCCCCTAGGGACACGGACATCAATGAAAGCCCTACAAGTTTCTTCATAAGTTTCAAATAGAACCTCAAAAATCTGTTTCGCAAATAGAAACATTCAAAATCGTAATCAGTACTTTTATTATTATGATTTCTCATTTAATAAAACATTTACAAATACAACAAGATATCGAAAAAAATAACAAGGAACATACATAAAAAATGGTGCCAGGCGTATAAGCAATATGCGGAGTTGTTTTAATCTTTTACGTTCATTTGCATTAAAATAAATATAACGGGCATCAATGTAAATTATTTATAAAAATACAAGTACTTACATTTTGAATTTACACGCACATTTCATTTTGAAGTTACACAATAAAATCCTCTTAAATTTCAGATTCAGAGCTCATAATTTATGGAACAAGATCATGGGCCTTCCCGAAGCAGAATGTCAATTTAACGCTTTCCTTCCCGACAAAGGTGAGGACTTAGAAATCGTGGCAGAAACATTGTAATGGAAGCCTGTTTTAATGGATAGGAGTGATTCTTACTGTTCTAGTGCTAAAATCTTAAGTTTGTGATGATTTTTAATATTTTTTAAACTACTTTACGTAAATCTTGTTTAAACTTGATAAACCTCTTACGAAACTATGTATTTTTATGTTATGTGCCCAATTCACTGCGTCGAGCCATGCGAGCACGAACATTTGTGTCAAAGTCATGGATATTTGTATTATGGAAAACGCCCCCGTCATAATCGTTGTCTGGTATTCTTAACACAAGGAAGAACATTCCTTACTTCGAAACCAAATAAAAAGGTTTTTTTTCTGGCGCATAAAAAAATATAAAAGTTAAGCCTGAGCAAACCTGCTGGACAAACCTTAACTGTGAGGTAGTTTCAGCCATAATCCACTACGCGGGCTCATTGCGGATTGGTGCAGGGGTGTTTGCAAGGAAATCGAGAAATGTCAGATGTTATCAGGCCTCTAACTAGGCTTAAGTACTAATATCAACCGAAATTAGCCGAAACCACCAGCTTACCGTGCCTTCCGAAGCACGGACAAGTTCGTGATATACGTCACTTAAATGATTTAAACGGTCGCTCATCCAAACACGACCATACCATAGGTTGCTTAACATTGGCATTGGTATCACTACCAAAGCGCTGCCACCAATGCGCAACGAGCTTTATGGCGCATATCGGTGACATCATACGACTTGCTTATATAGGGTCTAACAAAATCAACTGCATTCCTTCTTAGGGCTAATTCTGACCCTCTAATACAACAACTTTTTGTAAGGGACCACATAGTAATCCAAAAAAAATATATTTCACTTTCCCATACTAGAGTGCCGATCAGCTGTTACTAGTTTGTATGGAGAAATAAAATAAAAACTAGGGATTTCGATGTTGTACCATACAAAAAGATGTTGAATTCTAGCAACAGAATCACCACCGCGAAGGAATGCAGTTGATTTTGTTAAACCCTGTCTACATAATATGAGAAAGTCGTGTTAGTTACAGTATTTATAACCCAAGATCGGCTGAACTGATTTGTCTGAAAATTTGTGAGGAGATATCCCGTTATAGACAGGGCCGGGGTTGGGGTGGGACGGGGCCGGGCTGAAACGATGGGGAGGTAGATTAGAACCTGGAGAAATACCTAGGATACTTTTTATCCCATTCGTCAGTACCGGGGTTGGGGCGGGACAGGACCAGGGCGAAGCAATGATCGCTGGGACCGCTTAACTTTTTAAATTACGAGGCTGGGTGGGACGGAGCTGAGGCGGGACGGCGCTGGGGCCGAAAAAAAGTTCTCTGGGTCCGCTAGTTTACTTTATTTATTTATATCGATTTGCCATTGCTTCATACTATCCGTCCGCGTCTGCTAGCTGAGCCGAGCGCGCGTACCAAACTGTGAAAGGAAGCCCCGTTTACGCGCGTGACACGATATCCTCGTATCAACTTATTATCCAACGATGTAGACCTTTTTAGTTGTTCTCTGAGTGAGTTCACACGAGCTGCGATATTTATTATTTGCTATACATAGATTTGTTTTATACATAGTTGAATTAGTAGATTATATTCTCATTTACTTATAATATCGCATTGGGTGTTATGTTATCCTGTAATGATAGATATAAGTTTGGAAAGATTAAATTATAAATAAATTAATTAACTTTTTTTACAGGAGCACCCCCGTTCAAGCCTCAGAGACCCAGAGGAGCCGTACATGATCACTGGGTTCAAGGTGGTGCTGTTCGCTGATGCTGAGGAGTCGCAAGGGTTCATTACTAGTGGGGGACTGCTGCAGGTATGATGGAAATGTATTTTGTTTATTGGATAAATAATTTGTGTTATTTTATCAGTATTGGGAGTGTTAGTCAAATTACAGTATCCGTCATTAAAATTACAAAAGTGGCCGGAGGCGTTGACTCAGAGATATTTAATTATTGATAACCATTGATCATATAACAGTCGCCCGGACAATATAAATCATTAAAAAAAACTAAAACACGTAAGTGAGTATGTGTAATTAATGATACAGGGTGTTTGGTACATCGTTTGCCAAATGAAAATGGCATACAATGGGGGTCATAAGCTATCATTTTCTGCCCTAATTTTTTTTGGTCCGGTGGTTTTTTTATAATATTTTTTTAATGTTTTTTATGAAAAACATCAGCAGAAAATCATTAAAAATAAACTTATAGGTACATTTAAGTGAGTAGGTGGTATGTGTGATTGTTTAAGTGTATTTTAGTGAGTAAAAAACTTTCATTCAGATACCGCTTAATAAATTACGCTCGGCTTTTTCACGTTCCTTCGATCCGCACTACGGCAATAATGTTTAGCGGTGAAATTATGTAACGCAGAGTCAAGAAGGCAACATAAAATTTTGTGAATGATTTTATTTGTAACTAACGCCTTAACCCACTTGCAAAATTGGTGATACGCCAAAGGTCAGTTACATCCAACTCAAGGATGATAATGAGTTATGCTTATTAAAAAATACTTTTTATTATATGCAATTTTTATAAAAGAAAACATCTTTACAACATTCTGAAAAAAATAAAACAAAAAAACCTCGCACCGTCGCGTGTAACTCGCGCGTATTTATGAAATGCTACGCCGTAGCTAGTAAGCTACGAAGAGGAGACCTGGTGTTGGTAGTTTTAACTCGCTCGCTAGTATCGCAATAATAGATTGACAGTTTTTCCATTTAAAAAATATTTTTTTACATATTTTTTGGCATCAGTATCGTTTGTACAGCCACCCCTGAATCGCTCGTCGCTGAGCAAAACAACATAGGAACCTTATTATGAAATAACCAAAGTTCAAAATGGTGAGGTTTTTTATTTGACCACAATTACACAAACTGCTAAGTTGAAATGGTCGTGGTGTCCACTAAGTCGTCGTGAATCGAACGTAGTGTCATTTGGAATCCGTGCGAAAGCCAATAGATACCATTCGGTCAAACAGACATTGCTTGAGTCTGCATTTGCTTGTGCGAAAAAAAAAACGGGCGGGTCGAACTCTCGCTCTGAGGGTTCTATGCTAACTCTGGGTCCACTTGCCAAAATACCACAATATTTTGTTAACAGCAAAAATAACTTTGTTTTTGATAGTTTTTGTATAGCGGACAAGTTACATTTGCGGTTGTTGAAAATGTGCTATATCTCAAAAACTAATCTTCATGACATGTTAAAAGACCTATCCATAGACACCCACCCTACACGCAAAGGTTTGAGCAATTGTTTGTATTAGTTCCATGTATGGGAGCCTCCCTCATATGTCTTAAGTTTTTCTTTTTTGTATGGGAATCGTAAAGCGGTTAACTGGATACCAAGTTTCATCTGAGTAATACTAATAGTTCCAGAATATGGTGGTTGTGACATACGGACGGACAGACAGACACATACAGACATATAGACAGATTTAACGAAACTATCAGGCTTCCGTATTTTGGCATTAGGCTACGGAACCTTAAAAAATGGTTGATTTGAAGTATTCTTTCACAACCTTTATTCTTCCAGGAGTCCATAGGCCTTACATTCCTGTGCAGTGACCTTACCATACTAGTCTACGAGTTCTGGCTGTATGGGATACCTAAGAACTCCAAGACCTTCATGGAGGCGGATGCAAGCGGCATGATGGAGGTCAATGACATCTGCTCGCCTTCTATCAAGATACGGCAAGAGGACAGAATTAATAGAAAAGATAAAAATGACTAATATTTAATTGTATTTTTTATTTTATTTATTAGCGCTTTCAAAAAAATGAGATATTTCAATTCGACCCGTATGTGATATCGTTGGGATAGGATAAAATTTTAGTATGTTGATCTATGATGGCTTCCTTGTATGTATCTTTGAATGTTTGCCTCAGGATTTTTTAAAACGTAAAGTCAAAACGAGATGAATATTTTTTAGTTCAATTCTACCTTTTCAACTCAGGGTACAGTATAAGTAACTTCAAAATTGCTTTGTTAGTTTTTGAGATATGAGTAGTGAAAAAAACGAAATAAAGAAACATTAATAAAACCGCCTCTAAAAAACTAACCAAAAAGTCGAAAATAACGAATCCGTCTTCTGGGCAGTAGAAACAAATTCTTTTGGAGTCGGTTCATGATGTCAAGCTTGTACCTAAACAAACAGTTTACCCACAAGACGAATGCGTTGACTTAAGCTTTTTTAGTCAGTTATAAGAAGGCGGTTTTCTATTATATAGATATAAATTTGGCCACGATTGCACCTGATGTTTTACAGTCCAATAATGTAAACAATCTTTTCATAACTTTTAAAAAATATCTGTAAATAAAACTATTAGGTAACTATTTGATTTGCAAAGGTCTCAGTATTCAAAAATGAATTACTTATGTAAGTTGTGAATTTTGTGTTTATCTTATTTTAGAACTAATCATTTCGTAAAAAAGCAATGTCAAGATTGTTTACAATATTCGACTAGCAAAGAAAAACGGACTTTTAGTGAGAATGCAGCTTAAGATTTACTCTCTGCATTGTAAGAGCCTTATCTTATACTGTCTTCTTGAAAACGTCCAAATTGTAACTTTTAACATCGCGTTTTTCTTCTATAGACAAGTGATCAATGACCATCATAAAACTTTCAATCAAAATATGGAGAACTCGCCAAAATTAGTTACGAAAACAAAAAAATATTAGTAAGTACTAACCTTGCAATGAAATGTTTAAAAAAAATGAGTATGAACACATTGGATACTTACAAGGATGCAGATTTTAAAAGTGAATGTAAGAAGTAGAGCAATTTTTTTGTATCGGTACAAATGTATCTTGTACATAAATCATCAAATTAAGACTAAACACATCTCACTTGCCTTTTACGAGTAAGAACTTACTTTTTGACCATTTGTGGTGGTATAAACTTAGTACTTTGCAGTACTTTAAAACTATTTTTAACCGACTTCAAAAAAGGAGGAGGTTATCAATTCGACTGTATGTTTTTTTTTTATCATTATTTTTTTTGTATGTATGTTACCTCATATCTCAGTCGTTTGTCGACCGAATCGAAAAATTTTTTTCACCTACTTAGAGGGTATACCTTCTAGTTGGTCCCATTTTTTCCATTTTGGGATCTGATGATGGGATCTTGGTGTATTCGAGGGAAACCCTCAAATTTTAAAGGCACGTATAGTGTTTCTTTACTAGAATCTTAATGTTGACGTGTTGTTACGTCTGATAGTCAACATTTTGTGGGACTGAGCTGATGGTGGAACTCCTTAACGCCTAGGAGTTCAGTAATTATAATGACGAAACTTATGATAGGTAATTTGTAGCTTCGTAAAAAATAGAATCATAAGGTGCAACTCCCCCCCCCCCCCCCCTCTTATGTAATCACTAAAAATAAAGAAATAAAATAAACTTAAAAAAAAGTAAAAACCGACTTCAAAACCAAAATGCACTAAAAAGTCTTAAATAAACTCTTCACCATTGAAAGGAAAGGAATCCGTTTTAGGCAAACAATTTCTTTTTGGAGGCATAATGTCCACTTGATGAAGTCGGAGATAGATCCATGTCTGACCAGTAATAATAGCGTTACTCACTCTTCTTTTAAAAAAACTCAAATCAATCAATCAGCATTTTTAACAATACACTGTAATTCAGTAGTACAACTTTGTCAAAAGAATAACATAATACTTTTTTATTCCTAATGGCATTCTTTACCAGTCAACCACCTGGTAATGCAGAGAGTTTAATCAGTGGCGGAATATAAATAATAAGTGAAAAGAGTGGTAAAAAAAGGAAGTAAAACGCACTAACATAAATATACATACTAATGTTACACAAATATATGAGTATAATATCGTAACTTCCGTCTATTATTAAGGTAGCCTATGTCTTTCTTCTAGTCATTATTGAAGTAACTTTTATATCTTTCGCATCTTTTATATCTCGTCTGCTTTATTGCTCGTCTAGACGAAGTCTCAGGTGTAATAAAGCCTTTATGCCTCCGAGGAAATGCCTGGAAATCATTATATTCGATATGGAATTCATTGAGTGTGAGTCGGTAGAGAGTGAATTGACAAAGGGAAGCTCAATTTGGTCCAATCATCTTTAGCAAAAAGTTCAATTGAAATAGGCAACTGAACAGAAAATATTCTAGCTCTATTGATCACTAGAAATGCCTCTTTTTGTTAAGAATATTTTTATTGTAATATAAAATTTATGTTTAAAGAGGGAAAATGTAAAAAAGGGATTTTTATTTTTGCTTCGCCCGTGCTTTAGATTTGCGGGTCTTTCCCGTTTTGACACCATCCTGTTTCGTAACCCTCAATAAATACCTAACACAATAGTTGCGTTTCGTAACTTTTTTCGTAAAACGTGTATATTTCATACTGACAAACCATCAAAAAGTTTGTTCAGACAATCTAGTATCTAATGATTAGTTTCTGTGACAAATTAGGAAAAGGGAGAGAGATGAGAGATTTGAGATGTTAAGTAGTAGGTACGGTCGGTAGGTAGGTAGGTAGGTAGGTAGGACTGTGGGAATCGAACCTATACCACTCGGCCACCTGGTCATAAATAAAGCAAAGTTTGTTTTTTCTTTCTGCTAAATAATCCTATTTTAACGGTTCACAATATCCTTTTAAACTCTGGTAACTGTTACCTGTCTTATACCTCATACAAAAAAGAAAAACGTTCCATAATTGAATTATTCATTAGTTACTAAGTGTTTATTTGTCGATGGTGTAGCAGGCCTTAATAGTATTAAATACTTAGGCAAAAGTACTCACAACCAACTGGCATTGGAAGCGGTGACTCTCTTCGCTTCCTCTCCAGCCACCCACACCAGCACAGCCAATAGCACCAGGAACCTGAATACTGTGCGGGACGCCATCTTGTCAATGCGGCGGAATTAAAATGGCGGCGCTCATCTTCTTAGTTTTGTTCTTCATTGCCTACTGGATGGTTTGATTGTCTGTTGTCTTATCATAACGGTAACAGTTTTTTTTTATAAGCGGCCAGATTTTGTAATTGGTGTACACAGTATTTTGGTTCTCAATTGAGAGAACTCAAAACTGTGACAGTCATTTTTATTGTAAGTGGCCAGCATTTCAAAAATTCACTTTATAAAAAAACACATTTCCAAGTAGCTGTTAGTTTTTTTTTTTGAATTCACGCTATGCTTCCTCATAGTTACGAGTATTATAAATTGTGACACAGAAAATGATTGAATAAGTAGATACCTAGTTAGCCTAAAAACTACCAAATGTAGCAAAATTGACAAAGAAAAATTTACTTTTAGTATGACGCTCCGTCTGTGTAGGCCCTAAGCCGGCTCACACGGGCGTTTGCCTCTTAAGTCTTAAGAAAGCCTTAAGTCTCGCGAGCCTTAAGCCGCGCAAACATAATAATACGGACTTAGCACTCCTTACACGGGATTTTGTTGTAAATTAGATTTTGTGGAAATATGGAATAGACACTTTAATGCTATAACGGTTTATAATACAACGAACCGGTTAACAACAAGTATTAACCTTACTAAGGAAAATATATTAAATAACATTTAAAGTGTATAAGCATAATAAACTTGCGAAAAGGTAAGTACCTCCTTGAAACCGTATGCGTAGGTAGGTATTCGTATTGTTTATACAGGTCTGTCATAGCAGCAGATATTTTAAATATGGGCCTTTTAAAATCAATTCTTAACCGTTTTTAATGTATTATAATGAAACATATTTTAACAAAATAAATCGAACCAACAATGTATTGCGAACAAAAGTGTCTAGTCAAAAAACTTATCATTGTCATTTACTAGAACAAGTTAGCGATTTTGATATATAGTGTGGCCTCAAATAGGATCATAAAATGTTATCAACGATTCTACAGAGTATACGTAGATAGCTTGATCTGTGGTGGAATTGTGTAAAGCAATCGTATTCATTTGACAGTTCATAACGTACGGTATGATCTGTCAAACTTTGTTCTTTGCCGTTTGACAGATCATACCGTACGTTTTGAATTGTCAAATGAATACGATTGCTTTACACAATTGCGAAACGCTTTATCTCAGAGATATGGTATTCCAAAGTTATAATCAATGTTTATCAAAATCGGTAAGTCGCATTAAATGCCTAGATTTATTTATTTGCAATACATTTTTTGGTTTGAATTATTTTGTTAGAAAACAAAAATAAATTTATTTTTCATGATTACACATTAATAAAACCATTTAGCATTGATTACTGGTTACTTAGAGGTCATATATTTTAAATTTATTAGGATTAGGGATTATAATTTTGGATTATTATTTTCATGAGTTTAAGCATTTTAGAGCGCTTTGATCAGGTCAAGTTAACTAAGTATATTCTGTAGAATCATTAATTAAAATTTCTGTTCCTTTAATAGACCAACTACTTTCATTAAACTAAGTACTTTTAAGAACTAGCGTAGTGAACTGACACCACGAAAAAATTTCGTGTTCCATGATTTGACAACACAGACATCAACTCATTGTACAGATTCATAATTCGAATTTCAAATTTCAAGGAAAACGTCACTATCTTGTCGTCGTATTTGCGACATATTTTAACTTCTCATAGCTTCTATGCGACGTAGAGTAACAACGCACTGCACACTTTATACCAGTTTATTTATTTTTTATTTATTTATACTTTATTGCACAATAATTTAATTCTGTACAAAATGTGGACTTAACGCCATATGGCGTTCTCTACCAGTCATGCCTTTGGGCTCAGCAGAAATGATTGTGGATGAGTTATGGAAATTTGATATTTCGATATCACTTCTACGTTAATAATACTTCTTCGTCAGTTCTTTGTGCTAGTGGTTACAAAGATCATGACCCCTTACACACTGCGACTTTTAGCACCGATGCAGTCGCGCGTAAGTATCAATGCAGGCGCCAAAATTCAGTACCTACATAATTTGACAATTTCCAACTCCTGCATCGCGACTATACAGTCGATGCTAAAAGTAGCGCAGTGTGTAAAGGGTCTAATAATTGCAATAGCTAAACGGATTTATTGATCGGAATATTCCCTTATAAGTCTTGATATTACATAGAGTAAATGTTGATTATGAAGTCGTTAATTACTTAGTTAATTTATTCACTCTTTGACCCAAGATTGATTATTTAAATTTGGTCAACATTAATAGGTGCTTATTAATGAAGTAATATTTGGGTTAATAAGAACCTACGGTAGGTACTTAGGTTTGTTTTAAACTCATTGAAGTGACAACTAAGCTTGTTAACTTCTTAAGTACTTGCAACTAGGAAATGGTGCTAAACATACAAAACTGGCCTTAATACGATTGGCTTTACCATCGAAATTATCTAACTGTAAAACCAATATTTAAGTACATAGTTTATAAACTAACTATTGGTTTTTTAGACCTCCAATAAAATAAATAATAGCTATTTAACTTCGCTAATTCATTACTTTGACCTTCTAATTTAGTTTTTCGTATAAGAAATTGAATAAGACCTTTACTTTGACATTTAATAACTGTGTTAATAACTTTTTATAGTTTTAGGTTATGTTAGCTACTCTACATAAGCCGGAAACTTTCAACATAACTTAGAAACTTAGCGTGAATTCAAACAAACCATAAAAGTAACACAAACAAAACTTGCAAGTGTTAAAATCACAGCTGAATGTATGCCGTCTACAAAAGTATTTTACGCATTCCACAATAATAAAAGAAAAAAGATCACACTCTTTACTTGAACACGAATATAAATATAAACTCCACATCACATAAACTCACTTTCCACACAGATTGCATTCTAAGTTTTAACATTTATAATAAACACGTTTAAGTCGAAAATTCGGATGAAGTCCCGATTAAGTTAGGAATAAGTTAAAGCCAACGTGCGCTTCTCTCAATGTTATTAACCAGACTGGATTTGTTGAGTCGGAGAGGGGTCTAACTTGGGTATAACTTATGTGAGTAAGCTAGGTATGCTAGTGTAAATGTTGAGATTCGGACTCTAACCGGACAACGGCAAAAAGTTGAACCTGTTTTGAGCTTTCGATTGATAAAAAGGCTCGATCATACGAGGGATTGAATATTCGGTTTAAAGATAAGTTTTAACTTTGAAGTAAATAATATTTAAAAAAAACTTTAAAATGGGTACTTGCTTACATTAATGAAACTTTAAATTACGTCATACTTTATAAAACACGTATTTTTAATTTTATGTAATTTTTTTTATAGTGGCTAAACTCACTATAAAAATTTAATACATAATATAAAATGCACTTGAAAAAGCAACTGTGTCAGATTTATAATATTAAGTTTGTATAGTGACAAAACACTATAGAAACAAAAATATAATTATAAAATGGCTTCTTTCATCTTAACCGATTGTTGAATATTTGTTAAAATATGCACTCCGGATATTGTGAGAGCAATCTCGAAACATTGATGAGGTCATGCAGCCTAACGCTTTTAAGAAAGCACTTGCAAAATTCAACAGGCTTGCCAATTTGTCAGCTGAGAGGCATAGGCATACGCTTGGAAAGCGCAAAACACCGGGTTCGATTTCTCGTCTGACACTGTTGCTTTTTTCGAGTGCATTTTATAATATACCTATATTACTTTAACTTAATTCCACTGAAAGTTGTGCAATTGGCTTACTCAATAAATGGCGTTCTTTACCAGTCAAACGCTTCGAAACATTTTTTAAAATAAATAATTGTTTCCAAATGAGTCCAACTTTCACATATTTAGTGTAGTATAAGAGGCTAGTTTCCAATAAGAAAAAAACACAATTTTGGTAGTTTCTTGTGAATAATTATGGTGTGGAGTTATCATAAAACGAATTCTTTTATGAATTAAAGTTAGGATGATTAATATTTTAAATAATAGCGATTGTTCAAAACACACACTTGTTTGGTCACGTGATCGTAAACGCTTATCAGAGGATGTGACGTCACGATGACGGGCTTTTTTATATGTTTTGCTGACAAGAAGACTTTCGAGCTTACGCTGTCTGTGACGTCATTAAGGACGCCATGACAGTTCGAGCGTTTTTGAGACCCATTCAAATTGAATGTCTTAAATCACGTAGCTGTTGTTTTTTTAAATACCTATCAATGTGTTTGATTAACTATATTCAATTTTATTAGTGTAAAGTATTATCTAATTTTTGTAATTTGGTTAAATAGCCTAATGTAAGTATATAAAAGCTTACCAAAGTCAGGTAACTCACTTATCTACATTAGACTACTATTACTAGCGTATGGAAGTGACACCACGAACAAAGGAATTGACCAAAGCCCGGCCCGCGTCTTTGTTGTTTATATTTCAAAAATCTTGTTTGGATTATAATTGTACTGGTATTTTAAGAGTAACTAAGTAAGTAAGTATTGAATTACTTTAGTATAATATAACAATTACCTTCTCAATGTAACAAAATGAATGTAGGTGAGGTGCATGTCTAATCTGCCATTGAATTCCTCGTAAACCCCTAATTATTTTTCAATAACATTTTTTGTCTGTATTCTTTTAATTATTTATATATTTTATCCGAACATTTTTTTAAAGAAGCATGCAGACGCAAAGTGGGCCGAGTTTCTATAGAGTTTTGGTCAAGATCCTTTCGTGCTCCATGAATTGACGGCACAGACATCAACGCATAGTTCAGATTCGAAATTCGAAATTCAAATTCCAAGGAAAATGTCACTATCTTGTCGTCGTTTTTGCGACTAATTTTTTACTCCTCATAGTTTCTCTATACGTAGTAATATGGGTAATATTAACTCAGTGATTATCTATCTACAAATCTTATCAAGATATCGTTAAAGAGTAATATTTCTGATTATTTATTCATAAATTCACGCTCTACCATAGCTAATTGTTGGTTCCTGCGCTCTGTCGTAGACATGGGTGGGTCTACAGTTCTGTTCTTATTGGCATGCCTCTTGCCTAAAGGCACACGAAAATACAGGGTGCTTTGTTATATTTTTATTATGAACAATAAAAATATTGCTCTGAACTCAAAGTAAGTTAATCACTTGTGTTATGGGGATCAGCAACAACGTTGGTTTTGGTACCGATTTTGACTATTTATTTACAACCAAAAATTTGTACAAAAGGTGGACTTAACGCCATATGGCATTCTTTACCAGTCATACCTTTGGGCTAAGCAGCTTTGGCTTTGTGCTATTTTGTGGTACCAAAAACACCCAGATCTGAGATAATATAGAAGTTAGAAAAGTATACCCGTCTGATGTAGTAGTCGAGAAATCGCCTACTACGCAGCGGGTGCGGGTTCGATCCCCGCACAATATAAACATTTGTGTGCATGAACATGTCTGTTTGTATTGGTCTGGGTGTTTTCTATGTATACCATGTATGTATTTACAAAAAAAAGTATTTAAATATTATATCCGTTGTCTGGCACCCATAACACAAGCTTTGAGTAGCTTACTTTGGGGCTAGATGGCGATGTGTGGGAATGTCCAAAGGATATTTATTTATTTATTTATATGTTTGGTTCTGAAATTAACGCAAATACTACGCCTGACTTTTCAAATGTCTTGCAGCATGTCTTACCTGTGACTACGGATGCTGTAAAGCATTCAAAACGTCAGTCGTACCTATAATTTTAAATAAATATGCTCGAAATAGTGATTTTATTTCAATTGAAAATTATAATTAACACATTGACTCCCTTCATAAGTAAAAAGACCTAATTATCAAGACCACATGATTCAATCACATATATATATATATATATATATATATATATATATATATATATATATATATATATATATATATATATATATATATATATATATATATTTATTTATTTATACTTTATTGCACAACCAAAAATTTGTACAAACGGTGGACTTAACGCCATATGGCATTCTCTACCAGTCATACCTTAGGGCTAAGCAGAAATGATTGTAGGCGGTGCGACAGAAAAAAAGAAAATGGGTTACTATTAAAAGAAAAAAACGATAAATTACACACATAAAAAAAAATATGACATGAAGAACAAATCTCATTAAACAAAACAAAATGACTACAATTTACAATAAATACAATATGATCTAATAAAATATTACATATACATAACGCAAGCGATAAAATAAATACATATACCTGTTAAAATAAATACATGTATATACTTGTACATACTATAATAATAATTATTATTTTTTATTTGGCTTCTTTATAAAACTCAATATTCACTTGTTTAACTATTTATGTTTTTAATGGAATGTACGAGTATTACTCGATTTTTTTTTAATTTATGATAATTCAGCTATCTGTTAGCGAATCCGTCCGCGATAACTATCGGATGATTGTTAACAACGACGTGAGTGATAGTGGTTTTCAACTAAACTGCACACTGAGGGTTCCGTGCCAATTTTAACTTTATTAGGGAATCCACTTACTTCCATTTAGCTGAAATACCACAATATTTTGTTGACGGCAAATATAACTTTGTTTTTCATAGAGTTTGTATGAAGAACAAAGTTATGTTAGCGGTTGTTGTAAATGCGCTACTTCCTATCTACTATCCTGTCTAAATTCAATTTTCGACGAAATTATTTGTTAAGATGTACATTTTATATTATTTTTAAAATTTTAACTCGCTTAGTTGTTAAGTTAAATGGGGGGGGGGGGGGGGGCATTTTACCACTTTGGAAGCGTCTATCTATCAAACGTTAGATTTTAAAAGAAAACGATTTTAGAAACCTCGATGTCATTTAAAAAGACCTATCCATAGACACGCATAGATTTGACAAAAAAATTGAACGGTTTTAGTTTCATGTATGAGAGCCCCCCTTAAATATAATTATTTTTTATTTTTTGTATAAGAATCGTAAAGCGGTTTACAGGATACATCTTCTTACCAAAACTTAACAGTGTGATGCTTATATAAAGATTAAAGTGGCTGTGACAAACGGACGGACAGACAGACGGATAGACAGACAGACTTCACGAAACTATAAGTGTTCCGTTTTTTGCCTTTCGGCTACGGAACTCTAAAAAGGTGCGTACTCTACAAGACATTTTCTTTTTTATTACTCTATCACTCTTGTGAGAAATCTGACTCAGGTGAGTGAGATAGAAAGAAAATCCTTCATAGTAAACTCTAAGGTTTTATCTTTAATTAAATCGACGAATGCCTCAATCTGGTTTAGTGTAGAACTTCGTTATTAATATGCGCTGCTATAAGGAACCGATTCTTCAAAGATATCGATTTGGTTTCAAGCAGGGTTGTGAGAGCTAATGTTATCTGGCGAAACGAGATCCGAAATAAGTATATTTTTTCATCTAGATTAATTTTAATTGTTATTTGAGAATCTTTAATTAATAACATTTAATTTAATTTTTATTATACTTTTTATTGCCTAAACAAAATGAAGTACAAATGGCGGACTTTATCCTTTAAAGCCTCTACCAGTCAAACATTAGGTAAGGCAAAAACAGTTGAGGCGGAGTAAAAGAACAAGAAACTAACATAATTAAGAATTAACTACACATACCTTCATAATACTCCAAGATAATACTTCATAAATAAACCTACATAAACATACTTAGGAACAATAAAATCCATATTATTTCATGCTGAACAGATATCATGTTATTTACTCTCATTGAGAAAAGATTGCGTATAGACTTTTTGTACACATATTTCGATGTTGATGTCTTGATCGTATCTGGGAGGGAGTTCCAAAGCCATTAGGAGGTCTATTTTTGAATCACTCGTTTGGATATGGCGTGTGATTTCCATTCGAAAGCGAACTAAAAAGCAACGAAATTCGAATAAATTATATACGTTCATACTCACAAAATTAAGTCATGTTTTTTGTTATCAACCCCGTGTGAAATTAAACTGTTTTCCATTCGAAAATTGAACATTAATCAATGAATATTACACGCCATTTTGACGCGGGTGATTCAAAAATAGGGCCCCAGATAGCGCTGAGTGTAATCGTAGCAATTGTTCAGTTGCAAAGACACTATTCATTGTTCATTAGACTCTATTACAAGAAGAAGACCTGAAAGACATCGGTGAAGGTCTTTAGCAGTGGACGTCCTTAAACTGATAATGATGATGACAAGTTTTTACTACTTAGCCGTTTTTGTTGCGGAGAAAATATTCTTCTCCTAGCCCTAAGACTTCTTATCTGTAATCTAGCTTTTGATTACACACAGGCTGATTATTTGCATGATATCGCGTGCTTTGCGGCCGTTAAATCAGCCTTCTTTAGGTTTTGACTGAGACAGATTAAGCTGAGGCAAACCTGTTGACAAATGGACTCAAGTTGAGCTTAGAAACAACTTAGACTTATGGCTCAGTCGCACCTTCTAACCTTAATTATAACAAACGTCAAGTAATGTAGCAAAATTCGAAGAAAAAACAGGAGCTGAGGTTGTTTATGGCCGTACCTAGGAATGCTCTGTGACGTAGGAGGTATCAGCCTACTTCATTGTATAGAAGAAAAGAAGATTATGAACAATATGTAGTACCTAGGTTGGTTAGATTTAATTAATTTGTTAGCTTCTAAAGAGGAAAGTCTTAAACCTGTGTGTGTTACCCGTGATGACTCACGGATCCGAAACATGGTCTCTTGCAATCCGCTTAATGGAAGCTCAAAATCACACAGCGATGGAGAGGGCTATGCTCGGTGTTGGAATGCAGAAATGAGGAGATGCGTAAAAGGACTAAGGGAACGGAAAAAGAAGACCTAAGAATCAGTAAACTCAAGTGGCAATGGGCAGGGCACATAGCGCGATAAACTGATGACTGTTGGGGCAGAAAAGTTCTAGATTGGAGACCCTTTGTCAAAAGACGCGGCGTAAGACGTCCACCGACACGATGGACAGACGACCATGTAAAGATCGCAGAACCAAACTGGATGCAGACCGCTTGTAATCGTTCGCTGTGGCAAACCATGGGGGAGGCCTATGTTTAGCAGTGGACGTTATTTCGTTAATAATGATAATTATATACTCGTAAGTTATATAATAATAAAATAACACCAAACTACACTAAACTACAAGTACTACCAACTACGAGTAACTACTAACAAAAGTAGAAGCTAAATATTGAGGTTGATTGTTCTCCAAAGTTTGTTTTAGGCAAGTGCTTGCTTACTCACATCAAACTTGAGAGACTACTTATCTCTTTATTACGAGTGTTAGTATATTTGTCTACTCCACTCCACTGTATTGAATGTTAACCGAAGTGTTCGGAATCAAAATAAAATTCGTATTGAAAGACGAGTTTATATAACCTATTTAAAATATAGGGAGGGCATCTATATTATATTATCTGGGCTCGTGCTATCCTACAAGCTACCTACCTGATTTATATTAAACAAATCAGTAAACACAGGTCACTATCAGACATTCTGCTGTTAGAACTTTTTCGTATGCCTGCTAATTTTAAAAATTGTTTGGTTATTGGTGATGTCGCTAATGAAGAAACGCTTCTTACTTTATTTATTTCATTCAAATTTCATTAGTTAGAATCAATTAATCATGAAAATATTTTATGCAGCGACATCTTTTGTTCATTAGTATAACCACACTGTACGAAAAGCGCCACCTTTTCGAATAACATTGAGTTAAAGCAAAGTACCTAGTAGAAATGCCACTCGACACTAGATGGCAATAACGTGTTTATGTATCTGTTTGTAGCTACTCCCTGCTAGATGGCGCTACGTATAAAGTTTACACAGTATACATTCGACAACAGTAAATTCACACTAAACAATAGAATTAAAAAATATAATCTGTTTTCGTTACAGAACCTGCTAATGGCTTTTGTACAGTAATAATATTAAATTCTACGGTAGTTACACAGTATAAATTCTAATTTATTTAGGTTGCTAATTGATATTAAATTACTATCAGTCTAACTGTTTAGATAGAGTTAATTAAACAAATCGTTTTTGAAATTTTGACATGAAATAAAGTTACAGTTTGCAAGTGATCTGTAAGTAAGTGATATTATTGTATATTTTTTAAACTCTCTTGTGTATCCAAGCCCATTCTCATACAAAGTAAAGCCCCGAATGCGAGCGTAAAGTAACCACTTATGGATTTTTATTTATTTTTCGAGTTAACGCCTACCTACCGCGGCGCATAAGGTAACACTTTGGTGGCCAAATGCACTTATCGACCATATACCTGTACCTATCTTGTTACTAAGTGCATGAGTAAGAAAATAACAGTGAAATGTTTCGGGAAGAAGATAGTGTTAAAATTTGAGAGATTTAAGGTTAGAGTGGATAGTCAGTACGAAACAAGGTAAAGTTTATGGTTATAGTTTTACTAGCGGTCCCCCGCGACTTCGTCCGCGCGTTTTGAGTTTGCTCCCTCCCCTCCCGTCTCAGCGTCATGTTTTATATCCTAAAGCCTTTCTCGATAAATAAGCTATCCAACACAGAAATATTTTTTCAAATCGGTCCAGCAGTTCCTGAGATAAGCGCGTTCAAACAAACAAACTCTTCAGCTTTATAATATATTAGCGCAAGCGCACGTTGTACTTAAGCTGCGAACATTATTTTGGTGCGGATTATGTTAAAACTGTGATAGCTCCTAAGATATTTATTGAAATCAAATGATATAAAGGGCAACTTGGTTCTAAATGGCTCGTGATGATGAATGTATTTATTTTGATAAGAATAAATACCTATGTGTATAATACACCTCTAAAAATAATGCAATATTTTTTACAAATTTATTAACATAAAAAAGGTTGTAGTAAGTCAACCATAAAAGATAGACATATGCTGTCGCGGACTTTATTATAGAACTCTTAATGTTGAACAATCCTGTCATACATGATTTTTGTGTAACTTAAGCGGTTTCCGCAGCGTATGCAGCGGAAGCTCTCAAAAGGAATATCTTTCTCCCGTTTTCGCAACATTTTTCATTTCTGCTGTGGTCTTATGAGTCGTATCTTTATGTTATATAGCCTAAAGCCTTCCTCGATAAATGGACTATCCAACGTAAAAGTAATTTTTCAAACCGGGCCAGTAGTTTTTGAGATTAGCGCGTTCAAACAAACAAACAAACAAACAAACAAACAAACAAACAAACAAACAAACAAACTCTTCAGCTTTATAATATTATAGTATAGATTACTATAGTTTTTTTTGTCACTTACCTATATACATCAATTCACCAGGATTACTAATGCGTCGGTAGCGGAATGAATGGCACAGGCATACGCCCGGATAGCGTAAGAAACGGGCTTCGATTCCTCGTCTGACACAATTGCTTTTTTCAAGTGCATTTAAGTTGTTTTAATTATTTGAGAATAAGTAGCTTAGTAATTTACGGGCCGAAATCTAGACAATTTTATTTTATAAGAACCGTAAGAACCACATAATTTATACGATTTTTTGAAACGTTAAGATACTAAGACGAACTACCAACGTAGGTAAGTACGTTATACGAGTATGATTGCAATTTGAACCACATTTATTTTCTCTTCGGTAAAAGGATCCCGTTTCAAAATTCGAACGAAAATATCTCAAAGTTGGTTGCCCTACGCGCAGGTAGGTGGGAACGACCCTAAGGTCCGTCTGTCACTTCACTCCGCGCACAAAAACAGTTTCCGCGCAAAAACTACTCTTTTGAACTTGGAAGCCGCTCGCATTGAATGCGTTTCGAAATTTAATTTCGAATAAAACTTACGTTCGTTTCTGAGTTTCTGATGTCGGCAGCTAAGTTGGAGATGTGAAAGTTTTGTGTTTTGTATTTTTAAGATTATAAATAAGACTTGCCTAGAACTTCCAGTTTGTTTATATTAAAATATTTCAAACCTCACGGCAAACCTTGTAGGTAGGTTTTAGAAATTTGGTGTTCTCTAGTTCTCTAAGCTACTCGTACCTTTGGAATGCGTAAAGGAGGTTTGTAGAAAAAATATATGGCTTTTGTTTAGAAACATCTTTATTTATTTATCACTGTTTCGGCTTTTGTAATGTTAGCGTTAATTAGCTTAAAAACATTAAATAAATATATAATGTGCTTTAAAAACATGATGAACTGAGTACCTATCTAGCCACCTAATGTGCAATACAGACCTACTTGACAAGGTACCTCTCTACGGTCAAAATAACTGCATATATTTTGGCTTGATTCGGGCAATACCTACCTACAAAAAGCCTTGTTTTAATCAAAATTAGTGAAATGATACCACTTACCATAAAAATTTGCCTTCTCGTTACATTATTTAAATAATGAATCATTTCAACATTTTATTATTCACCTAACGTTTTCCCATAACTGTAGCGAGAAGCGAACCATAATGTTACAGAAAAATAAAGTAAAAAAAGCATTTTAAGGCCAAAACCAGTCATGTGGAACGGCAGGGCTGCATGTCCATGTTCACTCACACTAACAACTTAGCTGATTTACATCTTGATACATTGCCATGCAGAAATAAACCTTACCTACCTAGTTACAGATCCGTCTTTCAATTGGTTACTTAAGGGTTCGTTCTATAAAGGCTTGGTTCAAGCGATTTTAGTCTTTGCCTAAATGCAATAGGGTTGCTAGTCCACTAAGTGGGTGGTTCTGGTGTATTTTTTGTTCCGTGTGTGCGTGAATAAGCTTACCTGTGGAATTTGTGCGTGTTTTTAAAAATGGCCGACTGGGATTATAATAATAAATTAGTGTTTATGTCATCGGCATTATTTTTATATTCACACGGATATTTCGGAATTACTCTGTCTCAGTGAAGTTTATTGGAGCAGATAAAAGGCTATATTTACGTTCCAACTTTAATGAGTTTTCAAAGTTCATACCGAAATAGGTACAATATCTTTATAATTGGTTAAACTTATTTTTTAATATAAAATGTAACCTATCTAAATTCCTATTTATTTACTGTAATTTTTCGATGAAAATTCCTCACAACTACTATGGAATATAGTACCTACTACCTAAGGTTTTAAAATCATCACTGCCGATAGTTTATCACCAGACATAAAAAAATATTTGTTTTGGTTGCTTGGTTGAGCTGTAGGTAAGTTAGTTAGTTTTACAATAGATTTGTTTACGGAGTGTTAAAAAAAAACAATAAACACACCGGTTTATTTAATTTTTAATTTATTATGTAATTAGTCTTGATAAATAATGTTTAATAAGCTCAAAAAATACACATAATAAAAAAACTTACAGCTCTTTCCCCGATTTTTGCAAAAAGAAGTCATTTATTAGTTGACTCTACATTTCGGCCGCCCCATACCAAAACCTATGTAGATTTTACAAAATGAGAAATTTCAGACATAAACAATCTTTAGGAAAAGAAACAAAATAATCTTTGGATTTGATAAATAAATTTTACACAATGTTATGCAATTATTTGATTTTTTTACGACATGCAACTTCAAACTAAAAGTTCAGAAAGTTAGGCCGAATAAAAAAGAAAACGTCGTTCGCTGTCAACTTTTGCCGACAAAAATGCACGCCGCTACAAACCTGTTTCCACAAAAAGTACTATTGCATTCTCACACTAGTCCTAAACTAGTCGGCTCGTCCCAAACGGGCCGCGTTCCATTCTGGAACACGTTTGAATTCGAAATTCATATTTGGAACGTTCGCTACCGGTCGCCCTTGTAATAGTTGGCTGGCCGGTGTTATCAAACGGCCAGTGTTTGCGTGTCTCCGTCGGAGTAAATAAGTTTTTATTGTGGACCTTATTGAGTTGAGATAGGGATGAGTCTGCGAGGTGACAGGGGCTTTCCCAAAATGGCTGTAAGTCGTCGGCAAGTGCAGCGCGAACGAAAATATACGGCGCGGAGTTGTTTTGCCGCCTTATCACTCGGGCCAAAGGTTAGTCAGGGCACGGTGAGTTCATAATGTGCCTATCTTCTATGATTTCTGTGCGAAAGAGATTGGAGAGACGTTTGAAACGCAATTGACGACCAGTAGGTCCCATTGGAGATGATTATGTTCATAAAATATTACATAAAGTAGTTAATGTGCATAAATGTCGAAAATAAATTAACGATCCTAATTTTTACCCACATCTTTATTCTACCTTAACTTAGCAGGTATACAAATCTTAATCGAGTACGGTACGTAATCAAATCATCAATTATCCTTAGTACTGTCAATAACATGTAATATTCGTATAGAAACTACCTACCTTTATGCATAAGTAGAGTTTTCAGCCGTTTACTGACCAGCATTAGAATGTATTAGAATGTATGTATAAAAGGAGGCATCAACCACAGATTTAGTACACATTTTTGTACATAAATGATATACTCGCCGGGGTCTGAAATTCTATCACTGTAAGCATGGCTTTTATAAGAATATTTTTCAAAACTGCAATTTCAAACGTTGTGCAATAAAGATTATCAATAAATTTTTGGAAACGTAAATATTACGTTACATTTTAAATTCAACGATTTATAAACTAGGCGATTCTGCGCTTGACTAGTCTAGACCGCGGGCGAGAGGGCCGCGCGGGGCGGAGGCGGGCTCTCCGTCCGCCAACTTAAAAATGCCGCTCCGCAGAGCCTCCGAATCGATACCGCGCGCGTCACGTGCCGCGAGCGCGACCAATCCCGACGCCCCCCGAGGGGGCCGGCCCCCCTCCCCCGCCCGACACGGCCCGCGCCCGCGCCAGTCCACGAGAAAACGCCGTGCGCGACGCACGCACGTCGCTCAAAACAAACTCCACACGAAACCGGTATGCGAGACATGTTATAGTGCAATGAGTGCGTGGACCGAGGACGCGCTGTCCTGGCGCGACGAGCGGCTCAGCCTCACCGAGCTGCCGAGCGCGAGGAGAAAACAACGCAGTGCACCGTACAGATTACACAGGCCGCATCTACCCGCGCCGCACGTGCAGGAGCCGCCGCCGGAGCCGCAGGGTACGCACATCTCGAGATTGTACCCCGAGTTGTTGGCCTTAATCTTCGAGAGGCTGCCCGTTAGAGACAGAGGCCGCGCCGCGCAAGTTTGCCGCGCGTGGAGAGATGCAGCCGACCGCCGATCTGTGTGGCGGGGAGTCGAAGCGGCTCTGCATCTCAGAAGACCAGCACCTGTGTTGTTTGCGTCACTGGCTAGACGAGGAGTCCGCAAACTGCAAGTGCTCTCCCTCAGGAGAGGCCTCCGGGACGCGGTTGCCTCACTTCCTGGACTAGAATCGTTATCACTCAGTGGATGCTACAGTGTTACGGATGCGGCTCTCGCCAGTGCGTTCGCGGCGGAGCTTCCAGCTTTAAAAAGACTAGACTTATCGTTGTGCAAACAAGTTACGGACTCTTCGCTCGGTAGAATAGCGCAGTCACTCAAAAACTTGGAAGAACTCGAGTTAGGAGGTTGTTGCAATATAACGGATACGGGCCTGTTGTTGATAGCGTGGGGGTTGAAGAAACTGCGTCGGCTGAATCTGAGGTCGTGCTGGCAAGTGAACGATACGGGTATAGCGCACCTCTGTGGAGGAGGAGAGGCGCGTGGGACGCCAGATTTGGAGCATCTGGGATTGCAAGACTGCCAAAGGTTGACGGACGAGGCGCTGAAGCATGCTGCGACTGGGCTTCCAAATCTGAAATCTATAAACTTATCATTCTGCGTTGCTGTTACGGATGCAGGATTGAGGCATTTGGCGCGACTGCCGCATTTAGAAGATATCAATTTGAGAGCGTGCGATGGAGTTTCTGATGCGGGGGTGGCTCACCTAGCTGAGAGCGGAAGGCTAAGAGCGTTGGATGTCTCGTTTTGTGATAAAGTTGGCGACGAGGCGCTGTCTCACGCGACGCTAGGCTTATCTGGACTTCGGTCGTTGTCACTGAGCGCCTGCCGACTGACGGATGAAGGTTTAGAGCGAGTGGCGAGGTTATCGCAGCTAGAGACGTTGAACATAGGGCAGTGCACGCGAGTGACGGACCGAGGCTTGAGAGCTCTAGGCGACGGGTTGCAGAACTTGAAGGCGATCGACCTGTATGGGTGTACGTGCATCACGCCGCAGGGGCTGGACCACATCGTGAAGCTGCCGCGGCTGAGCGTGCTCAACCTCGGTCTGTGGCATGTGCGGTGACCACACTCGCGCTAGTCGTGTGTGTGTCTGTGTGAGTGCGACGGCCATGTTGAAGTGAAGGAGCCGCCAAGGTTGTATACTGGACAGTGGATAAAGAATTAACCAATTTTATGATATTATCGAATTAATTGTTAGGATGTGGGGTCGCTTTCTTATAAATGTTTCTGTTTTGGCAGGTTCCGTTGACGTTGTGTTTGTATTAAGTTTGTGGTTCTAAATTCGGTTACGTTTCGTTTTATTCTGAAGTGAAGAAAGTCGCCCCAGCGCCTAGTCGTAATATTGAGCCAGATCTTCGTGAAGACGCCATTTATTGCAGTGTACTTGAATGATAATAATTTGTTTACTCGTTCCATAATGCGATGACGCAAACGGCAGCGTCTGACCATGCTAGTGTAACTAATTCAGGAAGATCTGGTCGTTCAATATAATTGCTCCATTAGTTAGATAGACATTTAGCCATTCTTCAAATTTAAATTGTTATAATTCGACCTTACGTTTAGTTAGGGTATTAACAACTTTGTTATATTAGGTTACTTTAATTGTTTTTGTGGAAAATATTTGGGGGATACTCTATAGTTAGGGTCTGCATACTACGTAGATTAAGAAGAAGAGCTAAAATACGTAATTAATACTATGACCTCACAAAAAGAGGCAAAAGCCGGATTATTTTAAACATTCCAGTACCATATTTTGTAAGGAGGTATAACCGTTAGTTTTACAACATTATTAGACAACTGAATAGGATTACTGGATGAAGCCCAACAATAGACAAAAAACAATGGCCTTGCTTATTCACAAAAGCGGATACAATACGGTTTTTCTGGTTTAGTTTTGATAACATTCAAATAAAGTATAACAGTTATTGTAACGGATTAAAAAAAAGTCACATTTATATTGACTTCAGTTAGAAGATCTCCAACTACATTTGAAAACGAAATATCTAACTCATATAAAGACGACGTACTTTATCCGTATAAATAAATGTGACGCAATACACAGTCGACGTTGATATATTCGCCCCATTTATTATCTTACCACAGTATATAATCAACAATTTTCTTGTAATAAATTACAACAAATGCCTTGACACACTTATGTATGAACAAAACTTGGAAAGTTAGATTTAGGAACTAATATAATTATCAGTGAGAAGAATCTTGAACAAAAGACAGAAGTTTGAAACTCAAGCCTGCCACACTAAAATAAGAATTCTTGTGAAATATTGAAATCGATCAAGAAAAGTATTCTAAAAAGTACTTGACACAGTTTTCCATTTGTTGAGTTAACATACAATTTTAGTTTGCAATGATTTGGTTCTAGAAATACTCAGTATAATTTATATTTTAGTTTTAAGTGATATTTTGTACTTTAATACTGGCTGTTGTTCTTGTTCACTGGCACTGCGCATACAAATTGTACTATCATAGTGAAATTGTTGATAGTATTTTGGTATGTTGGTGAATATTCTCAAAACAAATCCAATGTTCTTCCATTTTGTTAGAAGTGTACCTACGGGCATCAATGTTTTAAAAAATTATAAAAAAAGTTTGATCTGAAAGTGAAAATTGATTGTAAAATAACCATTAAATGAGAGAAGTTTTTATAATTTCCTCATAAAAAAGTCAAAGCAACGTCTTCTTTAAATATCAATTGCTTCCATGTATTCAAGTACAGTTTTTTCGAAATATTTACACAATTCTATAGCTACGAGTACTTGCTCCCAAAGTCCACGATCTCGTAAATACGTAATTTTTGATATTATGCTTAGTTATTAACTTGAATTATTGTGATGACGACGAGTCAGCGTGAGGTCGAACTATAAACAATGAGTACGTTGTATACTTCATCGATACGTTGTTTTTGTACAAACAAATGTAATATAGGAGATATGTATTAAAAGTCATGGTTTAAGTTACAATTTATTTGGGAATTTTATTTGTATCCTTGAAAACATGCCTTGATATCTGAATATGAACGTACAGAAAAGTTAAATAGCCATTAAAGAAGAAGAAGAAATAAGAAAACAAATTAATTTTTCGATCATATTGATTTAATATGAAAATATCTGAAATTAGGACTTATAAAAGAATTGGTGCTCTCACATTTAACAATAACAAATTATCCACAGCATTTATGAAGCTGTAATGTAAGGTAACAAATGTCATAGTTATGCTAAAAATTCATATTGATAATTAACACGAACGGTGACTAAATATAGTCATTTTCATCGAAGGAGTAGATGATATAGATTTTGAATAACAACAAGAAACCTAATTGGGTGAAGATGCATTCGAATATTTTATACTTAGTAAAAAACAAACGATAAAAATACAGGATGGCCCAAACAGTGACGCTCAAATTTTTTTTGGAAGCCTTACTTATAGGTCTATCCAAATATACCCGTTACTATGTATAGTACCCGAATTTTCATGATTTTCGAGATATTAATGTTTTTCGCAAAATTAAATTATTTTCGAACAAATGATTCCACCACTTTTTATGGTGTTTTGTCGGAGTTTTCATGTTGCAATGTAATCATTGTAAACTAAATTTACTTAGATTAAATTATGAGCTAGCTAAAGCTAAGAATAACAAAAGAATCAAAAAAATAATAAAAAATAGCCCCAAAAACTACTAAAATTTGGCTTTTATAAATATTATTTATTTGGATAACCCTGGATGTAAAGAAATCAAAAAAAATATTGGACACCACTGTACACAAAACACGTACCACAAACAGATATATTCTATTTAACAGACTCTACTTCTTCTTCTTCTTCGACTTAAGAGCTGCGCTCTTGTTAGTGGGATAATCGCCCTTTTTTTTATTATCTCTGCCGTCCTCTTGACCTTCTGGTACGACGTGACACCGACTTTTTCCTTCACTTGGTCACAATAACTTTTTCTAGGCATTCCTCTTTCCCTCTTTCCTTCTACCTTTCCTTCCATGATATTCTCTAAGAACCTGCCATGTCGTATCAGGTGTCGTACTCAATTGGACTCTACTTCAATGCTTCTAAATTGCTGATGCCGATTTAGCCGGTACTTATCAATAAAGGACGGACAGTAAAATATATTGACCTCAATGTGACATCGATAAACTAATGTTTCTAAAGCAATGACAAATGCAGATATAATGTAGCTCGACGTTATAAAGTATGAAATATGGTGTGTTGGCTGAGGCTGAGAATATATTCAATTGTCAACTTCGTAGTGTTTAAAGAAAAATATGTGTCATTTAAGTTTCTCCTAAGGTAGATAATATTAAAGGATTTAAATGTCTGAGTCTCAACACTTAAGACAAAAAAAAAACTGATGTTAATATGTAAAAAAGCTAATTGAAACGCTTTTGATAAAAAAAAACCGCAAGTCCAAAACTAATTCTAGCGAAATGTACCTACGATTGTTTAAAATATGAATGAGATATCCGTTTAAAACCACACGCTAAAGATAATAGGAAGTTTTATTGAATATAGCTTTCATAATATTTGTTTTTCGTAACCATCTATCATTTTTATGACAAGTAACAGTAGGCAGAATAGTTAAGTATTTCCATGATTCAGAGGAAAATGTCATGTCTACGTTTTTGACTTAATCTTTGGCGGCGCTCATGATAACTAAGAACTTGGCCTTTGACACGAACATAACTATTAACTAAAGTCAATGCCAATTATTTAACGAATAATAGTTACAAATTAATTAAGTGTTACAGGTACGATATATAATTACAATGTTCGACTTAAACGTTAGGTTTGCTGCATAGTATTCTTTTAACTTTAAATTCTTGTTACGGGTAGAGCTGTGATTCAAATTAATAAATAATAAATATTGCACACCAATCACATACATTGCTCTGATCCCAAAGTAAGTAGCCAATGCACTTGTTTTATGGAAATCAGACACAACGGTGGTACCAAAACACCTAGACCGAGACAATATAGGAAAGATCGTTTTCTACATTGACCCGACCGGGAATCCAACCCGGAACCTCACGAGATGGCGACGCTTGAAACCAGCGTGCTAGCCACTCGACCACGGAGGTCGTCAAAATAGGTGGTGCAACGCAACTGATCTTGAGTCAGATAGGTTAGATCTCCAGAGATGTTACTATATGTATACTAATATTATAAAGCTGAAGTTTCTTTGTTTGAACGCGTTAATCTTATGAACTACTGGACCGATTTGTTTTTTTTATTTTTTTATTTAAAGACTTTATTGCACTAATCATAGTGTACAAAGGTGGACTTAATGCTAAAAGCATTCTCTGCCAGTCATACCTTTAGGTCATGCAGAGAGATGGCAATGGGTGAGAAGAAATTTTGAGAAAAACAACAAAATAGTAACAAATGACTTATATTTATAGTAACAAATAAACGTACTTTAATAACTGTACATTATTTTATATTCAATAAATATACTTAAACTTACACAAAATAAATACAATATATAAAAAATATAAATAAATAATACACATAATAAATAAATATTATTTTGCAATTATCTATTCTTTAAGAAATTGTCGGACTTTCCTCTTGAATGATACCTTCGACTCGGCCCTCCTGACATCCAAAGGAATAGAGTTCCACAGTCGTGTTGCCGTCACTGTAAATGACTTGGAGACGTACGTGGAGCGGTGTGCCAGCGTGCCTAGCCGGAGATTGTCGGAGGAACGGAGAGACCGATCGTTCGTGAGTTTGGCATAAAAAAAAATGTGTTAAATAATAATAAGGTAACTCTGTATTGCACAATACAAAGTTAATAACAATTTAGATAGCTTATTAGGAACATTATAACTATTGAGGAAGGCTTTAGGCTATAGTATATCCCGCTAGGACGGGAGGGGAGAGGGGAGGGAGCAAACTCAAAACGCGCGAAGTCGCGGGGACCGCTAGTTGTAAACATTTATAATTTTTCTAAAGGAAAAATGCAAATTTCAACAACAAAAATCATGTAAGGAAATCATAAGTATGAATTGTCACAGAGCTACGTCGTAAGCAAGTCGTGGAAATACCTTTGAATGTTTCCATTTCGAGGAATAACTAAGAGGAAAATGAAGCTATTTAAATTTTATTAGTCAAGGACATGGATACGTGTACTTGTAAAACCAAGATTTCACGAAGATTTAACTAGATGGGTCTCATTACTAAATAAAAGTAAGTATGGTTTGTATTTATTTACTTTATTTTGTTTATTTGCACTAATAAAAAGTAACTGTGTCTGACGAGGAATTGAACCCCGTGTCCTACGATATCCGATGTATGCCTATGCCACTCGGCCACCGTCACATTAGCAAGCCTATTGAATTTTACTATTGTTTTCTTTCAATCACCTCAATCAATCAACATCAATGAATTGAAACATCTTCAATAATTAGCTGTAAAACAAAAAAGTACACCATGAACCGATTAAATCTATGTCCGTTTTTTTCAGTAGTATCCTTAGTTTATTCTTCACTCTCGGTCCTAGCGAACACCGTTTCTCCCAGGCCCCGTTTCGCCCCAGCCCCGGCCCCGTCGAACGATAAAAAAAGGTTTTTTTTCATCCAATAGTGTAACTTACAAGACTTTCTTTTATATAAATAGATTTCACAACCAAAATTTGAACAAAAGGTGGACTTAGCGTCTTAAAGCAATCGCTATCAGGCTTGTATCTTGCGTGCCGCCATCAGTGCAAAAATATTAAGTATCTCGTCTTGACTTATTACATTTATATTGCTTTTCAACTACTTTCTATAGCATGGCTGACTGGTCGTTTCTTGTTTGAATTGTTTTTAGGGTTCCGTAGGCGAATGGAAAAAAAAACGAAACCCATATGGTTTTGTTAAGTCTGTCTGTCTGTCCGTCCGTATGTCACAGACACTTTATTCTGTTACTATAAGCATCACACTGTTGCAAATTTGGTAAGAAGATGTATCCTGTTAACAGCTTTTCGATTCTTATACAAAAAACAAAAAATAATGATAGGTAAAGCTCCCATACATGAAAACTAAAACCTGTAATATTTTTTTTTAGTCAAACCTATGCGTGTCTATGTATAGGTCTTTCAAATTGTGGTACTTTAGCTAAGTGGAAGTAAGTGGATTCCCTAATTCAGTTAAAAAATTGGCACGAAACGACTCGCACTTGGCCGGTTTTTATTTGTAGACTATCATATATTTTCTGTATGTTTGGTTTGATAGGACATGTTCTTTAATTTTACTTTCTTTTTGGTATGCTGTTTTTTATTAGGTATAGTTATAAGAATAAAAATTAGTGACTATTTAGGTATTAGTAATACTAAGCCAAACAAATTGTTTTTGGCTTTAACTTATTAATTGGTGATACCAATTAAAAAAAAAACTTTTTGCCAAATGTGTGGTTTTACAGCAGACAAACGAAAGTCTTAGTTATAAGTTGAATTTCTTTAAAAGTAAAACAGATTGGAAATTTTTAATTAGTTTTAAGAGACCGGGCACCGGACTAACATTTAAAACAAAATATAAATACAGATATGTTTATTTCACTTAACCAAGGAAGTCCTATCCATTTTGCAGGATTGTAAAGTCGGCATTTAAGTTTTATTTGTACAGATTGCAACAAAAACACTTTCTATTGCTTTTTATTGGACAACGCTACCCTTACTTTCGTTTACAACGCCTCTAAAGTAATTTTAAAAACAAACGTCAAACAAATCATTTTATTGCATCCCATTCCGTTTCAAAGACAAACGTTCACAGTTATGTTACGCTATAAAACAATTGAGGAATAATTTGAAAATGGAACTCTATTTTAAACAAAGATTAAAATTACAGTCATAAACTTATTGTTGTCAGTCGGCGAATTGTCAAACGATGTCATTTGGAAGGTCTGTATATTTTTTTGTTTTCAAACACGCTTTTATTTACAATGTAATTAATTAATTGGTACCTTCGTCATTTGGAATAAATTATCTTTTCTATTGCAATTGTACGACGTTGTTAGTTCAAGGCCGGATGGTTTTTATTTGTCGGTGAAGGAAAAAGTATTTTTATGGGTAGGTAGGTTTCTAAAATCTTTATTTAGTAGTAAAAACCGCTCTTTTTTGCTTGTCAAATTTTGTAAACAATCTTGACGATCCTTTTTTCCGAAATAATTCATTTTAAAATAAGATTAACACAAAACTCACCAATACATACGTAATTCATCGTTTAGCACTGAGATCTTTTTAAATCAAATTGTAAATGAATTTTATTTACTGGTATTTATTAAAAAGTTTAAAAAAGATTGTTTACATTATTTGACTAGTAAAGGTAAACAGACTTTAAGATAGGCTATGATCAATCAAAGTAGTTGATCTAGCATTATGCAATTTTTCTTAGGTAGGTAGTAGTTATTCATTTCTTACATCTAATACATAATAGACTCAACATTAGAACCTTGACATGGCATTGAGAGCGTTTTTATCTGATTCCAATGACACCCTTATTGTGTAAGTAAGAAGGCTCTAGATCAAATGCCCCACTTTTTGTCTCATTCTCTCAGCATGGTGTACCGTAATATCTGGGTCACAGAGTTGAAAATGGATGGAGTTTAATTATTGCTTCACAATTAATTGTAATCTATTGAACTTTTTACGGTTCCGTAGTCAAACATTGGATATTATCAATCGCAAAGTATGTGAGTATCATATTACTAGTAAGTCAAGAGGACTGAGTCCTCTTGACTTGATTGAGTCCTCAGGACTCTATTTTCATATTACTTGTGTCTCGATTTCGTTCATTTTTAATGAATGGCATAGAGAAGCAATCTAGACGCAATTGAACAATATAACTAACTTTTTTGTCATTATCTAATACTGATTTATAATCTAAAATCAAAACCAGTCACCAACTAGAACAAATTAAATAAAGCCTCAATCACAAGATGACGTCTACGAGTACATCTGAATTTTCATCATGGATCGTCCATCAGTCTCATCATTTAAGCAAAAAGTATGCACAACAGCCCGTCAAGGTAAACACTGCGGTGTCTTATACCGTGGTACTAAGGTCTAGTTTGCAACAAAAGTAAGTAACCATATATGCTGGTAACTGTACATCGCAGATTTCCAAAGTCACCACGTATTTGCTTTATTCATTTCACAGCATTTAAAAATTGAGTGATGCGAAAAGCGTTTTCTTACCTACTAAAACGAAGTTATGATGCCACAAGCAAGATGCAAGTTCCAAATGAAAAAATGTAATGAACATATCTTTTATTTTATTGGGTGGGTAAATACCTAAATAAACAAAAGGCAATAAAATATATTTTTACACGATTCACTTGAAGAAGGCATGACTCTGCAATGAGTCACTAAGTAAGTACCTAAAGTCAAATTCCCCACTCAGACACGTGGATTTTCCAATAAAATAAATAAATGACCTACTACTTTTTAGGGTTCCGTAGCCGAATGGCAAAAAACTAAACCCTTATAGTATCGTCAAGTCTATCTGTCTGTCTGTCCGTCTATGTCACAGCAATTTTATTCTGTAACTATAAGCATCACACTATTGAAATTTGATAGAAAGATCCTGTTAAACGCTTGACGATTCTTATACATAAAATAAAAAAATAAAAATTTAAGGGGGGCTCCCATACATAAACTTAAACCAAAAATTTTTTTTTAGTCAAACCTATGTGTGTGGGTCTAGGGGTACATAGGTCTTTTAAAATGAAATGGAGGTTACTAAAACCATTTTCTCTAAAAGTCTAACGTTTGCGAGATATACGCTTTCAAAGTGGTAAAATGAGCGCTCATCCCACCTTTAACTTCTAAGCTAAGCAAGTGTAAATTTTGAAAAAAAAAATAATGATGTAGATCTTAACAAATACTTTAAACGAAAATTGGTCTGGACGGGATCAAACTAGTAGTCTTTGAGATATAGCACATTTTCAACAACCGCAAACATAACTTTGTTTTTTATGCAAACACTATGAAAAACAAAGTTATATTTGCATTCAACAAAATATTGTGGTGTTTAAGCTTAGTGGAAGTAAGTGGATCCCTCATTCAGTCAAAGTTGGCACGGAACCCTCAGCGGGCGAGTCCGACTCGCACTTAGCCGGTTTTTTATACTTTTAATTTTGAATATTTTCTCTTTTGTGAGATAGGGATGAGATATGTTAGAAAAATGAAAACAACATTCGATGCTGATATCATATTTTTTTGTTAACAAACGTAGCAACGTTCTTCGTCCTCGAAAATATTTATTTTTATCCTTATATTTTTTATATTTTATCTACCTAAATTTTGATTTCTTGGTATATTTATATGTCTCTACATAGTCTTCAATATTTAAATTTATAATGGTATTCGTAACAGTGATTATTACTGTAAAGTTTTTTTTTGTGTCCTATCATCATCTATCATTTATGTTTTTAATTTATATAATGTAATTTTATTTGTGTGTCAAATAAATAAAAATTAAATTAAATTCAATTCAATTCAATCATTTTAGGGGGTATTTGGCAGTACTCGCCCTCGCCACGCTTGGCAGGCGGGTTGGCGAGCGCAGAGAGTGGTAGTGGGCAGGAGCCCTATTTTTGAATCACTCGCTTGAATATGGCAGGTGAATTTCGTTTGAAAGCGTATTAAATATCAATGAAAATTACGCGAGATATAGACGTTAGTAATCACATAAATCAGTTATCTTATTTCGAATCAATCCCGAGTAGAATAACACTAATTTTCATTGGGAAATGGGACATTATGACTAATGTTTTTGACTATTGTTAATGGCGTGTGATATTCACTGACGTGAATATCACACGCCATCTTGACGCGAGTGATTCAAAATCAGGGGCCCAGGGCACATAGCGCGAAGAAATGATGGCCGTTGGGGCAGAAAAGTTCTAGATTGGAGACCTTTAGACCAAAAGCACAGCGTGGGACTTCCACTGACAAGATGGACGGACGACCTTGTTAAGATGCACACTGGATGCAGACCGCTTGATCGGTGGCAGTGGAAAACCGTGGGGAAGGCCTATGTTCAGCAGTGGACGTCCTTTGACTGATAATGATGATGATGATGATGACTGTAAAGATAGTAGGATCACACTGGGTGCAGACCGCTGTGGAAAATATATATAATAATGATATCTATTCTCTAGCCATTTATGTTGGAAGTTTTCAAACATCTTGTATTCATACCTACCGTTTGAAGACACGCCATGTTTGTACCAAAATCACATACCTTTTGTACCGTCAGGTTACGTGATCATCGTGATCTAGCTTGAAGATTCTGGGTAACCAAGAGTGGTAGCGCTGAAAACATTTAAAGTCAACGTCAAAACCAAAACTAATTTATTAATTCAATTTAGGACACAAAATGCCACTTATGAACGTCAAATGCGGACCTCCGTGGTGTAGTGGCTAAGCACGCTGGTTTCAAGGCGTCGCCGCTCCGAGGTCCCGGGTTCGATTCCCGGTCGGATCAATATAGAAATCGAAATTTTCTATATTGTCTCGGGTCTGGGTGTTGTGGTACCACCGTTGTGTCTGATTTCCATAACACAAGTGCATTAGCTACTTACTTTGGGATCAGAGCAATGAATGTGATTGGTGTAGTATATTTATTTATTTAATAATTAGTTATTATCAATAAATCATGGCCCATATGTGGCTAGAACATGTCTCCTTATCTTTTTGGATGCACTAGCGCTCGAGACAAGACACAGACAATCTGACATTGGAACTGGTCTTTCCGTTTAAGTGTTCCAGCACCGGCATTGCAGGAGTCCTATTTTTGAATCACTCGCATTAATATTTAATTGCTAAACATAGATGCGATACTTTGAGATACCATTTTTAAAATCACAACCACATGAATGAACTAATTTTCGATCAAGAAGAACTGAACCATAATAAAAGAAAATCAGACGCATTATTGATGCGAGTGGTTAAAAATAGGGCCTCGTGTAAGTATAATAATATAATATAGTTATTATATCACATTTTATTTTTTGATCTCTCTATACATAATGTGTTCATATTTATTTATTGTTCTATATAATAATAGTCCCCCTAGCCGATTTCGACTACGGTGGCCAGTCACAATGACTAACCGACTGCGCGGGACATATTATAGTGCACAAGTGTGTGCGCAAACACAGGTGCACTCTCTATTCCTTTCACTCTCATAGCCCGATGGGACAGCAATCTGACACGACCGGAGAGAGTTCAGGCGCAGGACCAACGGCTTTACGTGCTTTTCCGAGGCACGGGGGTGAAACACCGCCAATTTCCAAACTCCGGGCTATCCTAAGAACTTCTGAACAGAAAAACTCAGGTATATTTTTTTTGGCCCGACCTGGGGATCGAACCCGGGACCTCTGGCGCAGCCGTCGCTTTAAAGTGCGACCCTCCTGCCGCTGCGCCACCGAGGCAGTTCTATATACTTAGTGTATTCTAAAGCAAAGGTGATAAAATCACAGGGATCATTATTAAATTTCTGAATTTGTCTTCAAATCAACTACAAAATAGAGTGGGTTAGGTAAATTATGCTATTACTAAATTTCGCCTACTCCTGGCTTAGGCCTTATGTATAGATAGTGTGATAGCTACTATGATATTTATTGAAATCTAATAACGTAAAGGGAAATGATGTTCAAAATGAAATGCTCGTGATGAGGAAGATGCTAATTTGGGTAAGAATAAATACCTGTGTGCATCAAAACACCTTTGAAAATAGTACATTATTAATAAAAAAAAATATGAAAATAAAAAGTTTTTAGTGAGTCAACCATATCAGATAGACATATGCTGTCGCAGACTTTATTGTACAACTTATAAAGCTGAACAATCCCGTTATACACGATTTTGATGTATCTTAAACGGTTTAGGTACGCTGCGTACGCCACAAAGGCTCTCAAAAGAAAAAAAAATCTTCCGGTTTTGCAAAATTTTTCATTGTTGCTCTATTCTTTTAAGGCGTATCGTAATGTTTTATTTTATAGCATAAAGTTTTCCTCGATAAATAAGCTATCAAATGGGTCCAGTAGTTCTTTAGATTAGCGCGTTCAAACAAACAAACTCTTCAGCTTTATAATAATAGTAGGTATAGATACCTACTTAGGTATGGCATTTGTAGCTGTAGCAAACTAAGCCGGTCGTTTAGTAATTTCATGCTAATTCAGAATACTATCCTGTGAATCATACTTGTTTGTCACTCGCTTTGCTTTGAATTCTATAAATAAACTTTGTGATAATACTTACTAACTGACTTACTAGCTGACTATAAACTAAGGCCGAGTTGCACATCACTTTAAAGTAGTTGGAATAAATCTAGTGTTTTTTTCTAGTATTCTGAGAATTTTGCGTCGTAGTAAACTGTATAGGTAACATGTTATTTCTAAAAGAGTTTAGAAAAGCGTTGAAAATCAAATGTTTAGGGCTATCTGGGTCTGGCACAGAATCAAAACTTACATTATAAGAAGTTATGCTTTTTTTGCCCCAAGACGGTGTATGAAATATAAAACAAAGCTCTACATAAGGTTTGCATATTTGTAAGGAAAACAGCACGTCAAGGTAAACACTGCGGTATCTTATGCAGTTGTAATAAGGGCTAGTTTGCAACAAAAGTGGGTAGCTTGATGTGCTGGCCACTGTACTTACATAGTTATAATTCAAATATTTTTATGTTCATAAAATGGTACAGTCTTCTGCTAATTGAGTTGTTTTTTGCCATTTGCGGATTCTTACGACCTATCTCTATCTTATCAAAATCTGATAATATAAGGTATTCTTAACAAGATTTGGTATCTTAATTTTGTATGATTAGATTACATAGTACGAAACAATAAAATATTATGGATATACGGTACGTTTATAATAGGTAAGTGTTGGCGACAGACGTAAGCAAAAAGAAAAGAAAAGAAAAGGCTCGAAAATGGCGTACCAAAAATATTTATGTATGTAATCCTAAACTTTAAAAACAGAATAGGACTAGAGCCATCTATAAAGCGTCAGAACTATCAGAATACCGGTGAAGTTTACAATTTCTGATGCACCCTAAATTGGACTTTATCTTTTAAGACACAAACGTGATTATTATTTAATCAAAGGGCGAATTCTTAAACAGGTCCTAACGGTAAGGGTATACATATTCATGAGCGTTTGTCCTTTGTCAATACCGCGTTTTTTACCCGCTCCAGTCCTTAGGATCGGCTAAAACTGGTGTAGGGTGACCAGAATTCAGTAAATAGACTTCAAACAATTATTGGGGACATGTATATTTTTTTCTTAAACTACAAGAATACATACCAACTGCCAGACTTACCGATTGATAATTTTAAAACTGTCATTAATGAAACCCCTTATTTCGAAAGGGTATTATAAAGTAGATGATTATTTAAAAGATTAATGTATGGACTTGCGTGATCAGAACAAATAATGTGAACCTTTTTAAAAGAGGCATAGACAATAGTGACTGAGTTTCTTGCGCGGCGTCTTTTCAGCACTAGCCTACAATTGTCCCGAGGCTATGGTAGGGTTTGTTTTAGGACGTGTAAAAGTGGGTCTATTTGCATTAATAAATGACTTTTATGAGTTCAATTTTATCATCAAGCATGAGACCTAATTAGTATGTGTAATTGTCATGCATTAAATGAAAACTAATAAATAGAATCAATCTTACTCAGAAACGTATATTAAAACCGGTATCTTACGTCCTGAGAGAAATCTTGTATAAGGGCACAAAATATGTATGCAAATATGGCACCGAGCATGTTTCTGATAAGTATATATCGCATTTAGATCTATTCGCGCTTTTGTAACGATTCATGTCCCGAAATATTGAGCAAAATGTTGTCACCACAAAGATGGTCCTTTCGGCGTGTCGTCAGTGAGTGACTTAAGCTTGGACGGTTGCATCAAAGGCCTCAGGGCCTAGAATCAGTTATTGTTAAGCCCAGACCGTAAACAATAGGCCCAAAAACGTTATTTTGCCGAATTTAATTATCGAACAGATTATCGACCATTTTGAAAGGAGAATGTCGGTTTTGGGACGGCTCACAGTTATGTATGGGATATGTTTTGTGTAGAAATAGAAAATATTTTTTAACATCTAAAAATTAAAATATAGTGTTATATACGCGGTTGTAAAGTTTACCAACAAACATTTTGATACAAAATTAGTTCGTCGAGAAAACGATTTCTGTAGGCTCCGCCCTAGCCTACATAAGTATACGTTTTTTTAAATAACTGTATTATAAAGTCTAATATTAGATAAAGAAATATCTAAAGGATCTTGACCAAAACTCTATAGAAACTCGGCCCACTTTGCGTCTGCATGCGTCTTTACAAAATGTTCGGATAAAATATATAAATATTTGAAGGAATACAGACAATAAATATTTTTGATAAATAATTAGGAATTTACGAAGAATTCAATGGCAGATTTGACATTTTAAGGTAATGTTTTGTAATTGCAGAGTTATTGCACCTCACCTACTTTCATTAGAATGTAATTGTTGACTAAAGTAATTTAATACTTACTTACTTAGTTACCCTTAAAATATCAGTGCAATTATAATTCAAAGAAGATTTTTGAAATTTAAACTCTATACTATAGACACAATCTGGGCCCGGCTTTGGTCAATATTAACCTTTACTATGCTATTATAACGAATAGTCTCATGATAATGAACAATGGCTAAGGATTTTCTGCATATGCGTGCATGTCCATAAAGAAACACAACAATTAAAACTTTTTTACCATTTATCCTGTCACTCATCTTCAAACGATAGAGTAATTAGTGGAACAAGCCATTAATTAAACCTTTGACTAAACCAAACGGAATAAAAAACCAAGATTCACATTATTCTCGACAAACAGAATAATGTAGTTTGGGAGTTTTAAACCTTGTAATTAATTTCGTTTGTCTTTTACTTTAATTTCCATTCATTTTGGATTCGAATTTTTCAAAAGTCGAACGTTTTAGAAGAATAAATTCTGAACAATTAAACAATTTGTACGATTCCTTGATTATGGCGAAAAAGGCTTTTGAAAACAGTCTGCGACTGACGAAATTCTTTCTCCTTTTGTCCGGTATAAGAATTACGAGAGCAAAATGGCGGAAATCCGTGGAAAGATTTTTTGATTATTATTTGTATTATTTCAACGCGTCCTGGCTTTACACAGATGTATGTGGGGAGATAAACTGGCTTGTAGAAGGAGTTTTAAATGGAAAATCTTTTATTGATCTTTCTCTAACAGCTCCATGTATCACCATTAGTCTTTTGGCTACATCTAAGTCTATATTCCTGTATTTCAACAGAGATATCGTCATTAAAATCGTTGACAAACTAAGGGATATTCATCCTGAAGATAATGACTTTGATGATCAAAAATTTGAGACGAGAACAGATTTAAAAAGTGGTATATCAGCTATTGATGATGCTGAGAAAGAAATAGTAAAGAAATCAATAGAGTCCCTGAATTTTGTCGTGCGTCTGTTGTACTACATCTGTGTAGTAGTGATCTGTGCATTCCCTCTGATGCCAGTGACGTCAATGGCATATGATTACTATATGACTGGGAGTACGGAGTACAAGTATCCGTACTTAGTCAAGTATTTCTTCGATCCTTACACGATGAAGATGTGGCCTCCTGTGTATTTTCATCATGTGGTGTCAAGTAAGTATTTTGAGGTTGTCACGCTAAAATGGATGAACCGTTTTTTTTAATAGATGGATATGAGACTGTTGCAATGGACAAAGGAAAGTTTGTCTCAAAAAATCATATCCGGGGTTGAAAAGGAAAACCTAGCCTTAGCATAATATTATAAGCTAGCGATACCCCACGACTTCGTCCACACGTTTTGAGTTTGCTCCTTATCTCCAGTCACAGTGTGATGTTTTATAGCCAAAAGCCTTTTTCGAAAAATAAGCTATCCAACAAAAAAAAAACAAATCTGTACAGTAGTTCCTGAGATAAGCGCGTTCAAACGTAGAAACTCTTCAGCTTTATAATATTTTTGTTACTCCGTCAAAACTGCTGAATGGATTTTGATGAAATTAACAATAATATTTAGAGATACTACGTGGAATAATACCAGAAAGGCTATTATTTTTTAGTAATATTAATGATACGGTGCTTGTAGCGCAGTGGTAGCAGCGCTTTGGTAGTGATACCGAAGTGAAGCAACTTACAGCGCAGTCGTGTTTGGATGGGTGACCATTCGCCATTCCGACTATATAAGTGACGTATATCACGAGCATCTCCGTGCTTCGGAGACCGCCTACCGGCTAATATCGGTTGATATTAGTCGTTAAGCCTAGTTAGAGGCCTTATGGAAGGCTTGATAACATCTGACAGCAGAGTTAGCCGCTTGCCTTCCAAATACCCCTCCACCGATCCGCATTTTTGGCATCAGTATCGTTTGTACAGCCACCCCTGAGTCGCTCGTCGCTGACCAAAACAAGACCCTGTATGTTAAAACAAATAAGTTATGTACTGTTTAGGTCTTGGTTAAATTATGTAAGTGAGTTGTAATAAGTAGATATTGTTTTGTACCTTTTTTATCAACTTCAACATGTCACTAAACGCGCACTTGAAACCTATAAATTTATATCAGGATGAATAATTCGCCATTTTATTCCATAACAATACGACTTGTTGTAGTAGGTTTAAGCCAACAAAACTGACTCATTGACAATTAAAAACATACCTTGATCTTTATGTAATCAGTGATAGAGTCTAAAATAGCACAGTTTGAACTAAGTTGTCTCTAGCAAAACGTTCCTAAGCAGGAAAACCTTTGTTCAAAGGATGAACGTTTATAAATAGATAGACGATCTATGTTATTAAACTAAATGCAGAATGATATAATTATAGTTATGAACAGATAGAAGTTAATTTTATTAAGCTCTTGGTCTCAGATTACCTACTTCAATAAATGCTCCAAATCTACCGTCGCGTCGCTAAGTTACAGTATTCAAATATACAAGAACACGGTGCAGGTAAGGCCGCTGTCGCAGAACCGGTTTAGCTAACTCTAAGTTAAATCATTGGGTCATTTTCTTTGATTTATGCAAAATTTACGAATGGTAATTAGCTGAAATCAATACGCCAGTGATTAAAAAAAACTATTTTGTCTCTGCCGTCTTTGGACTAATGACTATTGTCTACTGTTTGGTTAGCGCCATTTTTGTTGACTTTTAATTGATTTTGGAACGAAAATCATGCAGAATATTATCGCAAGTGATGTGAAACTAGATCTCTTCTTGATATTTCAGGTGTTAATGTTGCCTGTGGCGTACTCACGAGGACATAACTAAATACATAAAAGTCATAAAAGTCATTTATTTATGCAAATAGGCCCTCTGGGGGCACTTTTACACGTCCCAATATAAACCCTACCTAGCTTCGGGACAATTGTGGGCTAGTGCTGAGAGAAGCTGCGCAACAAACTCGGTCACTATTGTCAATGCCTCTTTCCAAAAGGTTTACAATTTTTGTAGTGATCATGCAAGTCCATACATTATTATCTTTTAAATAATCATCTATTTTATAATACCCTTTCGTCATAAGGGTTTCTTTAATAACAGTTTTAAATTTATTAACCGGTAAGTTTATAATGTGTTCTGGTAGTTTATTGAAAATTTTATACGATGAAAGGATTACATGTTTACATTTCATCAGTCATCTATGTTATTCGTAAACAGCGTGTGGCCTGTAATTGAAGCAATTTTTTTTATTAAAAAGATTCTACACAGCATACGTAGTAACTTTCACCTGATCATAATGCTCTAAAATGCTTTAACTCAGAGATATTAATCCAAAGTTTTAACCATTAATTAATGTGTATCAAAATAGCTAATTCGTTGTAGTAAGTGACAGTTTACAATACATTGATGATTGTTTTTTTTAGAAGAAAATCATGGCTACAAATTCAAACTATTTAGAATTGATTGCTGGTTACTTAAAGGCTGTTTTATCTCCTATTACAGGCCACACCTGTATATAGCATTAATGTTAATTTTGTGTTGCAATATCCTCGTCACCACACAAACTCACCCTTCTGTAGGACTAGATACCTTATTGATCAGATTATTAAAAAAAATAAGTATGAAGTTAGTTTAGTCTTTAAGGATCCCACTGCTGGACATAGGACTTACTTAAATTATGAGGTGGTTAACGCCATACTCCACCATGCTGGCTCAGGGTTGGCTGAGGGCAAGAGACAAACCTTGCTGTTAGATGTTATAAAGCCGCTCAAACGGCCTCTAGCGAGGCTTGACGGCTAATTTCAGCCGATGTTAGCCGGGGACCAACGGCTTAAAGGTGAGATTGTTTAAACAACATACAAATTGTTTCAGCGGCAATAGTAGGAGCAAATGTATTCAGTTCGGACAGTCTTTTCTACGCAGTGTGCATCTACATCCAGATGCACTTCAAGACCCTCTGTCACAGGTGTGAGCGCGCTGTTGGTTTGAATGCAGCGCAGACTTTTTTACCTTTATCCTGTCACTCATCTTCAAACGATAGAGTAATTAGTCGAACAAGCCATTAATTAAACCTTTGACTAAACCAAACGGAATAAAAAACCAAGATTCACGTTATTCTCGACAAACAGAATAATGTAGTTTGGGAGTTTTAAACCTTCTAATTAATTTCGTTTGTCTTTTACTTTAATTTCCATTCATTTTGGATTCGAATGTTTCAAAAGTCGAACGTTTTAGAAGAATAAATTCTGAACAATTAAACAATTTGTACGATTCCTTGATTATGGCGAAAAAGGCTTTTGAAAACAGTCTGCGTCTGACGAAATTCTTTCTCCTTTTGTCCGGTATAAGAATTACGAGAGTAAAATGGCGGAAATCCGTAGAAAGATTTTTTGATTATTATTTGTATTATTTCAACGCGTCCTGGCTTTACACAGATGTATGTGGGGAGATAAACTGGCTTGTAGAAGGAGTTTTAAATGGAAAATCTTTTATAGATCTTTCTCTGACAGCTCCATGTATCACCATCAGTCTTTTGGCTACATCTAAGTCTATATTCCTGTATTTCAACAGAGATATCGTCATTAAAATCGTTGACAAACTAAGGGATATTCATCCTGAAGATAATGACTTTGATGATCAAAAATTTGAGACGAGAACAGATTTAAAAAGTGGTATATCAGCTATTGATGATGCTGAGAAAGAAATAGTAAACAAATCAATAGAGTCCCTGAATTTCGTCGTGCGTCTGTTGTACTACATCTGTGTAGTAGTGATCTGTGCATTCCCTCTGATGCCGGTGACGTCAATGGCATATGATTACTATATGACTGGGAGTACGGAGTACAAGTATCCGTACTTAGTCAAGTATTTCTTCGATCCTTACACTATGAAGATGTGGCCTCCTGTGTACTTCCATCATGTGGTGTCAAGTAAGTATTTTGAGGTTGTCACGCTAAAATAAAAAAGTCACATACATTGCTCTGATCCCAAAGTAAGTAGCTAATGCACTTGTATTATGGAAATCAGACACAACGGTGGTACCACAACACCAAGACCCGAGACAATATAGAAAATTATGATTTCTATATTGACCCGACCGGGAATCGAACCCGGGACCTCGGAGCGGCGACGCCTTGAAACTAGCGTGCTTAGCCACTACACCACGGTGGAAAATGGGTGAACCGATTTGATATATATTTTTAAATAAATAGATATATGAGACTGTTACAATGGACAAAGGAAAGTTTGTCTTAGAAAATCTGGGGTTGAAAAGCAAAGCCTAGCCTAAGAAATCCGACAAGCTCATCAAACCTTACTAATATTATAAACTAGCGATCCTCCGCGACTTCGTCCATACGTTTTGAGTTTGCTCCTTCCCCTCCAGTCACAGTGTGATGTTTTATAGCCTAAAGCCTTTCTCGATAAATCAGCTATCCAACAAATAAAATCAAATCTGTCCAGTAGTTCCTGAGATGAGCGCGTTGAAACAAAGAAAAAAAGCTGAACTTTAAAATATTTTTGTTACTCCGTCACGCCAAAACTGCTGAATGGATTTTGATGAAATTAACAATAATAATTATAGATATTACGTGCAATAATACCAGAAAGGCTATTATTTTTTAGTAATATTAATGATACGGTGCTTGTAGCGCAGTGGTAGCAGCGCTTTGGTAGTGATACCGAAGTGAAGCAACTTACAGCGCGGTCGTGTTTGGATGGGTGACCATTCGCCATTCCGACTATATAAGTGACGTATATCACGAGCATCTCCGTGCTTCGGAGACCGCCTACCGGCTAATATCGGTTGATATTAGTCGTTAAGCCTAGTTAGAGGCCTTATGGACGGCTTGATAACATCTGACAGCAGAGTTAGCCGCTTGCCTTCCAAATACCCCTCCACCAATCCGCATTTTTGGCATCAGTATCGTTTGTACAGCCACCCCTGAGTCGCTCGTCGCTGACCAAAACAAGACCCTGTATGTTAAAACAAATAAGTTATGTACTGTTTAGGTCTTGGTTAAATTATGTAAGTGAGTTGTAATAAGTAGATATTGCTTGTACCTTTTTTATCAACTTCAACTTGTCACTAAACGCGCACTTGAAACCTATAAATTTATATCAGAATGAATAATTCGCCATTTTATTCCATAACAATACGACTTGTTGTAGTAGGTTTAAGCCAACAACACTGACTCATTGACCATTAAAAACATACCTTGATCTTTATGCAATTAGTGATAGAGTCTAAAGTAGCACAGCTAGAACTAAGTTAGCTCTAGCAAAACGTTTCTAAGCAGGAAAACCTTTGTTCAAAGGATGAACGTTTATAAATAGATAGACGATCTATGTTATTAAACTAAATGCAGAATGATGTAATTATAGTTATGAACAGATAGAAGTTAATTTTATTAAGCTCTTGGTCTCAGATTACCTACTACAATAAATGCTTCCAAATCTACCGTCGCGTCGCTAAGTTACAGTATTTAAATATACAAGAACACGGTGCAGGTAAGGCCGCTGTCGCAGAACCGGTTTAGCTAACTCTAAGTTAAATCATTGGGTCATTTTCTTTGATTAATGCTGGATTTTCGAATGGCAATCAGCTGAAATCCATACGCCAGTGATAAAAAAAAACAATTGTATATCTTCCGTCTTAGGACTCCTGTCTATTGTCTACTGTTTGTTTAGCGTAATTTCTGTTGACTTCTAATTGATTTACGAACGAAAATCACTCGGTATATTATTGTAAGTGACGTGTAAATAGAGATCCTGGATCTTCAGGTATACGCAAGAAGACCTAACTAAATTATATGTTTACCTTTCATCGGTCATCTAGGTAATTCATGGATAGCATTAACGTTGTCTTAAAATATCCTCGACACCACACAAACTCACCCTTCTGTAGGACTAGATACCTTGTTTTTTGTCTGAGTCGGACTTCGAATCGACTTCCATGGCGGAAGGCGGCCTGTCCGAGACTAGATACCGTATTGATCAGATTGTTAAAAAATGTAAATATGAAGTTAATTTAGTCTGTAAGGATCCCACTGCTGGACAAATACCTAACTTCATATATGAGGTGGATAAGAGCCATACTTCACTATGCTGGCTCAGGGTTGGCTGAGGGCAAGAGACAAACCTTGCTGTTAGATATCATGAAGCCGCTCAAACGGCCTCTAGCTAGGCTTGACGGCTAATATCAACCAATGTTAGCCGGGGACCAACGGTTTAAAGGTGAGATTGTTTAAACAACATACAAATTGTTTCAGCGGCGATAGTAGGAGCAAATGTATTCAGTTCGGACAGTCTATTCTACGCAGTGTGCATCTACATCCAGATGCACTTCAAGACCCTCTGTCACCGGTGTGAGCGCGCTGTTGGTTTGAATGCAGCGCAGACACGGGAAAATGTAGCGAGGATCGTCAGGAGGCACCAGGAGCTGATTGAGTGCGTAGAAATGAACAAATAATTGCTAACATTAATTGTTATTGGAATGTGTTATCTTTGAAAACTAATGGAAATCCTATTTACAAAAAGTATATACCTGCCTTGATTTTGAAATATGATATTTTCTTCCTTGTGTAACAAATACTATACAACGATTATGACGAGGGCATTTTCTATGAATACGCTTTATTGGTATTTTTGACAGTTCCAGTATAGATCTTATGTCAACTAATAGCGATTCTAGTAATGAATGATTTGATTACGGTTCAAATAGCGAAATCACGCCCTTGTGGCCAATGAAATAATATAAATGACATGAGCAAAATATATTAAAATAATGGTACAGTTATTGACTTTCAACAACCCTCAAAACTAAACGTGCTATTTTAAGAGTGTGTTTTTTTATTTTCCTAATATGTGGTTTATATTTTTATGGCTACCTTTGACAGTCTGGTGGACCAAGTTGAAGTGCTGTACTCGAAGTCAACCCTCTTTAACATCGTCACCAGTTCAGTTTTGATTTGTTTGAGTGGCTTCATCATCACAGTAAGTTTCCTTTTAATTTTAATCATACCCATAAGTTAGCCAGGCAGAGTGGTGAAAAACGGGGGCATGTTCCTCATCACTCCGGGTCACCATCTGGATCTGAGGGCTTTCAGTATGTTTAACTTTCTGGATACCTTGACCCAGTTTCTGAAGAAATCGCTTAGATAGGTTCGCACACTTCACCTTCTTTTGAGTTAGTTATTGAATTGAAAAGTAATCAATAATCTGTGATGTAGCTACCGGCCAAGTTCGAGTCGGATCCGCGCTCTGAGGGTTCCGTGCCACCCTCAAACTGAATTTGGGGTCCACTAACTTTCACTTAGCCAAAATACCACAATATTTTGTTGAATGCAAATATAACTTTGTTTTTCATAGTTGTTGCATGTAAAACAAAGTTATGTTTGCAGTTGTTGAAAATGTGCTATATCCCAAAAAGTACTAGTTCGATCTCGTTCAAATCCTTTTTTTTTAAAGTTGTTAAGCACAACATCGTCTAATTCTCACTTGCCTAGTTAAAACTTGAACTTGGAAATGGCGTTAAGTCCACCTTTTGTATAAATTTTGGTCGTGAAATAGTTATAAGTAAATATCGTCAGTAAATAATGAAAATTACACCTCTGTTCCTATTTGCCTAATGTGCCCGCGGACTTTCTGATCTTCACGCTGTCTTGGTGTAATCAGGTGCTGAAGGACATCAGCGTGGTGGTGACGTTCGCGACGTTCCTCTTCATGAATTTATCGCAGATATCACTTCTCTGCTACTTTGGAGACATGCTGATGCGATCGGTAGGTACCACTTTTTAATTATTTTTTGCTGACCAGATATATCGCCAACGCCCCTGATATGGTTCATGATCATCATTACGAAATTAAAGGACGGCTGCCGCTGAACAAAGGCCTTCCTTAAGTTTTCCACAGTGACTACTTGCAAGCGGTCTGCATCCAGGCAGATCCTACGATCTTTACAATGTCGTCTCCCCATTTTGCCGGTGAACGACCTACGCTGCGTTTTTTCGTCAAAGGGTCCATAATCTAGAACCTTTCTGCCCCAACGGCCATCAGTTTTTGCGCCTTTTTCTTCACGCATCTCCTCATTTCTATCTCATCCTCATATTCTATCTCGTAAAGTAACACCACGCATAGCCCTCTCCATCGCCTGTTGCGCGATTTTTCATAGTCGGATATGTTAATGGGCTGTTTATTTCATTAGTAATACGAATAACTCGATGTGTTGTAGAAATTTCCTATTTCATAATCATAATAAAGGTAATAATTAGACAATACTCAATGCAGTAAACATTTTATAATCTCGGGCCGATACCACAACAATCAATCTTATGTCAAAGACGATCTATAAGACATTTTTTTTCTTTACAAGTTTTACGTCTTCGGCTCTATGCCATACAGACTACTCTTTAGTGATTGTTCATTTTAATCTATCTGACAGCTCTACATAGTGCTGTCCATACTCTAGTTTTGTCTACCATAGAAATGTGAAAATTGATTTATTAGTCTAACAATAGGTATCTGCTTCTTTATCATGATCATCATCATCATCAGGAATTCTACTAACACACCTCTTAAGAATTTTTCTGTTAATTTTTTTTCCAGAGCACCGAAGTAAGCTCAGCAATATACAACTCCTTGTGGTATGAAACTGATCAGAAAACTAAGAAAAGCGTACTTTTAATTATAATGAGGTGCGTGAGATCATTATTATATTTATAATTATGTTTCCCAGTGAACTAAATATGAGCTATGTAATTTAAAAAATAGAAAAGTATAGGGCCGTCACGTATGTCAAGTAATTTGTACAGTTGACAGCACATCAGGCTACCCACATTTGTTGCAAACTAGCCTTTATTACAACTGCATAAGATACCGCAGTGTCAAGTGTCACCTTGACGTGCTGTTGTCCGTACATTCACTTAGATACTGAAGTTTAATGTAACGAAAACGTTAAATTCTTTACTCATATTAAGGTTTTTCGGAGGCTAAACGAAAAAATATTGTATAAAACAAAAAAATATTTTCAGTAGTGTGTCAACTAGACTATACCTACTCTGATTTTAAATAAGAAAGCCCAGAATGACAGCTCCAATCGGACTTTTTATTTTTTAATGTGGCAAGCGTTTTTTTTTTTTTTTTAATATACAAGTTTAACGTCCTCGGCTGTACGCCATACAGACAATTCTTTATTATCGTATTTTCATTTTTCAACACTTAAAACTAAAACTAACACTAAACTAGCCTAACTTAACCTAACTCATTGAAATGCGAGGTGGTCCGCATTCCAATGCTCAACAAGGAAGCTAAGCGCAGGAACAGCGATCTGGGTAAGACGACGCGATTAGAGCTCGCTTCACCATAATTCTCACTTTAACTTCATTGTTTTCTTCATAAGCACGAATTATCATGACAATTTCACCGCACAATCACAATAATTGACCCGAAAATAACAATTTCTAAAATGAAGAAATATGGTCCGTCCTTCCCTTTTCGTTTCCCGCGCAAAACTCCCTGTGGCAAGCGTAGTACCAATAGTGTTGTTACTATTCAAATGTACGAGAATAATTGAATATTTTATACGATTATTCAATAATGCGGTTTTACTCATAAAGATGAATAATATATTATGTAAAATATTACATAAAGTTTTATATAAAGGCATACATATAACATAGTTTTTGTAAAAGTATTGAAAATCAATATTTTGTATGATATAACCTATTTTGTCTTTATAATACTTTCCATGAATAAATTATTAGAAATAATGATTGTCTTTGTAGGAAACATGATTTTAAGACAGATTTTATTCGAATATTTTATATTCTATTAAAAACAACAATTGATGGAATTGAAATTTTGGATTATTTAGGAACATAACTATTTTTAAATTTCGAAAAAGTGACCACCCACTAAATGTTATTTTGGTCTATCTAATTAAAAACCAGAGTATAGAAAAACTATCATGTAATGTTGTTAAAGGATGCCAACTGTTGTCTTTTAGAGCGCGGAAACCGTGCAAGCTAACTGCTTGCAACTTTGCGGACCTCAATTTGACAGCATTTACTACGGTAAGTGTTTGGTTGTGCTCAACAGAAAACACGACAAGACAATTGTGTTTTGCTATTCGAAATGAATGACGAAGAGTAATGTCAGCAAACTAACGTCCAATCACAGCGCTTCTGCAGTGACTGTGATTCGTCAGTTTACTATTACGATGCAGTTTAATTGGACAGAATTATTTTGCTGTACTTTAGCAACATTGCTGCTCCCCGACTGTGGACAGCAATTTGGAGTATAGCCGACTAAAAAAAATTGGTTGCCTGTAAAGTCGGTATACGGGCGAAAGTTTTACGTGACAACGACTTTTTATGTCTGTCTCTCTCGTTCTTACGCGTGCCTCTCACTCGCTCTCAGTGCTGCGCGCGCGGGCCTCTCTCTCGTTCGGTGACTCATCGTAACGTTACCGAGCGTTACACTTTTTCATAAGTGACTCCCAGCCGCAACCTAATTTAAGACGTTGTCACGTCAAAAGGAGAGTCTCAGTCAAACTGAAACCTCTTGAGAGTTCATACGACCGCAAAATATTTTTCACTAGCGGTCCCCGCAGCATGATGTTTATAGACTAAAACCTACCTTGATAAATAAACTCTCAAACACAAAAATATTTTTTAAAATCGGTTCAGTATGTAGTTCCTTAAAATTAACGCGTTCAAACAAACAAACTCTTCAGCTTTAGAATATTAGTATAGTTTTGGATGAACCGATTTCGATGCGGTTTACAGAAAAGTATCTGTTCCACTTTCTGTTCTGTGATCGATCTTATTATAACTTAATGCATTTTTTCAGATACTAAGTCGGTCGTGGTCGTACTTTGCGCTGCTGAAGACTATGTATAAGTAGATGACTTTATATGTAGAGCCATTGTAGAGATGAATTTATATACCTATATAATAGATGTATGCACTATTATACTTCTTCACATTGTAGCAAACTATGTTGTACTTACTATACGAAATGTGGATTTGCATATGTACATAGAAATATAGAGCTTTTCTGGATACTACGTTATTATTTAATAGATTTGAGTCGATTTAACCACTTATTCGACCGAATAAGAATGAAACAATTGATTTAAAAATGTCATTTATATACATGACTGCTGACAAACAGGTGACGTTTTCAATTTAGGCGTTTACTATTGTATTCTACGAATATTCCTTATTTGACGTTAGTAAAATCGACACTAATATGTTAAATAACATTTTAACACAGTTCGCGTTACTTATTCAGTCGCATAAGTTTTATCTGACTTTGGTACAATCGTCCCTTAATTTTAATCCATCAATCCGTAAATAAATGGATGTAGCAATAAATAATCATAGGATACGATTAATTATATGTATATAGGGGAAGGAGCCGAAGGAGCCTTTCTTCACCTTAAATATATAGGTAAGTATGTACATTTCAGCGATATTTTATCCAGGTCGGATTCGACCAAACAAGAATAAATGTTAACCTTAGAATAAATCGCTAGTTATCCGAGAGTAAGTCAACTTTTCATTTTACCATCTGTTTTTAGAATAGCGTGCTTAGGTATGCTGTAGTGATTCTAACACCCGCCGTGTTTCGTGAATTTAGAGCTAAACAAGAATAAAGTATTTATGTATGTCATCGTGACAGAAAAAGTTGTCAAATTAAAACTTTTGACAACTACTTTACCACATTATAATACGACAATTACATGATCAGTGTACGACATTGTTTAGCATTAATTTGCCGGATAACAATACAGTTCAATCATTCGTCCTGTTATGTGAGTTAAGTAATTCCTATTACATTTTAAGTCGGAACACGACTGAGTTATTTGAGTATTAAATCGAGGAACAAATTTATCTTTCGTATAAGTTACGCGCGTGTAATCCAACGTATCGAATATTGGTCGAATCCAACCTAAACAGTCCAAAAGCATTCATAAAAACGCCCTGAAACCGTTTTAAAAGCCAAGTTGGGCACTAGACGTGATACTTACTACGATACGAATATTCCGTGCCGGGGTACTAAAACCCGATAGAGTTTGAGGGTTGACAAACATTACCTTTACTTATACAACAACCCTTATACCTTTTAAATAGAGTCTATTATCGCTGCAACAGCTCCTTAGATTGACAATTCTATTTACCCCAAATTTAAAATACGTTCGTACCAATTCGTATTTCCATTGCACAGAGTTGATTTTTAAGAATACACCGACTGTGTGTGATCATAGCCCCTAAAGCAATGATCGTAAGAGCGTGTTCGAAATTTGAAATTCTAGACCGAATGGGGCTGCTGGTGTACAAATTTAAACATGCAGTTAGGATAAACCTTGTCTAAATGTAATAAGGTGTATAATTGCTTGACATGATAGTTTCGTTAAGTTAGCGAGGGGACATGACAGCGGGTACCCGTGTGCGACGGCATGCAACGTGCTGGCCAGTACACAAGAGATCAAATAGGCTTTGTAGATCAGTTTTAAAAGATTTTATTTAACATTAAGATGTTTATTTTGCTTACTGGCAGCTGCGAGAGATATAAAATTATTGACTAAGGTTGTTGACGGTGTAAGGTCTTAGACTACTTTCATGCTTCTTCTATTATGGAGAAAATGTTTACTGCAACTATAGTGTTTTCCGAATTTACTCATATTTCAGCGGGTTTTGATTATATGAAAGATATGATACCTAATAGGTAAGTTAAATGACAATCATGCGTTAGTACCTATATGCGAGATGCAGCTATTGTCGTTTGATAATTGTCTTTACATTGCAAATATCATTTTTTTAATTGCAATCTTTGGTTGCTAGGTTTCTACCTAAGAATGTCTCTCACATAAGAATCGAATACAGACTTTTGAGGTCTCTATCTCGAGACAGATCACGAGAAATTCTCCCCATGTGTACCAGGCGCCGACTTCGGACTCCGTCTGACATGTAGCAGGCGGGACGCGCTCCGTCTAAGTTTTTGTCCCGACTTTTTTTTTTCACTTTTCCCTCGTGAAATCTGTATCGCACGATACACGAAAGGAGTTCGTGTTCTCGGAAAAAAGTTACGTCCATAGACTGAAGCGGGCAGCAAAAAGTTTGTAGACTCAATTCTCTGGCGCGATAAAGTTACGCTTTTATGTTCTGTGACAATTTTTTTAGGAATACTTTGATGCAATCTGCTTGATTCTTCGAAATCTCTATCCCACTTTAAGTATCTTAGAGCCATCTTTATTTATAATGCGAGAAAAAGAAATTCTAACGAAGCAATTTATAGAGTAGGTAATCGAACTGTTGTCAATCGAACGAGTCTAAATAAGAATCATCTCGCTATGAGATGTTTGTTTTTTGGTTCTATCAAGTATAGTTTAAGTTAGGGTACAGTTTAAGTTTCATTAAAATCGGTCGAGTATTTTTTGAGATATTTAGATTAATAAAATAACTTAAAATCATGAAAAATAATAAATAGGTAATTAAAAAATTAAACTGCTTTCAAAAAACTGACTAAAAAGCATAGAATAACGCATTCGTTTTCTATTTAGGAGGAACAAATTATTTTTGAGTCGGTGCATGATGTCAAGTGTAATTGTGTCCACCCGTTGAAAATGTTTATGTTTGACACGACATACAAATTCGATTTAGATTTCTTACCGGTACCACTTACTAAACAAGAAGTTTCTATGTTTTTCAGTTTGAGATTTCTTTGCGCTAAAATAATAAAATGAGCCTTGCAATTTTTAAAATAACCTGCAAATATCCACGGGAAAATGCTATTGGTAATTCAGTCATGGCTGCGTACTCCTAGTAAACAAACGATACTGTTCCGAACAAAGCCGGCAGTGGCATTGTGTGTAAAACAAAAGAGTGCAAATTAATAAAACCGTGATTGTTCGAACATGAATATTCAGTGTACGTCCTATTTACATATTATTGTCGCTGTCACGATTATTTCATAACCGGATTCCGGTGGACTGCAGGAAGGTAAGAAAATAAAATACAGTATGATAACGTCATGGGTGGTGTGAGATTGGACGTCAAGGTATTGGTGCGGACAACAGACGTCATGGTAAACACAGCGGTACCTTAAGTAGTTGTAATAAGGGCTAGTTTGCAACAAAAGTGAGTAACCTGATGTGCTTTTGACTGTACACATTTAAATGAAACGTCCTTAAACTGTTTAAGCAAATGCAGGGCAAGTAGCTGTGAATGATACCTATTCAAAAGTAAAAAGAAGATTTAGAAAAATAGTTCTTATGACGAAGATTATCATTGAATACGCAAGGTTCATCCGAATGTGGCCTTATTTTGTAGTCTGTTATAAAATAGCTTGCATTGAACACAACAAATGTCATATCATGATTTCCTCTTGATTTTTCTTTAAAATGAAACTCAAACTATACTCGTACTCCAGATACATTGATATAAGGAGGCTAAAAGAAAGAGGTTATATAGTTTTAACCAACATAAAAAAGGAGATTCTTAGTTCGACCTGTATGTTGGACCGATTTTGATGCGGTTTTCATTAAAGTTTGATACACTGAGGAGAAGGTTTAAGTAACTATTTTAATCAATCCAGTATATAATCAATGACTAAAAAAGACGAAAAAATATATTTTCATATAAATTGATCCGCCTTCAAAAACAAACACTTAAAGAACTTCTAAAATAACACTAATAGGATAAACAAACTCATTAGAAATGGGTGCATAAAATGTGCGTACGTAGACTGCTGATGTCTTTCAATGAGTTTGTAACTCTCAATGCTCCTATTAGTGTTATTTTATTTCTTTGTTTTTGAAGGCGGTTATTTTATGTTTTTTTTTTAAATTCTAATACAAATAAAAGAATTCTCGAACACGCCACAATCCGACCACAATAGAATCGAATCAGAGATTGCACCACACAAATATGGAAGAACGTCTCCATTCTCAGAATTACTGTATCCGTCACCGCCAACGCACAATAGATTCCTGTGGTGTCCTGTGATGTATCAATATGTAACCAGAATTATCCATTATAATCCTAGACAGACGTTGTCTGCGGAATTTGGCAGTTTTATGGGATGCCAGTGATTGACGATTATGCTTCCTGAAATGGTGGCTTGTCTTTTTTTTTTCATTAATAAAACTACAGTCCACAGACTCTTTGGTCCGTGCCTTTTTTGATTTAAGTTTTTGTTATGTTGGGTTAATTTTTATTTTCGCTCCGCGCAAAATTTACAGCGCTTTTTCAATACTTATTACTAGGGTTGTTAGTTTATGCTATAACTCTCTTATAAGTTAAACATCGCCTCTTAATTTTACTTAAGATAACTTAATATTTTTTGTTTGTTTTTTCGTGTGTTGTTGTTATTATTGCTATTTTCTTTTTCTATATTTATTTGTATATGTACATATATTTTTGTTGTATTGTGTTTTTTTTTTGTTATTATTATTACATATTTGTATTATTCTATAAGGTTTTGGAATTCCATTGTCCTTGTGATTTTGCTATACAATATTAAACAATATTGCTCTTATTCTAGTTTGTGTTAGTGATTATAATGGTGGCTTGTCGGAGTCTATTCAGAACTTCGTTTATAAGCGGAATTGATAGATTTCTATTATACAATTGTATTGATCACCTAATTTAAGGAAAAGTATGAACTTTTTTATATAAAATCTTTACTTTCTCTTCCTCTTGACAATCATAAACTCTTTTTTAACTATGAAAATCAAAATCATCTATCAAAAATAAATGACCTAAAAAAGTATAAAAACATAAATAAGTATAAAAAGGTTGATAGAGCTATCAGTGCCCAACAAATTGCAAATGTGCCATCCAGATGTAAACTTAAAAAAAAAAGTAAAAACCGACTTCAAAACCAAAATGCAGTAAAAAGTATTAAATAAACTCTTCACCATTAAAAGGAAAGGAATCCGTTTTAGGCAAACAATTTCTTTTTGGAGTCGGTGCTGTGATAGCTCATGCTTGATGGTCAAAGTGATGACACCGACTCCAAAAAGAAATTGTTTGCCTAAAACGGATTCCTTTCCTTTTAATGGAGAAGAGTTTATTTAATACTTTTTAGTGCATTTTGGTTTTGAAGTCGGTTTTTACTTTTTTTTTAAGTTTATTTTTTTTCTTCATTTTTAGTGATTACATAAGAGGGGGGGGGAGTTGCACCTTATGATTCTATTTTGTAAGAAGCTACAAATTACCTATCATAAGTTCCGTCATTATAATTACTGAACTCCTAAGCGTTAAGGAGTTCCACCATCAGCTCAGCCCCACAAGATGTTGACTATCAGACGTAACAACACGTCAACATTAAGATTCTAGTAAAGAAACACTATACGTGCCTTTAAAATTTGAGGGTTTCCCTCAATTACACCAAGATCCCATCATCAGATCCCAAAATGGAAAAAATGGGACCAACTAGAAGGTACACCCTCTAAGTAGGCGAAACAATTTTTCGATTCGGTTGACAAACGACTGAGATATGAGGTAACATACATACAAAAAAAAATGATAAAAAAAACATACAGTCGAATTGATAACCTCCTCCTTTTTTGAAGTCGGTTAATAAAGATCAACCTTTCTTCTTTAGAAATACTCTTATTAATCTGTGAAAGTAGTTTACTTAATCGCGGCTTTTTGGAGATCCATTTCGTGATTAAGCTTTTTATTCACTCCTTAAAATATGTTCAAGCTATGATACAATTTTATAATAGTAAGTAAGGAAGATAAATAATATTGCAAAAAAATAACACCAATTCCTACACTTGTTAAGCTTCACGCATTTTAAGGGAATGTAAAAAATAACCTTTCGTAAGTCCCCTACAGGTTAATAACTCATTCTCCCCACATTTTGTTAATAATTAAAAAATGCAGGCGTAATAACTTACAGCGCGTCACCCCCAAGGAACAGGTTTGTCTATAATTTATGGTTACTCAAAAAAAAGGGTGCGCGCGTGAGCCCTGTATTTTTGTTTCTATGTGTGTATGTGTATCAATGTGTGTTCGGTAGAATTGCTGATAGCTCTAAAATGTATCCTACAATTAAATACTGCACCAGACTAAAATGATCTATTTTATCCAGGACTTTGCTTTGAAGCCTCTATCCATACGGTTTTATAAAAGACTAGCGATCCCCAGCGACTTCGTCCGAGTGATTTGAGTTCGCTCCGTGTCCTCTTCCGTATGAGCGTGATGTTTTATAACCTTAAGGCGCTACCCGGATTTTTACCGCGCACACTAGCACCACTTTACTACAAAAATCATAACTCGTTAAATAAAAGACCAATCAAAAATCTGGTAGATACGATTGTAGCTCTGATTATGTGGTTTAGACACAATGTTTAAGTTCAATTAAACACAGTTATCTGCAGTTGCAGTTAGCAAAAATCTAAAAGTGGCCATATTTAGCAGTTTTACTAACTCTAACTACAGTTAACTACTTTAGAAACAATTTAAACGTAATAAATAAACTATAGAACCTGTACTACAATCGTATCTACCAGATTTTTGATTGGTCTTTTATTTAACGAGTTATGTTTTTTTACTAAAGTGGCGCTAGTAAGTGCGCTAAAAATCCGGGTAGCCCCTTAAGCTTTCCTGCATAAATAAGCTATCCCACAAAAATTTTTTTTTCAAATCGGTCCAGTAGCTCCTGAGATTACCGCCTTCAAACAAACGTCTTCAGCTTTATAATATAAAATAGATATCCATGTACGTCACCCAACAGTACCCTTACCATGAGTTCACTCGATAGCGAAGACCTGACTTTTTGTATAATTTGTTAAATTTTAGTTCTGCCAGTGACCGCTAGAGGCGCTGTGCAATTTTCCATAGACTTTTTTTAAGTCGTCGCTAGCGAGTAAAAAAAAAGAGTCGTTAACGCATGGTATCGGTACAGAAGTATCAATGTCGTGATGTACGAATTTGGAATCTTATGTTACATCAAAAGAGTTAACAATGTAACTTTGATATTAATTTAGTTCTTTCATTTACTTTTGTGCGTATTTTTACTGGAACGATTTCAAAATCTACCGAAATTTTGGTAGGTGTGTGCCTGTGTGTGTATGAATATGTATGTGTGGATTCACTTGCCAAACTCCACAGGGGGCTGGCCCAAAGGGTGTGCGGTGGACTAATTTTGTAGGGCTTGGACAATTTTATTAAAATTATTTAAAAAACACGCATAGTTTCAAAAAATACCGTCTTAGATTAAATATAATTAATGATATAAAATATATGATTTGACGACACGCTTGTTGTAGAGGTGAGCGCTCCTGCCAGTTTGCTACGCCAGTGGTCACGGGTTCAAATACCGCAAGGGACATATTTTTATGTGATGTGCACGAAGATTTGTACCAATAAGTCATGTTATGGATGATGTGTGAGTTTTAGTATTTATGGAGACGCCCCCGTCACAATCGTTTTCTAGTATTCGTTACAAAAGAAAAAAAATACCTACGTCGAAACCAAAATAATTTGTGTGTTCTATGAAAACAAAAAAATGCTTTTTTTTGACTAAAGTGATCGAAAATGGCACTTTCATCAAGTCAACCCCACAATATTTTTAATGGCACGAAATAAGGATTGTATGGTATGGTAACAAGAAAGAGAGTTCATATGTTTTTACCTAGGTCTACGAATTTACTCGATTTTGTCTGTTTGTCTGTCTGTCCGTCCGTATGTCACAGCCACTTTATTCTGTAACTATAAGCATCACACTGTTGAAATTTAGGAAGATGTATCCTGTTAACCGCTTTAAGATTCTTATACACAAAATAAAAAAATAGTGATCTTTAAGAGGGGGCTCCCATACACGAAACAAAAACCGTTTTTTTTGTCAAACCTATGCGTGTGGGGTGTCTATGGATAGGTCTTTTAAAATGACATGAGGGTTCCTAAAACCATTTTCTTTTAAAGTCTAACGTTTCATAGCTAGACGCTTCCAAAGTGGTAAAATGGGCGTCCCCCCCTCATTTAACTTCTAAACTAAGCGAGAGTAAATTTTGAAAAAATATGTAATTTAGATATTAACAAATACTTTCAACGAAAATTGGTTTGGACGGAATCGAAGAAGAAAAAAATTGGTCACCTATTATTTAAGCGTGAAAGCTCTGAAATTATAATTTGAACGCGAGCTTGACAATTTAGAATCTCAATTTCCTTTCATGCCAAGAGTCCTGGCGAGTCTCTCATGGGGTCTTGGGTTAGGCTGGCGGGCCGCACATAAACTTTAGTGCTATATACTTCTCTATTAAAAGCTACGACATTAAGTGAAGATCCTATGCAGTTGAGTAGCAGCAATATTAGTACTGGCAGAATACTAAAAATATACTATATCTAGTAAGGTTTTGGACTAGGCATTGGGGGCGGGAAACCCTAGGGTTTTAAACTGCAGTGCGGAAGGCAAGAGGGAAACCACTACATTATCTTACCAAATTGAAGTTTTTATGACTAAAACTCCACTACCTAGAAATTTGATTATAAGGGATGAGTTATAAATTCATAGGTAATGAACTAAAGTGACAACCCTTATGCAATGCATTACGCAGCAGGGGTCGCACCAGACACACACATCAAAATAATGGCTACCTACACACGTAGAAAATGGCGGCATGTAGTCGATACGCCATGATCTATTTTAACCCATAACCACTTAGTAATAGAGTTGAATATTATGTATCGATTGTTTATTTTTTAAATGCCGATACGCAACGAAACGACAAGTGGAGTGCATGCATGGTCCAAATTTTTCGCCTTAAGTAGTAAATCAAATTAAATTAGTTCGGAGAACAGTTCTTTTTTAATTTTCTGTAGAAGAGGTTTGTTATTTCTATAGAATACTCGTATATCTAACAATGTTACAACATCGGACAGTGAAAAAACCTTAACTTTTTACTTTGAACATAGGTGCTTAAAGAAAAAAAGACGTAATTAAAGAAAAAAAATAACAATGCTAGGAACTTTTTTAAGTAGGTAATTAACTTTATTATTTAGTCGGAACTTTTTGTTAACAGAAATTATAAGTTTCCTATGAAATTAAATATTGTTTTGTGATGTTTGGATTATACTGATGTGATTTGACTGACACAGGGTGATAAAATCTTATTTACATTGGGGCAGCAAAAATATGTTAATTCTTATTTACTATAAACTTCTTCTACATGTAACCAAGTCGGTATTAGTATCTAACTTTCTATTTAACCGAATAAAAAAATACATAATTGACAATTACATTGCGAACAATTCTACACGCACAAACCATATGAATTCGAAGAAGTGTAGCCATGCATTGTACATCCGTTAAAACATTTGCCATGAGAACGTGTAACGGAACGCGATTCATCCGTCCGTGAACACAGACCATGCAGAAATCGAAAAAAAAAAATGGCGCCTAGGAAGTCTTTAGTTTGTCGTTTCACCCTTTACCCAATAATTGTGGTGCAGGTATCTTGCTTGCTAAACTTGCATTCGTTTATTTTGACCAAAATGCACTGTGGTCTGTGGCGTAAAGTGAATTGCATCCAGTGAGTTATGCCAAGCAAAAAATGGGTCGTTAATATGACGACAAGATTGCAACGCATTCCATGAAATTTTAATCTATACTAATAATATAAAGCTGAAGAGTTTGTTTGTTCGAAAGCGCTAATTTCAGTAACTACTGGACCGACTTGAAAAAATATTTTTGTGTTGCATAGCTTATTTATACAGAAAGGTTATAAAGGCTATAAAGCATCGCGCTGCGTTTGGAGGGGAAGGAGCAAACTCAAAACGTGCGGACGAAGTCGCTGGGGACTGCTAGTTTCGTATATGAAACCGTTTGTATGAATTGATGACAAGTGGCGTCAATTCATGTGGCACGAGTTTTTTTCGCGGTGTCAGTTTTTTACGCCGGTAAGTAATAGTAGTTCAATGAGTGCATCTAACGAAATGTTTATATGTATTTATCAAACTTTGTATCCTATAATAACGACTTCAATTTAACTGAATACTAACAGTATTTAATTTCGTCATATTACAAACACTAGCGGTCCCCCGCGACTTCGTCCGCGCGTTTTGAGTTTGCTCCCTCCCCTCCCGTCGCAGCGTCATGGTTTATATCCTAAAGCCTTTCTCGATAAATAAGCTATCCAACACAGAAATATTTTTTTTAAATCGGTCCAGCAGTTCCTGAGATAAGCGCGTTCAAACAAACAAACTCTTCGGCTTTATAATATATTAGCGCAAGCGCACGTTGTACTTAAGCTGCGAACATTATTTTGGTGCGGAGTTATGTTAAAACTGTGATAGCTCCTAAGATATTAAATGAAATCAAATGATATAAAGGGCAACTTGGTTCTAAATGAAATGCTCGTGATGATGAATGTATTTATTTTGATAAGAATAAATACCTGTGTGTATAACACACCTCTAAAAATAATGCATTATTTTTTTACCAATTTATTAACATAAAAAAGGTTGTAGTAAGTCAACCATAAAAGATAGACATATGCTGTCGCGGACTTTATTATAGAACTTTTAATGTGGAACAATCCTGTCATACATCATTTTTGTGTAACTTAAGCGGTTTCCGCAGCGTATGCAGCGGAAGCTCTCAAAAGGAATATCTTTCTCCCGTTTTCGCAACATTTTTCATTGCTGCTGTGGTCTTATGAGTCGTATCTTTATGTTATATAGCCTAAAGCCTTCCTCGATAAATGGACTATCCAACGTAAAAAAAAATTCAAATCGGGCCAGTAGTTTTTGAGATTAGCGCGTTCAAACAAACAAACAAACAAACTCTTCAGCTTTATAATATTAGTATAGATTAAAAGATTTAAAAATTTGGATATCTAAGGTTTTAAAACATATTATTGCACTGCAAGTAATAACACAATATTTTAATTTCTATTAAACATATGACGGTTTTTGTGTTACTTTCTTGTGGCAGTTTGTCAAAATACCTTAGCCCGTAACTTTCGAGTTAAGTAAAACGCAAGTGACTTGTTGCACGTAAAGAAAAAAAGAGAAGTGCAACGGCCATTAATCAAAACGCGGGAAAAGCGACAGATAACAGAAAAACTCGCTGACGTTACGTTTAGAAATTCCGCATTTGAAAAATGTAGAGTGGCAAATCATTCTTATGGCGTATCTTTTATAATATTTTTACGGTGTATTTTTTACCTCTATTTTATAATCAAAACCAACATTATATAATAAAAATAATGTATTTTATGCCATCCAATCTAATTAGTGACGTAAAAGGTCTTTCAGTCTTTAATATAGCAGTAATGCTGAAAATTACAAATTTAATGCAAATTGAGAGTGAGGCCTTAAAATTTTAACTTAAAAAGCTTTCAAGACTTGTATTTGTAAAGACAAATCTTATTGACGTAGATCGGATTTAATAGTGAGTGGTTAGAATGTCAAATCGAAGAGTAGACCATTTCCCTCAGTTTTCGCACGAAAAACGATATCCATTTGTGTGCGCTGTGTATTCTCGGTGGGAACTTTGTCCAAGCGAGATTTTTTCTAACAAAACGACGAGTGACAGCTACAATGATGGCGGCAATACGAAATACAAGTCGCATCTCAAGCAACAAGTGGTTAGGGGTGCGAGGGAGGATCAACTGAGGCTCTGAGTTTGGTTTCGGATGGGGTTTTGGCTTGGTTAACGTATGTACTGATCTGGCGTACTACAGGAAACACAAAATAAATAAAAATAATATGAAAACAAAAGTTGACTACATGTATGGGGCACAGTTTAATATGCTAGAAGTTTAAAACTGTAACGAGATTCCGATAATGAAGGTTGTTTAAACTTTTTAATTGTGTTTCAATCGAAAATAACCAGTAGATATAAAGTAGCTAATTCTTTAAAAAATCAACGCATTCTTTGTTTAGATTTCAGCATTTGAAAATGGACACTGAAACAGGATTTTTAGATCAGTCATTAAACAAAATAAAATTTGTTTGCTACTTAACAGGGATTAATATACTAAATGAAAAATCGAAAGCTTTTAAGTTAGCTTTTATATATTTGTTTAATTTTCAATGGCTAAACTCTGACTGGGCGGGTGCTATTTGGAAAGTAGTGTCCGGGATTATAAATAATGAGAATTTTGAGGAAACCACATCCATCGCTCCATGTGTAACTTTCAATCTGCTTGGAAACATGAAGTCGCTGTCTATCTTATTATATAGAAATAAGCTCCGACAGGTGATCAGCTCTCTTAAAAAAATGGAAACTTATGATGAAGATCTTATGAACAAATCGAATGTCAAAAATTTGATTCAAGGCCATATAGGCTTTTTGCATTTGCTCATAAAAGTTTTAAATATTACCTACACAGTTTTAATCTTAGGTTTTAGCTCAAATCCATTAATTTTGCTAGTTTACAAATACTATAAAACAAATAAAGTTAAGCTTGTGTTGCCATTTTTCATTTCGTATCCATTCGACGCATATGACATTAAAATTTGGCCAGCTGTGTACGTGCATCAAATTTGGTCTAGTAAGCAAACTTATTTTTTTCTTTCTTGATAAGTGCTATCTGTCAAATCTATTTATAAAAAACATCATTATGCTATAAACTCATTTGTTTATTACTCTTTTTTTACAGATGTCGTTGCAATTCTTTTCATAGCTGCATCAGATTACATCTTCTACATTTGTTGCTCCCATATCACGTTGCGATTTCTGATACTACATGCTAAAATTGAAGACTTAGTGAGAGACAAGATAAGTTTAAACAAATTTCAGACCAAAATTCGGGAGATCGTGAAGCAACACCATGAATTAATGAGGTATTTTTTTATACATATGTTTATTATGTTAGTAGTATGGTAGTACATAGTTTTTTTTTCTTATAGTCAAAATGTATAGGCACATTTATTTTACAACTCCATAGATGTTCGCAATTACTCGAAGACATTTTCTCGAAGAGTACTCTTTGCAACTTTGTTTCAAGCTCTGTCGTAATTTGCTTGACTGGATTTGATGCAATGGTATGTAGCCACTAAAAAATATAACGTTTTTTTTCTTCGAATTGTGTGTCAATATACTATCTTCATTTCAGATAATCACTGAAAAAGTTGTGGTGCTTGCTTTCGTTTCATTTCTATTCACAAGTTTACTTCAAACATATTTTTTGTGTTACTTCGGTGATTCGCTAATGAGATCGGTAATTATTTGTTACTGAGTAATTGAATGTTTTTTTAAAATAATGCAAAGCCGATGGACATCCCTTTTTCAATAACACTTAATTTTATATGTTTCTGTTTCTGTTATTAGAGTATGGGTGTAGGTGACGCTGCTTATAGAAGTATGTGGTATAACAAGGAGCCCAAAATAAGTAAAAGTTTGCTTTTGATCATGATAAGGTCGCACAAGCCATGCAAGCTTACTGCCTGTGGGTTTGCCGATGTAAACCTAACAGCATTTATGAAGGTAAGCTCTTGATTTAAATATTACTCCAAAAATCGTAAAAATTGTTTAATTTTATTTAATGCGCCAACTTTTTTCAGATACTCAGCAGAGCTTGGTCATATTTTGCACTACTAAACACTATTTATGGGTAACGTAGCGTGACGCGTCAGACGAAAATCAAATCATTACCTTTATTTTGAATAGAATATCAAGTCGAAGTTATATAATGATAAACGTGGTTACTATTGCTACCTCAGTTTAATTTATTCTCATATTGCATGTATTGTTGCTTAAAAGGAGTTTCTTGTATAATTCATGTACGAAGGTATACCGAAGTTGTATTTTTTTTATTGTCAACTTTGGAAGTTAAAATTAAATTTTAATGTAAGCACTTTCAATAATAGTTGTAACATGATTAATTATTATACCTACGCAAAAATTCGCTTACTCATTTATCTCAAAACTCAAGGCCTCAGTTGCACCTCCCTCAAGACACGGCAACAAAAACTGCGCTACCCCGCGCTGGAGCTCACATGGCCACCTGAATAATGGCGCGCGTTTTGTTCCATTTTCAAAACGAAATTCAGCTTTTGAGTTTGACAGATTGTTGGTAACTTTGAATATTTGTTTTGAAGAACCATACACATTCACAACATGAAAATGTGTTGAAACCTAGGGTTGTATAAGCGAAAAGCATACTTCCTATACAGGCTGGGGCCAGCAGGGCGATTCAGAACGTTCGGTAAGCCATTCGGCTTGGGTTTCGGCTAGATTTTCTATTCTTTTTTAAATAAATGTGGCAGCTTGATCGAATTTCGATATGTCAGTTAGGTAAAAATAATAAATAATAATAAAATAAAATATTTGTTTATTCAGACAACTCCAAGATCCAATTTGTTAGTAACAATATAATCTTATACTATGTTAGTAGATATGCTTGACGCGAATTACAATTAATTATGAGGCAACAGCTAAGTAGTGCTGCTCACTTTAACAGCCCTACCCAGTGTCGCAAAAAGGGAGAGTCAAATCTCTCTGCAATCACTTTCAAAAATATAATAAAAGAACAAAATAAAATAGTTGCATAGAATAAATCCACATCATTATAATTTTATTAATAAGTAAAAGTAATCGAATCCCGTAACCGAATGGTTCTGAATCGGAGGGCTGTACTAGGAGCAAAAATTTTATTTAAATATGAGACCGTTAAGCACCCAGTTATCAATTTTAAATGGTTTACATTTATTATATTGCAAATAAATGTATTGTTTTTGGCCGCGTGTGGGGTGCTTGAATAAACACGTAGCATCCAATTTCAGGTTATTCTCGAATATATTTATTCCAACAAAATAGCAAAAAGATGGGGCACAAAGTGTGAACCCAAATAGAATGAGAATATTCTAGTATGCAGCTTGCTTTAATAATTTACTTACAATTAATAAAATGTTATTTCTTATAATAATTAAATCCTCAAAAGATTAATCCAAGTAATTCTATCATAGCCGAATAACATGGTGGCCACTTCCGGCATTTCCATAACAAACGATTATCTAGATAGGTGTATAAATTAAGATTTATTGAACATATGACGAAGTAAATGTGTGATTTAGTTAATACACTGGGGTAACAAAAATCACATACAGTGAGCATGTGGTTTAGTGCTGAAGTATACTATTACAGAACTAAGTAAATATGTGGGGCTGACAACGATCTATCTAGGGAATCATCGTGCAACATGTTATTTTCTCTCAAAACAAATCGAACCGGCTTTTTGCATACAAATGTGCTCAGTCATTGTCAGATTTTTATATAAATTGATTAGGGATTGTAACTTTGGATCACTATTTCTCCGAGTCAAAGCATTTACGAACACTGTGACTAGGTCAACGACAACAACAACTACGAATACTCTGTAGAATCATTTCATTTTCATTTCAATCCTATTACATGCTACACACTGTATACTAATAGAATGGGAACTTAACTTTACATTAACTAAAGTCTTAGCCTGATATACGATACAGAAGTCTTCTTTCCAATTGACAGCAATGTTCCACCAACCGACACTGATGGTTCATATCCTCAAACCGCCACATATTGTTTTATTGTTTTCTTTTGTATTCATAGCAGATTATTCTACCCACATAGGCACCCGCTGAAAATCAGCGTCGTGGTATGTGTTCCGCTGCCTCGACTTATGCTAAGCGGATGGGTGCCTTTTCGACTCGAGTAGTTCGTTTTTTTTTTAATATTCGGGTTCAAAGAATCTTTATTTCCATTAAGACATTACATGTCACTTTCATGTAAACTTAAAACTAAGAAATAGTACTTTATATTTTATAAAATAAGCATTTCGAGTCGCTGCTACGATAAATAGGTAAAAATAATTAGAATATTATTTGAATGTACTTTTAATGTAATTTTCGGTCGAATTAAATTGTTTTCTTTCTTTCTTTCACATACCTTTTTGAGGTGAGCTTGACCTTTTCCTTAGCAGTGTTACCTATGTTTAAAGCCTACTAGGAAGCATTTTACTTTGAAGTCATGGTCATAATGCAGTAACGTATAAAGGTTTTTTCTCACTGCACCGTAACATCCATGACCGTGCTAAGAAAATGTCAAGCACAAAAAGCAACCCAATACGCTGTCCATTTCCCACTGAAAGGATTGACAGCGTTCTGACTCACTTTATATTGAGCGAGAGCGAGAGCGAGCTAGAACGTATTTTGCCGGTGCCGACACGCTCAGTACCGTTACCATGAGTTTAACTCGATAGCGACGACGGTTTTGCTCGCTAGCGACGACGTAACTTTTTGTATGGAAAATTTTAGTTCTGTCAGTGACCGCTAGAGGCGCTGTGCAATTTTCCATAGACTTTTTTACGTCGTCGATAGCGAGCAAAACCGTCGTACACTCATGGTAACGGTACAGTGCGAGGCACGCTACGGAGTTGGTACGGTCTAGTGAGAAAGGTGTCATAGTTTTCAATACAAATTATATTTTTTTGCTGGACACGTTACTAGCACTGTCAAGGTATGCTACGGTGTAGTGGGCAAAAACCTTTAAGATTAGATTAGATGTATTGATTTATTGTTTTCGATAACAATAGTTTAAAATAATATATAATTAAGGATTTCAAGGGCTGTCTAGCTAGTTAGTACCTAGCAGTTTAAATGAAAAGGGCTAATTTCACTATGACAGCTGTCATTAATAAATATTTTTGCGATGTGGAAATGGGGATGGTAATTATCAAACGTCATCCAAGGGCGGAGTCGTGGTTTGTGAGTATAGTGCGATAGCCTTAAAATAGTCATAGAGCGGCAAATCTGACGATTTCACAACGATATTTATATTTACTTTCCTTTAAAAAATAAATTAAAATTTGTTTATTACAAGCAATCGCAGCCCATATTATATCCTTTAAAATCCTTTGGACATTCCCATACATCGCCATCTAGTCCCAAAGTAAGCTACTCAAAGCTTGTGTTATGGGTGCCAGATAACGGATATAATAATTAAATACTTTTTGTTTGTAAATATGTACATACATGATATACATAGAAAACACCCAGACCAATACAAACAGACATGTTCATGCAAAACACAAATGTTTGTATTGTGCGGGGATCGAACCCGCAACCCGCTGCGTAGTTGGCGATTTCTCGACCTCTACACCAGACGGGTCGTCAATTGGTTAAAATTAGTAAATCAACGTAAATTTAAGTTAATAAATTAACTTATAAATTAGTTTAAGTAACAATAATTATTTAAAATCAAATTTAAAGTAAATTACATTTTATTATTTTGTTTATATTATAATCAAAATTAATGTTTATAATTATTTTCAGAGGGTTACCTGTGCAGGTACTAAGTCTGATTGTGCCAGCAGTATCTTCTCACCTTATTACCCTTTGCACCCAACAATTTATAGGTGATGTGTATCTGTCAGCCACCGTCCGTCACCACATTAATTTGGTAACACTCTGGCATCAAATCTACGGCAGTCGTCGACATTTATTTATTTTTTATTTATTTATTTAAAGACTCCATTGCACAAATCATTGTGTACAAAGGTGGACTTAATGCTGAAAGCATTCTCTGCCAGTCGAACCTTTAGGTCATGCAGTGAGATGGCAATGGGTGCAGCGAAAAAAAAATTCAACAAAAAAGTATCAATTAACCAATATTTATTGTAACAAATACAAATACAACATATCAATGGCTAGCCATCAATGCGCCAGTGACTTCTATTCATTTGGCCATTGACGTCACATCGGCAGAATCTCAACGGCAGCCTCGGCTTCTTGTAGGCGGCTGCCGTGGTTTTCGGTATAAGAATTTACTACTGCAAATTACTAACTTTTAATTAAACAATTTTGTCTGCCCGGTCTAACCATTAAAAGCACTACAAAATACACTGACATTTTAATTACTCTACGGCGCAGCACATACAAAATTTACATTGAAAGTTTATTTAGTTCTTGAAAACACATTCCGTCCCATACGGCAGTTTGTTATTGACGGGCTAGGGATACACTCTATTTTCATAAAGTTATAACGAAAATCTTCACTTGACTAGGAGTGTGTATTGGGTAGTATAAAAAAGTAACTAACACTTTTGTCAGTAGTAAATAGATCAACGAACATCCTTCGTTGCATCAGATATACCATCTACTACATTTCAAAAGGTGTAGCTCATTGAGTTTAATTCATATTTCTACCATTCACAATGACTGAGGAATCGCTCTTCAATCTCTCTCTGAAAAAGATCAGAACACCCTTTAGATTGACAGGCCTAAACATCGATGGCAGAAAGCGAACCATCAAACAAAACTGCATTTACTGGTTCAACTTCATGTGGCTAAACACAGACATAGTGGCCACCTTTTCCTGGATAATCGAAGGTATGTTCGGTGGGAAGTCTTTCACGGAACTCACCTACGTAGCCCCGTGCCTCACTTTGAGTGTACTCGGAGACTTAAAAGCTATATCATTGATGATAAACGAAAGCAAAACACTTGATTTGATTGACAGAATACGAGAGTTAGAGGTCAAAGCAAAGGATTTTAAACATACTAACACAAATGATGCTATCAAACCAGAAATAAAACTCCTGAACAGCATAATCAGTGTACTGAATGTTCTTAATTGCTTGATGATTGTAGTATTTGACGTTATCCCGCTAATTGTGATAGCATTCAAGTATTATAAGAAAGGGGTTGTTGAGTTGATGCTGCCCTTTTACGATGTGTATCCCTTCGATTCTTTCAATCTCAGGTATTGGCCGTTTGCATATATGCATCAGATTTGGTCAGGTATGTAATGCTTCGTAAATATTTTGATGTAACCTATTTTATCTATCTCATAATAATATCAGTCTTCTGCGTGAGTTTGGAAATACTTAGAAATGACCACTCATCGCCAGTTAAATGCTTCTGCTCTGCTTAAAATAAATTTGTCAAATACTAAGCTCTAAGTAAGCATGGAATGAAAGCATGCCAAATTTTTTTTTTCATCTTACAAGCTTTAGTTGCTGGCCCTATATCTATATCTACAATGTTTTTCTTAACTTCCCATAAGAAATGATGGGAGCTACTCTGTCACAGTTACATCAATTACTTAACTATTTTCTCCTAGAAAAATGGACCGAAATATGCCAACAATCAGTTCACAGTAGTGATCAGTTGACCGATTTAGTATTGGAAGTATTTATTTTTGTTTTTAACCGACTTCAAAATGGGTGAGATTATTCGTCCTATGTGTTCGGAAGAAAGTTGATTAGTTACTGATTCAGAGTGGATCTTTTCGTTCATAACGAGTTATTTTGATATATCGAAAAGCCTCTCACTGATATCCATCTTGTTACAGAATGCATCGTCCTCTTAGAGATTTGTGCTACTGACTACTTCTTCTTTACCTGCTGTACTCACATCAAAATTCAGTTCAAGCTCTTGCAGTTCCAGTTTCAGGAAGTGATAGCCATCAGGAGCATCTCTGCTATGGACGTAGTGGACCAAATTGCCATTAGGACTAAGTTTCAGGAGCTGATCAGATGGCATCAGGAAATTATAAGGTAAAACTGGATGTTTAACGCCTGGATTTCATTATATTAACCTCGTTATACAAAGACCAAAAGTCGTGGTTCACAAGTCTTCACTGTTGGTATATGTTAGGACTTACCAAAGTTCGTGCATTAACAGATGTAACACATAGATTGTTGATGCAGTCATCTTCACTAGGCTTTTAATTTCGGCCATAAGATACAAAGAGGTGACTCAACTTTGATGGTTCCTAATTATCTAAAGTATGGCATTATGGAAACATAAGTCATTTAATTTTACAAAAGAAACTTTCGCAAAAATAGACTTATTACAAGAATTTACTTATACTCAGGCTTTTTTCACCAACAGCTCTGCCAGTATGCTTGAGGAGATTTTTTCGCAGGCTACTCTACTGAACTTCTGTGTCAGTTCCTTGGTCATCTGTCTCACTGGCTTTAATGTCACGGTATGTATAGGTATTTGACAACAACAACAACAACATTTGACAATATCACATACATTGCCCCGATCCCAAGCTAAGTAGCTAAAGCTTATGGAAAATCCGAAACAACGGTGGTATTACAACACTCAGGCCCGAGACAATATAGAAAAGATCGTTTTCTACATTGAACCGACCGCGAATCGAACCCGAAACCTCACGAGATGGCGACGCTTGAAACTAGCGTGCTTGCCACTCGACTACGGAGGTCGTCATAGGTATTAACCTGGAGACTGACATAGGCATGTTGCCGTAACACACAAGTTATAGGGCATCAGTGAAGCTCATCAGTCTGAACTGCTGTGACCTTCGCCAGAATTATGGATAATTTTCACGGTTTAATTTTCATCAGTCTAACATTAGTGTGTGGGCACGTGTGATTAACACGATCATTCTGACTTGACTGGTGGACTGGATTAACGCCAGACTGATGGTGTAACCGCTTCCTTAGTAAAATAACTTTCAGACCAAGCATTTTACACAACATTACTTGATTAAACATCTCGGTTCGCTGTAAGTACGACCATTAAAATTTTTCCGTAAGTAACGTAACGTCACGCTGCTTTGAAGTATTTATTTATATTTATATTTATTTATTGCAAATACATAGTAGAGTATCAATTTACATAATCAATATCATACCTACATATGCACACCCTGTAGGGTACAGCAAATAATGGTAATGTAGTATAATAAGTAAACCTACTTGGCAAGTAGGTTTACTTATCTACTACCTATAAGTATTGTAAGTCAGTCGCCGGCTTTAAAACTTTTTTTTCTTAGTTACTATTTGAGTTCCAAATAATAGACTTTTCTTCGACCGATAGAGTATGATCGCCTAACAAAGATTATGAAAAGGTAATGCGCACATTACACATAACACTATTTCAAGATAATCTCAATGAAAGATGACTATTCCTTAATATTGTACTTGTATAATTTCAGACGATAGATGACAAGGCATTTGTGATGACGTTCATAATTTTCCTATTCATGAGTTTGTTGCAAGTTTTCTTCTTGTGCTTCTTTGGCGATATTCTGATGAGCTCAGTGAGTATTCAGTTTTAATTATGTTATGTCAAGATACATAGAATGTGGCGCTCGATGTGATTCGTTCTCGTGGTGCCTGCTGATGAAATACTTTTTACTTTCAATAAGTAAATGCATTTTAAGTACATTCTGACACAACTCCTATGACTAATGTTAAGTATTCTCTCTGCCAAAAATTAAGACGGGAAATACTACCTACAGAATAATAGAGCTGCAGTAATTAAGATAGGTCGTCGACCTAAGTGATGATATTTCTTTAGAAGTTTCTGCCCCAACGGCCATCAGTTCTTCACACTATGTGCCCTGCTCATTGCTACTAGAGCTTACTGATTCATTGGGTATGTCCGTTAGCTTAGTTTTTCTATGTATCTCGATTCGATCACGTACGTAGAGAAACACCGAGCATAATAAATAAATCATAATATCCTTTGGACATTCCCACACATCGCCATCTAGTCCCAAAGTAAGCTACTTAAAGCTTGTGTTATGGGTGCCAGACAACGGATATAATACTTAAATACTTTTTGTTTGTAAATACATACATAATATACATAGAAAACACCCAGACCAATACAAACAGACATGTTCATGCACACAAATGTTTGTATTGTGCGGGGATCGAACCCGCACCCGCTGCGTAGTAGGCGATTTTTCGACCACTACACCAGACGGGTCGTCGTCAGCATAGCCCTCTCCATCGCTCGCTGTGTGATTTTGAGCTTTCTTATAAGGCACATACTAATAGTCCATGTTTCGAATCCGTATGTCATCAGTCATCACTGGTAACACACACTGGTTAAATGCATTCGTCTTCAGACACTAAGCTAATTGTGACAAGAAGTCGTTCTTGCGCAATTAACCGATTGCTGTCCAGCCGAATTGGATTCGTCGATTGACATCTTTCTCTAAGTTGGACCTACCTAATTGGATTACTTGTCTCAGATAGACGAACTCGTTGACATCTTCGACAATTGATTCCCAACAGACACTGGAGTGGGTACAACAAGGGAATGTTCATAATAATAAATGTATTTTGTTTTCAGAGCATGGAAATCACCGATGCTGTATACAACAGCCGATGGTATCTGAGTGATATTGTGATGGGGAGAAACGTTCTGTTGGTTCAAACTAGGTATTAACCTATATAATCTAATCTGAAGTATTTATTTACCTTCTTAAATGCAGTTACCGGCAGAAAAAAACTTCTTAAATTAAAAATGATCTTTTTTTTATGAGTGAACTTTGGATCCGTACAAGGCTGAATCGGTGTACGTATCGTATCAATGTTCTACCAAATGTCACAGTAAAAAAAGATCATTTTCATTACTTAATGATTACTGAATACAGAATTTGGGTTATATCTTTATTTTCGATTCTGTCTTTTCGCCATTATTTGTACCAATCAGGAGGTAAGTTGCTGTAGCCAGAATAAGAAGATTCATTTTCGAAATCCTGAAAATAGTATAGTCGAAGTGTTCTAGACAATTTAGGCATTTTTTTGTTATTTATAAAAATAATTCAAAATGTAATGATGTGTAAACTTATAAAACTTAACTTTTATTGCTACCCATAACGAACTATTATATTATTTTGTAATTTGCATTAAATGTAGAAGTTTTAAGGCGGTTGAGCACCAAGTATCTAAAACGATTTATTTTCAACACAGGTAAAAACTTATGAGTAAAATTTTATCGGGTCTAAAATAAAATAAAAAATGCAAATAGCATTATTTGTTATTTTCTTACTAAACAATTAAAGTCATTGACGAAAAAAAGATTTTGGCTACACTATATTTTGGATATAATACCTCTTTATAGTTCAATTATGCGAAAATTATAAAAATACAATTCAGAAAAACATGAATTTTTACTGTATTAAAATAATGGTTACAGCGAAAGTGACGTTAGTAGAATTTTGTAAAAAAAATCACAAAGTATTGAATATCTCTTCAACCATGTGTCTTCTCTTAACCCATTTGGGCCTATTCTGATAGATCATGAACTAAACCATGTACGGATTTTGTTTGGACCTCTACTCACAAGATATTCCATATAAATTAATCAATATTTTTTAACCTTACAGATCTCAGGAACCGTGCAAGGTGACTGCTGCTGGCTTTGCAGACGTCAATCTTAAGGCTTATATGACGGTAAAATAGTAGTTTTATTAGCATCATAATCATTTTTGCCAGAAATAAATACAAGGAGGTATAGCAAAGTACATCAACAGTACAATAATGTCAGTAAATCAATGTTGAGCTGGTTGCTGGCAAGGATTAGTTCACAGCTCGTATTATTTTAGTTTCACGTGTTTCATTTGGAGTTGTGGAATGTTTTTTTTTGCATCTCATTCAATTCCAATATGATGTTATGTGGTACAGAAATCTGATGGTTGTTATTTATTTGTTTCAGATATTGAGTACCGCCTGGTCGTACTTCGCTCTACTGCAGACTATCTACGGTTCACGCTCATAGAGATCCCTAAAGGTCTTTGGGATTAATGAAACAAAATAAAATAACAATGTTTACTTATAATAGTTAACAACATTAGTTTATCTACCGCGGCTTTTACCGGGCCTTCTTGTGTTAGCTATCTTTAGTAGGTACTTATAAATAATAAAACGCTTTAAGTTTTTTTTTGTTAATAAGTATACGCGTAATACCAGAAATGGCGATAGACTTGTTACTAAACTGATTCCCAAGAGCGCTAGATTCAGTAAGAACTGCTACGTGTGAATGTATTTAATAAAATACCTCAAAATATAAAAGACTTGCCCTATTATAACAGATTTAAAGGCGCCATAAATAGGTGGCTAAACGAGCATTGTTTTTATAATGTTAATGATTATTTGAATTTGATATGACATTATGACTTGTTTTTTGTTTTTTTTTTGTAACTGTGACTTAAATATTTTGTGACATATTATGTATCGATTATGTTTACAAAATTATTTTGTAAACAGACATTTTAATTATTATTTTTAATTTTGATTGAATTTAATGATTTAATGTAACTATAGTCACTTTGTTATAAAAAAACAATGCATGCAAATAATTTTTTCTTTATAACAAAATGTCATTCATAGATAACTGGAAAAGCTGAACTAAATGAAAATAATAACAACCTAAATGTACCCTTATCCAAACGCAAATAAACATTCCTTTAATTTCATTTATGTCTTTAGAATGTTCTTGTGGAACCATAGATTAAGAGAATAGTTAGAACTTACGATTAATGAACAAATGAATGTTATAGGATTAGGTAGATTCCGTTCAGAAACTCCTGCTGCAGATATATTTTTACCAAAGGTAATTATTTGATTTATACACCCATAGGCATGTATGTGCAGGCATATTGTGTTTAGTTTATAATCTCAGGTAGTATTATTTCGTTCGAGGTACCAACATACCTTAGAATTTCTTACGGAGCAGGTAGGCGAAATTCACACACTCTCCACAAAAAGGTGGGTAGGAACGTTTCTAAGAAACCAACCATTTCAAGGTTTTGTTAAGGTCTTTTTTGTGCTTTACGGAGGCAACCTTTTTCATTCAGATTCCGTAATTTCAATGTTCGTAAGAAACTTTTTAAATAGTGGAGTCGCGGTGATGGCTACTATAAGAGGAAGATCATATTCAACTATTCACTTATTTATTTGAAGTTTATTATTTTTCGGTAAATCATTTTTATAAGTACTATAATTATATCTACACTAGGAGCATTATAAGAGTTATAATTAATACGAATACTTTTAATACGTAATTAAAAATGTAATTAAAACAACTTTCAAGTAGTCCACCTCCAAACTTTCCTTCAAGAGGGCTTTACGAGCCTTCTATATAGGGTCTAACAAAATTAACTACTTACATTCCTTCTAGGCGCCAATTCTGACCCTCAAATACAACAACTTTTTGTATGGGACCAACATCGTAATCCCAAAAATAGAATTCACTTTCTCATACTAGCTAGAGTGAGTTTGTGAGTGAGTGACTTTCTTGAGTTTCGATATTGGTCCCATACGAGAAGGAATGCAGTTGATTTTGTTAAAAGACCTCTATAGAGGAACTATCGGACAGAGTCATGTGTCATTGACATTATTTTCTCTCATGTGTACAATTATTATTATTATGTAATATATGTATGTTTATAAACCTGTAGGTATTATGTATATCAATATGGTATTTATGTAAATAGTATGTATGTTAAGCATTGTTTAAAATACCTTTTGTAATCAATAATTATTAAAGTCACGCTCTTTCTTTTGTACCTTTATTACTTTCTTCACGCTTTCTGTATTTTTTCTGTTAGGAACTATGGTTAAGACCCTATACACACTGCGACTTTTAGCATCGATGCAGTCGCGCGTTTTGAAAACGCGCTTCAGCATCGCGACGAACGCAATGAACAGATTGAATTTGAAAGAAAGAAAGAAAACGTTTTTATTTGGTACACATCAAATTACAAACATGATAGAAAAAAAAACTTAATAGAAATAAATAAAAGTAGTTTAAATAAATAAATAAACACACCAATTGTCTTGGTTTCAAAGTCATTTGTCTTCATTTGTTACGAATACCAGACATCACAGTGTAAGTAAGGAAGTATAAATTTGTAGTTTAATCATTGACAAATTCTCAAGGTGTTATCATTTAATGATTATATTAATAAATGATTCTTTATGTTTGTTTTGTGCATGGAATAAATTAGGTACCACGCATGGAACTGACACTATAACAAATCTCGTGTGCCATGAAATCAACTCATACAAATGGTTTCATTTCGGAATTCAAAATTTTATTAGGCATATCTTAGTAGTAATAACAAATCACTTGTTTTGTGTATATTGCTTTTAGAATATGAAAATTTTCGTACTTAGGTACTTTTCTGTAAAATACGGTACCCTATGTAGTAATTTTATATTTTCATTTATTTAGAAACTTTATTGCACAGATAAAAGTGCAATAACAGTGGACTTAATGCTAATAGCTTTCTCTACCATTCATACCTTTAGATCATGCAGATAAATTGTTTTGGGAATATTGTGAATAGATATTAAAATTGCAACAAATACTATTTTGTAAAATGATATTATGTACATTCTATAATATGCCTAGAAGTTTATAAACTAAATATACAGAATAAAAGAGTATTTCGCAATCATTGAAACAAAAACTTACGCAGTTTGTTTTTGAAACACAGTTTCGTCTCGGACCTCCAGGAGCTCTATTTTGGAATCACTCGCTTAAATACGGCGAGTGAATTGCGTTCGAAAACCAATTAAAAATCAATGAAAATCACGCAAAATATAGACGTAGGTACTGGCAAAATTCAGTTATGTTTTTTCAAATCACTCTCGCGTGGAATTGTACTAATTTACATTGGGAAATCGGACATTAATCATTTAATTTTACACGCCATCTTGACGCGAGTGATTCAAAAATAGAGGCCCTGATCTCCAGAGAAGGCGTATTCCACAGCCGCGTAGCCGTTAGGCCGGGTTTCCACCAAAGCAGAAAGGAGAGGAGACAAGAGGAGATGTGCTGCAAAGCTGGCAGGTTAATTCCACCAAAGCGGAGAGGAGACGTGAGCTTTGTGTAGCAGAGATGTGAGCTGTGAGAGACCGAAACCAGTCAAGCTCTGTCTACGAAAGGAAGACGTCATGTCGTTACAAAAGTTATATCCTAATTTGCTTGAGGAAGAGGAATTTGAGGTTGAAGAAGCACAATTAATTCTTCAATATGTAAATTACCGATGGCAACATAGATAAGATATAGTTAGCGAGCGCGTACGCCCGGCCGCCCGACTAGACACTTTCCCGCGGGTCGGCTCGCGGCACAAAATTCTATAGAAAAATAAGACATCTCATCTCCTGTCCACTTGAACCATTCCATTGAAGCTAAGCGGAGAAGAGATGTGAAAATAACGAAATCTGATTGGTTTATACAAATACTCCCGTCTCCTCTCCACTCTGCTTTGGTGGATGACGGGCCTTACTGTGAACGACTTGGACTGATAGGAGGAGCGATGAGTCAGTATTTTATAATAGATCGGAATGAGTATTCGAAAAACAGTACAGTACATCGGAGTTCATCGGACTTAGTATGTATGGAGATATCAGGTAAGATACAGAGACAGCTCATCATCATCATCATCATTATCAGCCAAAGGACGTCCACTGCTGAACATAGGTCTCACAGCGACCGATCACAAGTTGTCTGCATCCAGTTTGACCCTGCGATCTTTATAAGGTCGTCTGTCCGTCTGGTTGGTGGGCATCCTACGCTGCATCTTTGGTAGAAGGGTCCTATCTAGAACTTTCCTGCCCCAACGGCCATCAGTTCTTCGCGCTATGTGCCCTGCCCATTGCCACTTGAGCTTACTGATTCTCAAGTCTATATCCGTTACCTTAGTTCTTCTAAGTATCCCTAATTTTTGATTCGATCCCGTAGAGAGACACAAATACAGCTGCTTATCAAAAAATCTTTGGGAAACGAACACCTTATGAGTCTTATGACAGTAATTAACTGTAAAAGGGGCTTTCAATATTTTATACGTAACAAAAATTACGCCTCATTATTTTTAATTAATCAAAGTTAATTTTATTAAACGTAACAGTATTTCCTTTAACAATAAACGGTTTTAAAATACGACCAATTAAGTTCAATATTCTTTGTCATACTAAACATTTGTAATATATTAACTCTTTTAATTATTCAAATTAAAAAGGGTATATAATAAGCACATAACGTTACTTCTGACTTACTCCAAATCCGTCCGTCTACAAGTCAAGATGGAGGACCAACCGATCGACAGAACTATTAAGAAGATTAAACCTCTATACCGTATCCTGGGTATGAACATAGAGAATCGTCCTAGAAAGTGGTCAGAGATCATAATTTACAACATCAACTTTCTGTGGCTGCTAACTGATATAATAGGGGGTTCAAACTGGATAATTCAAGGTATCAGTAATGGGAGAAACTTTATTGAGCTAACTCACGTAGGTCCTTGCTTGACGTTCGGAATGAACGCGGAGTTTAAAACTGCTAGTCTGTTATACCACCATAACAAGGTTCTTCGAGTCATGAGCAATCTGCGAGAGATGGAACGATCTCGACTTGCAAACAACCATGCCGGAGAAGCCATTGTGAAGCAAGAGATGAGGTTCTTACATCCTCTAATAACAATCATGATGATATCTTACTTCACTTTGGCAATGCTTTTCGATTTTGGACCTTTGGTACTGATCGCAGTGAAGTATTTTACAACGAATGAGCTGGAGCTGATTCTGCCTTTCCTTGATGTTTATCCAGTTGACTGCTATGACGTGAGGATTTGGCCTTTCGCTTACTTTCATCAGCTTTGGACAGGTATTTCAATTTTAAAATCAATAAAATCATATACGTAGATGAATTACATACATTATTTCAAAACCATTGTTTGCGTGAGCCTACTTTTGAAATGTCTAGCTAATTTGATGTGATTTAGTACAATTTTTTTTAGAAAAACCGGCCAAGTGCGAGTCGGAATGGCGTACTAAAGGTTTCGTGCCAACTTTAACTGAATTTGGGAATTCACTTACTTCCACTTAGTAAAATATCACAATATTTTGATAACAGGAAATATAACTTTGTTTGACATAGTGTTTTTATGAAGAATAAAGTTATGTTTGCAGTTGTTGAAAATGTGCTATATCTCAAAAACTTCTTGTTCGATCCCGTCCAAACCAATTTTTGTTGAAAGTGTTTGTTAAGATCTACATGTTTTTTTTTCAAAATTGACACTAGCTTAGTTTAGAAGTTAGATGGGGGGAACGCCCATTTTACCACTTTGGAAGCGTCTAGTAAGAAACGTTAGACCTCTATGTCATTTTAAAAGACCTATCCATAGACACGCCACACGCATAGGTTTGACTAAAAAAAAATTTTTCGTTTTTTTTTATGTGTGGGATGCTTAAATATCTTTTTTTTGCTTAAGAATCGTAAAGCGGTTAGGTAACAGGATACATCTTCCTACCAAATTTCAACAGTGTGATGCTTATAGTTACAGAATAAAGTGGCTGTAACATACGAACGGACACACAGACAGACAGACTTGACGAAACTACAAGGGTTCCGTTTTTTGCCATTTGGCTACGGAACCCTAAAAAGTAGCTATCTTATTAAAAGTTCTTATACACGGATGGCAGTTTGGGCAGTGATTGCTGTTGACGTGCTTTCCTCCTTAATATCGTCTCCGTAACGATGACTTGTCGACGGCTGGATGTCGATTTGACTCGACGATTGCCGTCATCAACATGTCGTCAGCTTACCGTGTGGGCTAAAGCCAGTGACATAAGCCGTCGTCGTGCCTCTTGTATGTCAGACTCTATAAAAAATAAATAAAAATAAAATAAAATAAAATAAATTTAATTCAGGTAACAGAAAGACCCATACATTATTGTTAGTAAAAATAGAAAAAGAATCAAATACAGTATTTTTTTGAAATAAATAAGTATTAGTTTGATTAATTTAAAATAACTAAAAGAAATCTAAAATTAACAATTTTTTTTTTTTTATTTATTTATAATCAGGCTACAAATAATTACAAAAGCAATTAGGCCCATAGAATAAATACCTTACAGACTAACATACATATAAATAACAGAAATAATATTAAAATAAAACACTATTTTGCGGGCGTAGTATTGCGCAACTTGGTGTCCGGTAACCGTCCTCGAAACCGACGATACAGAACACCCTTCGGCCAAAACTCTGCTTTCATGAAGGTCGACAGCTGTTCGGTCGGAACCCTCACGACAAACGAATTGAAATTCGTGTTGTGACGAGATTCCAACCGTTCGACCCTCAGTAAGTATTTGGTCTTCACTCTGATGTACTCTACAATCTCCTCGACCTTTGTGGAGTAATAATAATAATATAAATGGCGATAGACTCGGGAACGCCAAGTCCAGTGCTTTATGCCGTGGCATGCAGCCGTATCCAGCGCCCAAGTAGTGGAGTGTCCCATCTATCTGCCATTGTGCTTAGGATGCTGTTAGAGCTGGCCCGCAAACGTTTCAGGAATGATGCCACACGCTTCCTAATGATGGCATGGAAACCATCCGTCTGCATTTCCGCAAACATTCCCGACGCGCTGCAAAAACGAGGCAGCCCCATCAGCATCCTAAACCCGTTATTATACTGGACCCGCAACTATGCTTATTCGGGCTGAAGTTGCCTAATTATATAATATACCTCATCCACACTTGACACCAGGGCCGATCGAGGTCAAATATCTGCTTAGCTCTAAATAAATAGGTAAAATCTTATTAATGGACTATTTCAATGGTGGTTCTATCAATCAATCATTTATAAGCTTACATTAAGTGAATCACTATAACCTGCCTTCAAGGCGTACAATAATAAGTTTTAATACTAGAATTTATAATAATTTTAAACAAATAATTATTTAAGTTACAGCTTACTAATAAGAATTACACATGACATAAAAGTTTAAAATCTTTTGAAACATATTTATAATATAACATTTGAAATAGCGTATTTCAAAGAGTAATTTATATTCATCTATAGATAAAGAATACAAAACACAATAAAAAAACTTACTAGTATGTAGTGATTTTATCATTTAAATAATCCTGAAGGGAATAATAACATTTATTTTTAAGAATTTTAAATAATGTTTTTTGAATCTATTGAAGGTAAGCTCTTTCAGAGAATCGGGAAGGTGATTAAATATTTAAGGTACCACACAATATACACTATTAGAAAAGAAACTTGTACGCGATAAGTAGTGGGGCAATACGAGGGTCAAACTGAAAGTTCTTAGAACTGGCCACTTATAAACAATATAATAAAAAAAATATTCTAAAATTTGAAAATAGAACTCTTTGCCAATATTACTGAGTATATATTTCATTCATTTGTCATTTGTTTTACGATTTGGCGGCAAATTGAAAATTGACTGTGTCACGTCAACATGAATTTAACACGAGAAAATTTTCGTGCAATGATTTTTTATGACTTTCGATGTCATTTAAGTCAACAAGAAAGTTATGATAGACTACGATTGGCCTTTCACGATGAAGCCCCATCTCGTGCGACTGTTTACAACTGGTTTAATGAGTTTAAACGTGGTCGCACTAATCTCACTGATGATGTACGTGAGGGACGGCCTTCTACGGCGACGACTGAAAATAACATCTGTGTTGTGCGGCGTATGATAGAGACTGACAAAAGAGTGACCTATCAGCAGATTCGGACAAGCTTAGGCATTGGTATGAGTCAAGTGCACAAAATCCTCCACGAACATTTAGCGGTCAGGAAGCTTTGCGCCCGGTGGATACCTCATAATTTGACTAAGGCTCAAAAACTCCATCGTGTGGATTGGTGCCGTAAAATGATTGAAAGATTTAACGGAGGTGACTCAAATGCTGTGTTCGACATACTAACAGGTGACGAAAGCTGGATTTACTGTTATGATCCTGAAACCAAAAGACAATCTGCTCAGTGGGTGTTTCCTTTCGAGGAGTTGCCAACTAAAGTGAAGAGAGATCGAAGTGCGGGAAAAAAAATGGTGGCCTCGTTCTTTGGAAGGATAGGTCATTTCGCAACAATTGTGTTAGAGGATCAAAAAACAGTTTCTGCAGAATGGTACACTACCAATTGTTTGCCACTTGTCTTGGAAAAGTTCGAAAGAAACGAACTCGCAGTAGGATCCTCCTTCACCACGACAACGCCTCGTCGCACACCGCCAAGCGAACGATCGACTATTTGGCGACATCAAACGTTGAATTACTGGGTCACCCGCCGTATAGCCCCGACCTCGCGCCTTGTGATTTTTATTTATTTCCAAAAATTAAAGAAAAACTTAAAGGAAAGCGGTTTATGAATGCTGAAGAAGCGGTGGCTGCGTATCGCGATGCCATTGAAGAGACCCCTAAGGACGAGTGGGCAAAGTGCTTTTCCCAGTGGTTCCATCGCATGCAGCGGTGTATTGACGTCAATGGACAATATTTTGAAAAGATATAATAAAACTAATAACTGGCTAATGTAATCAGTTTTTGATTTTCTAAGAACTTTCAGTTTGACCCTCGTATGTCGATTTTATTTTTTGTATTTCGGTGATACTTATTTACATTATGTTTAAAATGATGGTGGTATCGCTTAACAAATAGGCAAACTTTAAAAATATAAAGGGAGGGAACATTAAGAATATTTAATTTAGCAAACAGTGGTCTGCAGCTGACTCTCTGATTTTCACCGTACATAGCTCTAATGCACTTTTTTTAATATGGGTATTAAATATATGTTAGCTGCGTTGCCCCAATGTAGAATACCGTATCGGAGGTTTGAAGCGACAAAACCGTGATAAGCGGTCAATGCTGCCTTTTGTGATATTGTGTTTGTTTATGCTTTTCTTCTCTTATCCCAGGTTGGATAGTACTGGCGCAGATTCCTGCAGTAGACTTCTTCTTCTACGTATGCTGCAACCACATCCGCATCCAGTTCAAGCTCCTTCAGCAGGAGATAGAGAACTTTATATCGGAAAAGAGCCCAGTGAATAAGAAACAGATAGAAGAGAAGTTTGTCGATTTTGTTAAGTGGCATCAAGAGATTATCAGGCAAGATGTTCTTTTGCTGTTCCGTTTGAAAGACATAAATAAACTTAAAAGTCAAATTCTAGTCTGACGCAGGATTAGGATGCTGAATTGACATTGACTTGAAATGAACAGACCAGAATTTGACTATTGTTCTAAAGGCGTGGAAAACAAGATATAAATTAGTGAAGTATGACTGGAATTCTAATAAAAGATACACATTTAGTGCTATATCCATCTTAAAACATTATCTGATAAAAAAGAAGGAAGAGAAATATAAGGTGTTGATGCAGAAAGCAGCAGAAGCGATAAACCAATAGTGTACCGATAGTCTATTTTGTTTTGACTTATGGATAGAAAATCACAAAGATGTAACAAGTATAATAGTTCCCCTAGCTGCTTTCCGAGGCACGGGGGTGAAATACCGCCAACTTCCAAACTCCGTGCTACGTCTGACTTATTATTTATTTCAGCACCGCCGACCTTCTCGAAGACATTTACAGCAACTCTGTCTTATTAAACTATCTCACCAGCTCCATCATTATCTGCTTAACTGGATTCAATGTTACGGTGAATATTGACTTTAATGAATGTTACCTACTTTCCATAGCCTGCTAACCGTCTGTGTATAAACTAATAATAACCTTTGAATTTTTTTTTTGAGATTTTATATTATCTACCACATACGCATCCAGAGACTTATCCAGAGACAATATTTCATTTTCACAAGTTAGTGTATTTAGTAAAACAGACTCAAATCCCGCAATTTACCTTGCTCATAACGCCATCTCTTTTATAGAATTAGTACTACCAATTATTTTACCTTGCTCGTCCGCCTAAGCTACGGAATCAGGTACAAGATGCCGTGACAATAGTAGTTGATCTTTCAGGCAATGGAAAACATGGCAATCCTGGTGACATTTGCTATCATTTTCTGCGTGGGGATGATGCAAATATACTTTCTCTGCTTCTTCGGCGATATGTTGATGGCATCGGTAAGCAAACATTTCGAGAGAATGAGACTGTAGTAAAAAGTGCCAAAGGTTGAACTCATAATTTTCTGCCATGTTCTGCCTGTAAGAGTGGTAACTTCAATTCAATTCATTAATATATCTCAGGCTGAGACCATTTGATGTAATTTTACAATAAGAATTGGTTAATTAATTATAAATTGGCTTCCTTCATCTTAATCGATTGTTAAATACTTATTTGTAAAAATATTTCCTCCGGATATTGTAAGAGCAATCTCGCAACATTGATGAGTCACGCAGCCTACACGTTAAAGAAAGCACTTGCAAAATTCAACAGGCTTGCCAATGTATCGGTGGCCGAGTGGCATAGGCATACGCCCGGATAGCGTAAGACACGGAGTTCAATTCGTCTGACACAGTTGCTTTTTTCAAGTGCATTAATTTATATATACTGGCAATATGCTTTGAAAAGCGTGAGTTTCACTGGCCTAGAACAGTGGGCAAATCTACGAGCCAGCATGAAGATAAAGATGTCCTTTCTAAAGAAAGTTGTCATTTTTCAGAGCACGGGTGTCAGTAAAGCTGTGTACAACTGCAAATGGTATTTATCTGATGCTGAACTGGGGAAGTCCGCACTTATTATGCTAACCAGGTAACAACATTTAATATTACCGTGTTTAAATTCTTTAGCTTTACATGGACAAATGGAATTGACTTCTCTCTTTACCATTTCTTTTTCCGCAGGGCACAGAAGCCAAGTAAAGTTACAGCCGCGAAGTTTGCAGATGTAAATCTGAATGCTTTTATGAAGGCAAGTACCGGCCCATTTTCAACTTCGGAACACAAGACGCGGGCGCGGTTTCCACGCCTACGTCATAGAGATCCCATCAATACGCACCCAACGATTTCGGTCCACATTTCTTTTGCGTACCTAGGGAGAGGAATTCGGTGCTGGCTGCAGTGTTCCCTAGCAACTACAATTCGGACGTCTTCAAGAAAATAGTGAATAGACTGTTACTAGGCAGACATGAATATGATGTTTTATATGATGAATTTAAATTAGGAGTTCCACTTACTCCTACTTTGTCAAAATACCACAATATTTAGTTGACAGCAAAAATAACTTAGTTTTTCGTAGTATTTGTATTAGAGATGGGCCGAGTACTCGGTTATTACTCGGTACTCGGCATACTCGGCGGGTTTTTTGATACTCGTACTCGGCCGAGTAACTCGGTTTTAATGCCGAGTATACTCGGTTTAATTAAAGCAATATATTGCGGTAGATATCATCTAATCAACAGGGGAGATCTTTCACAATCTCAAATATGATACTAAACGAGTAGGTAGTAATAAGACAAAATAAGGCGAACTACTTAACGAAAAAAAATCAATTTGTTAAATTTTATAAAATAAAATTACGATGCAGTAACACAAAGCTCTGCACTTTCTGGAAACACTCATAATTTTTTATTTTTCTAGATGTTACCTGCCTCCGAAAGTTATCACTTGCTATGAGTGGTGCTTGCAGATACACATAGTAACACTCGTGTTAAACGTCCCAGTTCTGGATACCTTGTTTGGTACCCTGCCCACCACTCGAGAGGACTCTTTTCTTTCGTCAGCTTATCCTAAAGTAATGGGGCTTTTAGTATCAACGCGCTCAGTGGCAAGATGAAAGCTAAGTCTGCACGATACTGTTTGTACTTGTTTACACACTCAAAACAGATTTGATTTTAAACCGAGTTACTCGGCCGAGTACTCGGTTGGAAAAAAAAAATGAACCGAGTAAAACTCGGTATTCGGTACTCGGCAAATGTGCTACTCGGCGCATCTCTAATTGTATGAAGGACAAAGTTATATTTGGGGTTGTTGAAAATGTACTATCTCAGAAATATCAATCACTTTCGTTGTTAAGCATTGTATCGTTATTTTCAAAAATATCACTGTATTCGTTCAAAGAGTAGGGGGTATTTTGTAACTCCATAGGATTATGAATTCCATTTTTTTTGTTACAGATAATAAGTACTTCTTGGTCATACTTTGCGCTCCTGCAATCATTGTACAATAATAATGATTGAAGTCGTTATTATACATTTGCCATCACGCAAAATTACTTAAAATAAATTTGGTCATACCAATAGCTACAGTGGTTTATATCTGATATATCTGATTTCCTTGTGACAATGTAAACTGCCAAATAAAAATGTTAGAACCTACTAAGTTATGTTAATTAGTTTTTTTTTTACTTTTTGTCCTAATTTTATAAAATACCTAGGGGCGTGATTATCAGCAATCTGATGATAATGATGTCCTCCCAGACGTATCCATCGACGGCGACACCCTTAGCTGGTGTTAGCCTGGGCTCTTGCATTAGCGCGAGAGTGACTTGCATAGACAAATTTGGTTCGATTTAGTCCGGTGGCAAGAGGCACAGTAAAAAGTCCCAGATACATTGTTCTTGTACTCAAAGGAGGGCTCAATATTGCTTCCAACGTGCTATCTATTAGATGTCTACAGATTATTCGCAATTTTCTGTGTGAATATTATCATTTAAAAAATTAAAAAATACCTAGTAAAAGTTTTTAAAAGTTTTCCGCTTTTACCGCCATCTTGTGTAGATTTTGTTCACCTCAGAGGATCGAATAAACAGTTTGTAAAAGCGGTGCTTATGCAGCTTTACCGATCTGTCACTGACAATCTGTCATGGCGTGTTGAGTGTACATTTTTGTGCACGGTAAAACATAAATAATGATTCTTAGACGAATTATTGCACTAATTAGTGTTAAATTATTCAGTGAATACTGTAAAGTATCATGATTAATGTGTATTAGTATTATTTAGTCGTAAGTGTGAGTTAAAATGGACAAGAAAAATGCGATTCGCAGGGCCAAACGGCAATCGAAAGTACTTGAAGAAAATTATTGGGATTGTAGTGTTTGTACGTACAGAAATAACGCAGAAGCCTTCAAATGTTCGATGTGCGACGTTCGAAAAGGTATTTCTTTAGTTACATAAGTGTAAAACCGATCCCTTTGTCCCTTTTTCGCTATGTAGACATTCCTAACTTTACACGTCTTTTACATCGATTTTGTAGTCTGGCTGGGCTCAATGGCCTAAGCTTGAACGACTTTGGCAAAGGCACCGATAACGACCAGTTACTGTACATATTTTTTGTGCAATTCATGCTTATTATTAAAATTCATTACAATAAACTAGGTACTACAATTCATCAACAAAATGAAAGGCTGGTAAGTAAGCCTATAATAAGGATGTTGGTTGTTGAAATTTAATTATAACCAGCAAAAAAACAGTATATCATTTTAATGTAATCCTATGTTAAAAGTTTTGTTTTATTCTGTAAAATATCATTAGTAAATTTAACTCTCCCTTAATATCTTTTTGTGTTCAATTAATGGTCCTCCTTACATTGTCACAACAGAAAAGCTTTGAGGGAGATAACTTATCTTAAAGAACTTAGACCCATAATGTTCCTTCACCTTCACCACACCATGGCTTTTATGCTATTTGACCTGATATTTTCAACGTCAGATAAGGAATATTTGTCCAATAAAATATGCCTAAGGTACCTTTTTGTAAGCAATTCTTTATGTAAATGCAATTTTAAAATTAAATGCTTTATATTTTTTTAAATTGGTCTATTTATACTTATTCAGTTTGATGTCTTTATCTGATGTTGCTAAAATCAGCACTTAGTCTAGTGAGATATCTTTGAATAATTTAACACTCACGGATTAAAAGGCCGCTGGTGGCATAAACAAAAGCACAACAAAAGACCGTTGATAAACACATCTGTGAAGAATTAACCCCTCCATTTATTCACATCTGCTTAACCATTAGGTCAAATCACTCCATCATTCAAAATTTCATTTGCCGGAAATTTTCAGGCATGTGAAAGTAACTAGATGCTATGATACAACTATTATACAATAGAGCTGAAGATATTGTTTGTTTGAACGCACTAATCTCAGGAACTGCTGACCCAATTTGAAACAATCTATTTGTGTTGGATAGCTTATTTATCCAAAAAGTATTAAGGCTATAAAACATCACGCAGCGACAGAAAGGGAAGAAGCAAACTCAAAATATGCTGACTCAGTTGCGGGGAACCCCTAGTACCTAATATTTATTTTTTACTTAATTACATATAAGACTGAATCAATCACTGATATTACATGAAATTTTTAACATTAGTCATAAAATCTATACTAATATTATAAAGCTGAAGAGTTTGTTTGTTTGTTTGTTTGTTTGAACGCGCTAATCTCAAAAACTACTGGCCCGATTTGAAAAATTTTTTTTACGTTGGATAGTCCATTTATCGAGGAAGGCTTTAGGCTATATAACATAAAGATACGACTCATAGGACCACAGCAGCAATGAAAAATGTTGCGAAAACGGGAGAAAGATATTCCTTTTGAGAGCTTCCGCTGCATACGCTGCGGAAACCGCTTAAGTTACACAAAAATTATGTATGACAGGATTGTTCAGCATCAAGAGTTCTATAATAAAGTCCGCGACAGCATATGTCTATCTTTTATGGTTGACTTACTACAACCTTTTTTATGTTAATAAATTTGTAAAAAAATAATGCATTATTTTTAGAGGTGTATTATACACACAGGTATTTATTCTTATTAAAATAAATAGATTCATCATCACGAGCATTTCATTTAGAACAAAGTTGCCCTTTATATCATTTGATTTCAATAAATATCTTAGGAGCTATCACAGTTTTAACATAACTCCGCACCAAAATAATGTTCGCAGCTTAAGTACAACGTGCGCTTGCGCTAATATATTATAAAGTTGAAGAGTTTGTTTGTTTGAACGCGCTTATCTCAGGAACTGCTGGACCGATTTGAAAAAATATTACTGTGTTGGATAGCTTATTTATCGAGAAAGGCTTTAGGATATAAAACATGACGCTGCGACGGGAGGGGAGGGAGCAAACTCAAAACGCGCGGACGAAGTCGCGGGGGACCGCTAGTTGTATTATAAAGCTAAAGAGTTTGTTGGTTTGAACGCGCTTATCTCAGGAACTGCTGAACCGATTTGAAAAAATAGTTCTGTGTTAGATAGCTTATTTATTGAGAAAGGCTTTAGGATATAAAACATCACGCTGCGACGGGAGGGGAGGTAGCAAACTCAAAACGCGCGGACGAAGTCGCGGGGGACCGCTAGTCAAATCATCATTATTAAAAGTTATAATTATAAGGAGGGCCTCTACATATTAAAGCTTAGCTAGCCAGAGAAGGGAAAACAAACAGACTTAAATTATTTTTATAAACCTAAGTATCAAACATGAACAAACAATACACCTATTAACTTTGACTGCACAATTTAATTATCTGAGTATTGTCTTAAAAGAAAAATAATCCTAGACAATTTCAGCTTTTGCAATACTATTAGAAGGCACTGTGCTCAAACTAACCAAAAAATTGTCTATTACAAGCTGCTTTGGTAGTGTTTTTTTTGTCTCATTTACCTTTGAGGAATGGTGAATACTGTGTGAGTGAGTGGTACTTAAATAGATTAAGAAGACACAATTAGCAAATGTATTCTTACGAAATATGGGAATATTAAGCGGTCATCTATCAGCATGATAAAAACTAAAAAGTTGGTATACTATGTAGGTTAGCGGTCATCTTCTTAAAAGTTAGGGGAAGGTAAAGATAAAAGGTAACTTACGGTTGTCTTGAAATTTAGGGGAAGGCGAAGGATAATTTTTGGCCGATATAGACAGATATGAAAAAAGCGTGTTAGTAGGTACGCCCATTTTTAGGGTTCCGTAGCCGAATGGCAAAAAACGGAACCCTTATAGTTTCGTCAAGTCTGTCTGTCTGTCTGTCCGTCCGTATGTCACAGCCATTTTATTCTGTAACTATAAGCATTACACCGTTGAAATTTGGTAGTAAGATGTATCCTGTTAACCGCTTACCGATTCTCATACAAAAAATAAAAAATAATGTCATTTAAGGGGGGGCTCCCATACATGAAACTAAAACAAACAAAAAATTTTTTAGTCAAACCTATACGTGTGGTGTGGGTTGTCTATAGATAGGTATTTTAAAATGATATTGAGGTTTCTAAAACCATTTTCTTTTAAAGTCTAACGTTTCATAGCTATACGCTTCCAAAGTGGAAAAGTGGGCGTCCCCCCCATCTAACTTCTAAACCAAGAGAGTGTAAATTAAAAAAAATATATGTATATAGATCGTAACAAATACTTTCAACGAAAATTGGTTTGGACGAGATCGAACGAGTAGTTTTTGAGATATAGTATGTTTTCAACAACCGCAAACATAACTTTGTACTTCATACAAACACTATGAAAAACAAAGTTATATTTGCAGTCAACAAAATATTGTGGTAAATTATACTAAGTAGAAGTAAGTGGATTCCCTAATTCAATAAAAGTTGGCACGGAACCCTCAGTGCGCGAGTCCGACTCGCACTTGGCCGGTTTTTTTATAAGTTTTTGACGGGGTTGCGAGTGTGACAAATATTTCGGTAATAAGTCGTAGGTAGTTAGGAGCTTGAAGGTATAATGGTGGCTTGTTTGAGTAAAATAATTTTTCTACTACTACTAGAGTAATTTTTACCTTTGTAAGACACGTGGCCGTAATCCAGATAGTTCTGGCCGTAAACTAAAACTTTTTGGCCGCAACCGAAATTCGGCCCATTTTCGAATAAACTAACTACTACTACTACTTCGTCTTTCACTTGTAGTAATTCTTAATATAATCTTACTAGTGTTTTGATAACTTCCGATAAACATGAAATCAATAAATAATGGAGATTTTGTTAGTCAAAGTTGAGAAATCGCACTCACAGGCAGTATACCGGCGGCCTCAAATTGATTCTATATAAGTTTAATAGTCCAGTTTATCATCAGGTTTTTTGCATTTTAGAACGAAATATTTTAATTTTAGACCGTCATATTTTCCTTCCAATTTCTATAACAGTTGCCAAATTATTCCGCGCGCAAACGCGGCGCTTCGTATAACCCGACCAAATAGAATAGAAAAGAAAATTCTGTCCGCGCACGGCCGGGTTACATTCGTTGACCCCTGTGACGTCACGTCTACGTCGGTCGGTCGCACGTGCACTAACTTTCTATTTCACACATAGCGGTGCAAATGAAAGAGACGACCCTATAAATGAATCTTCGTACGGTATTGGACAGGTGCTTAATATAGTGCTTACTATGAAAATGCCGTATGAACTTGGAATGTTAGACGTATCTATTTTAGCTAGCAGGAATTTACGAGTATTTATTTATCAAAGCGTATAATAAGTGCTACTTTATTCTATGCCTTACGCGTTAAGTTTTGGCCGGTTTTGCTGATCATAAAAAAACCCGCAGTTACTATCTACCTACTTTAAATTCACATTAAAAATTGGTTATCGCCACGATTTAAAAGTAGGATTTTCGATTTGGAAACTTTGATTCACACAAGTTGCACTCAAATTAGGGTTGATTTACTATTGACGAATGAGCACTAACCAACGGATAATACAAAAAACTTATCTATGGAACGTCTTTTCGATGGGGTAGTGGAGAGATAATGCTAATGGGAACTTATACAGACAATAACAGTACCCCGTGACTGAGTTTTGAGTTTGCTCTTTCCTGTCCCGTTGCAGCGTGATGTTTTTTAGGGTTCCGTAGCCGAATGGCTCAAAACGGAACCCTTATAGTTTTGTCAAGTCTGTCTGTCTGTCTGTCCGTGTGTCACAGCCACTTTATTCTGTAACTATAAGCATCACACTATTGAAATTTGGTAGGAATATCTATCCTGTTGACCGCTTTACGATTCTCATACAAAAAATAATGACATTTAAGGGGGGGCTCCCATACATGAAACTAAAACCAAAAAAAAATTTTTATTCTAACCTATACGTATGGGTTGTCTATGGATAGGTCTTATAAAATGACATAGAGGTTTCTAAAACCATTTTCTTTTAAAGTCTAACGTTTCACAGCTAGACGCTTCCAAAGTGGTAAAATTGGCGTCCCCCCCCCCCCATCTAACTTCTAAACTAAGCGTGGGTAAATTAAAAAAAAAAGTAATGTAGATCTTAACAAATACTTTCAACGAAAATTGGTTCGGACGGATTTGAACTATACGTTTTTGAGATATAGCACATTTTTGACAACCGCAAACATAACTTTGTACTTCATACAAACACTATGAAAAACAAACATATATTTGCTGTCAACAAAATGTTGTGGTATTTTAGCTTAGTGGCAGTAAGTGGACCCCTACCCCTAATTCAGTTAAAGTTGGCACAAAACCCTCAGTGGGCGAGTCCGACTCGCACTTAGCCGATTTTTTATAGCCTGTTACACATTTTTACTCCACCCATTTAAAAAAAACGGTCCAGTTGTTTCTAAGATTAGCACGTTCAAACAAATAAACTCTTCAGCTTTATAATACAGGGTGTTGTTTTGGTCAGTGACATCCAACTCAGGGATGATAATATGAGTTATGCTTATCCTTAAAAAAATGTTTTCTTTAAATTCTGAGCAAGTTTTATACAAGAAAACCTCTTCACAACATTCAAAAAAATTACAAAACAAATGGGAAAACTCGCACTCTACTGCGTAGCTAGCGCTTATATACGAAATACTACACCAGCTAGTAAGCTACGAAGAGGCTACCTGGTGTTGGTAGTTTTAACTCGATTGCTGTACCGCATAAAAATAATGATTTTGTGGGTTTTTTCCAGTTCAAAAAATATTTTTTTTTAATTATTTTTTTGGCATCAGTATTGTTTATACAGCCACCCCTGAGTCTCTCGTCACCAAACAACACCCTGTATTAGTGTAGATTGCAAAACAAGCCGCAAATATCCTGGCTTAGGTACTCAATATTACTCGCCATATTTTAAAATGGTACAACAAAGGCCCGTTACACCATCGACAAATGAGCACCAATCAAGGAATAGTTCAAAATTGGGAATAATTTCATACGAAATAATGGACACAAAGAGTTACTGGTTACCGATAAGGGCATTGTGTCACGGGCACTGAATGTTTTGTTTCCTTGTTAACATATTTTCCCACTACACCGTGCTATAATATGAATGTGCCATGAGCGTGAGATGTCTGCTGTGTAAAACGATATTCGTCAATACGATAATTGACAACATTTCATTTTTGAAAAGGATTGAAAATTCGAAAACTATTTCAGGACTTAGTGATTCTAAAGACGTTAAACATTTTTTCGCTTATTTTTAAAGTTAAATGAAAAAGTCTTAAAAGAACATTGAAGTTACAGGTTACGCCTTTGCATTGACATTTAATGGAGAAAAAATTTTTGCTTTTTAAGTTATAGCTTGCTGACAGCTACTTTGACATTTACTGTTGTTGTTGTTGTTTCCGGTGTTGTATTGGACATTATCGATAAATTACGATATGGTAAATTAAAGATTATTTAAAAAAAAACATTTTGCATTTAAATTAATTCTAGTATGATTGATATTTGTAGTTATGAGAAAATATTGAGTAACTTTTCAGACATCATAATTACATATATTAAATAAGAAAGAAAGGATGCTACGTTAGCTTTGTTTGGTTACTGTTTGCATTAATTAAATCAGGTAATGTTACATAATAAAATAAAATTAAAAAATTAATGGATATACCATTGATATCGACATCTGAATTCTACAATTGATACAACAACACTATAAACCTATTTTTTTTAAAATCGAATATAGTAAAGACGTGACCTCGTAACATCCAACTTCATGAACTTACGCTCTTTTAGAATGGAGAGTTTTTAAACAATTATTATCAGAGAAAAATATAAAATATGAGTGCCTTCATTTTTAAAGTTCTTTCAAAAATTTTTGAAATGTGAATTGTTTTTGCGGATCCGAAACATTTTAAGTAGAGATGGGCCGAGTACTCGGTTAATACTCGGTACTTGGCGTACTCGGCGGGTTTTTTAATGCTCGTACTCGGCCGAGTAACTCGGTTTCAATGCCGAGTATACTCGGTTTGAGTAAAGCAGTATATTTTGGTAGATATCATCTAAACCACAGGGGAATTCTTTCACAATCTCAATTATGATAATGAATGAGTGGTAATGAGACAAAATGAGGAGTTCTAGTAAATGAAAATAAAATGTGAAATTTTATAAAGTAAAATTATGATGCTGGAACACAAAGATCTCTGCACGTTATGGTAATGACCTATTCCTTTTTTCTTCATAGACGTTACCAGCCTCCGAAAGTAATCACTCTCTATGCACGGTGCTAGCAGATGCACATAGTAACACTCGTGCTATACGTGCTAGTTCTGGATACCTTGTGTGGTGCCCTGCCCACCACTTGAAAGGACTCTTGTCTTTTGTCTGATTATTCTAAAGTATTGGGGCTTTTAGGATCATCGTGCTCTAACAGCTAGATAAAGCTAATTTTGCGCGAACCCGTTTGTTTGTTGAACCTTGTTTACACGCCCGAAAAAGGAATTTGATTGTAACCGAGTTACTCGGCCGAGTACTCGGTTGGGAAAAAAATGAACCGAGTAAAACTCGGTACTCGGTACTCAGCAAAAGTGCTACTCGGCGCATCTCTAATTTTAGGTATGTAATCCATACTATGAAATGTTTCGTCTCCGTATCCGATTTGTAGCAGACATCCTCACACGTTCCTAACACGATCTGAAAAACGATAATCGTATTGACGGATTTAGTTTTTCGTATTAAGTTGATCCTACAGGCACGAAAACAACAGGATACGCTGTACCCACTCGACAGCATTCCGACAGAATTATGGAGAATCATTTTGTCATGTAGTTTACAATATTCGACAAGCACAAATTGAAATATATAACTCAGCAAAACTTGAAAACAATCTTACAATTCGGTTTGCGGTCATCTAACAAGGCTGCCTTAGTACACAAACTAAAAACAGAAGTAGGCTCAAGTTCTGTAACTTGGCGACGAACTTACTTCAAAGAAACTTCTGCTAATTAAATTAAGAGTTTGTGTAAGACTTTCCAGTTTAAAACAATTTCATTATCCCCACAGTTTTCATTGGGTCTTTCTAGTTACATTATTAGATCTAGACCAAACAAAACCTTAATTTCATTCTATCTGTAGTGTTTCTGATTTTAATGAAATGAGAAATATTACCGCTCTTATTTTTAGGCATTACTAGAGGAATTAAAACCATTTGAGAAATTGACAATTGTACAAATGTTTGAATCAAGTTAATATAATTTCTTACCAACAAGAAATCACAAAAATAACCCGTCATATTCAGATAGCTTTCAAGCAAAAATATTATGCGAAAAGTGCCTCAATATTGCTTTAAACATCCACTATTCCGCACTCGGCAGTTGAGACTAAAATCCAGACTATTGTGCTTTTGTTTTCAACTTTCAACCCCAGATTTCAGAGCTTTCCTTTTATAGAAATCTGATCCCTATTTCTGAAGTTATAAACAACATACTTCTATACGTAAAAGTTGAAATAGTGGTCTGGTTTGGGACGCATATACTACAATATTCAACTTCCCTGGAGGGCGGGCTGCGGTCGGAGTATGTGTATAAACAAGGATATTTCAGCTCTAAATAGAAGTTAGACTGCCCCTGCCTTGCTTTAGTAGCTGTGTGCAAATGGAGTTCTTATTTATTTTATAGGACGTATTATACTTGGGTTTGTCCTCCATTTTCTGTATGATTCCTATAACTTTTTTTTAAACTCAATTGCGTTTGCGAAAAGCACATTTTGTTACGTCCTAGGCCCGCAGTTCACGTCTAAAGTTATTCCAAGTCCTAATACAAATTTCTATGAGAACTTGAAGCAAGCTGGACCATATCATAATAAATATCAATTTATACTTCACCCTAGTCCTAAAAATAAAGCATTTAGCTTACATACAATTAGATATTATCACACACTATTTAAGACGCTCTTCTTGTTCATGTCCCGGAAAAAGTGCTTTAAGTCTTTATGTACCGAAACTCAGCGTCACAACAAACAGCCAAATAAAAAAAATGGCCTGATGCCTCTTAGTACGACCGATCTGCGGAGTTAATCATCTGTAATCCCGCCACTTTCTTGATTGGAACAACTTGATACTCAAACCTTACATGTGTCTCTAGGTACATCAACACGCAAGCCTCGCATCAACCCGGCGTTGGCGGCTGCGCAGGCGGCGGGCACGGCCCCCACCAGCTCGCAGAAGCGGCCTCGATCTGCCAACTCGCTCAAGAAGAAGCGACGCCATCCACCGAGACTCAGCAACGTGGATAGGAGCTCTGCGCAGACGAGAGAGGTAGCTCTTTGAGTAGTTCTGTTCTTTCCTTACCTTTCCCTTAGTTGCTCAAAGATCTCGGTAACTCAAGCAACGCCTATGGTCTAGGGCCTAGACTGAATGTGAAATAGCATTGGACACCAATCACATACATTGCTCTGATCCCAAAGTAAGTAGCCAATGCACTTGTGTTATGGAAGTCAGACACAATGGTGATACCACAACACCCAGACCTGGAACAATATAGAGAAGGTCGTTTTCTACATTGACCCGACCGGGAATCGAACCCGAAAACGGAGTTAGGTATTGAAGTATATGCTTTAGCCAAGTTAATCATGGCTCTCGGAAACATTGGCATCGCTCAAGATCTAGGCTTCGAATAAGAGCCTGAGATAGCTGGATACAAAAGCTGGACGTTATTGTTTTTTATTTAGAAGCTAAAGCACTTAAGGAGAAACGTCGTCGTCGTCCCCCCAAGCTCTGCCCAAATATAGTATATATTAATATTGACGATATGGTCGTTGACGACCCGTCTGGTGTAGTGGTCGAGAAATCGCCTACTACGCAGCGGGTGCGGGTTCGATCCCCGCACAATACAAACATTTGTGTGCATGAACATGTCTGTTTGTATTGGTCTGGGTTTTTTCTATGTATATCATGTATGTATTTACAAACAAAAAGTATTTAAGTATTATATCCGTTGTCTGGCACCCATAACACAAGCTTTGAGTAGCTTACTTTGGGACTAGATGGCGATGTGTGGGAATGTTTAAAGGAAGGATATTAAATATAGGTGGAAGGTTTGCAATTATGTAGCTACATCATCTGCAATCTCATATCTTGAAGAAAGAGAGATCACACAAGAAACACGGACGTTAAGAGAAAGATCTAGCGACTCATATATTATTAGGTTAAATTAAAATACATGTAAGCAATGTCTGAAACTAAATCAGTACTGATTGCGGACACAGTTCTATAAGTTTTTACATCCAGCTTGTAAGAATTTACCCAAGTTTCAAGTCAAGTTTGTCATCAGGTAACCGTAAGTGGCGTCACCGTCGTCATAACGGAGTACAAACCGAAGAAGTCAGTCTCGAGCAGTTCAAGCGACGTAGAGTCTTCCAACGACGCGCGCCCATGATCCACCGTGAATCTGCTGCCTGTCCTGCGTATCACCCCCTTGCCGTTTGAGCTGATGAGGCACAAGATCGAAGCCTGGTCGCACTAGCGTATACATACAAATATCCAGTAGCAAATAGGCATACCAACCAATTATTCAAATATAGAATGCCATTTTATATTAAGTATTGGGCAGATGGTAATGCTAACCAAAACTTAGAGCCAAGTCTACAAAAAAAAGTCCGTCAAAACGGTTATGGTTTTCGTATCCGAAGTATTTCCATACTAAAAATGTTTCGAACCAAAACGATAATATTATTACGAAATTCGTTTTTCGTAGTAGGCCTGAATTTCAGTACACAGATAAAATAATATTTGTCGAAAATGTATAATATGGCTGATATGATAAAGGAATTACATATTGGTTTCGTTTTTTTTTATCGAAAAGGACGCCGTATTTCTAATGCTGTTACTTTCTTAATATTTATAGTAAACTATGTATATAGCTGATTGTGTATTATGAAAGTGAAAAAAAAAACTAGTGCAGCCAAGGTTTTAAAATCACAACCTTCCTAATATTACTTTGCTTAATATGAAGTGCCCTTTGATAAAGAACTACTTACAATAATCAGTCTTCAAATAAAAGAGTAATCGAATGGGTATAACGTAAGATTTTATTGTGAATTAATACTAGTTTGTTTTTGTTATTTATCTTTTTAGTTATTGTCAAACGTAAAAAAATATTTAATATTATTCTATGGTACGCAATGTCACTTAAAACTTTATTGTATTTGAGTTTTTATACAATTGACGTCTTATTTATGTGTTTGCCTGAAAATGAGTCGTTTTAACATTTCACGTAAGTATTCATAATAACTTTTCACATTGTTTAGATAAGCCATCCTTCTGTCCTTTAAAGAGTACTGAAAGTCAATCTCCAATTCAGGTAACCAAACAAACTGTCTGATACTGATGACAAAAACCGGCCAAAAGCGAGTCGGACTCGCGCACTGAGGGTTCCGTGCCAACTTTCAACTGAATTAAGGGTCCATTTATTTTAACCTTTATATTTCTCGACAGCAAAAATCAATTCGCTTTTCATAGTGTCTGTATGAATGACAAAGTTATATTTGCGGTTGTTGAAAATATGCTATATATCTAAAAGTACCGATTCTAGCACATTTATACCAATTTTCAATGAATGCAGAAGTATTTATTAAGATCTCAATGTCATTTGTAAGATACATATCCTTAGGCACCCCACAAGCATAGATTGGAGCAAGAAATGTCTTTAAAGTTTTAGTTCCATGAATGGTAGCACCCCATTAATATCATTATTTTTATGTTTTAAAGTGGCTAAGACATACGAACGGATAGGCAGACGTACAATTGACGAAACTATAAGGGTTCCGTTTTTGCCATTCGGATACGGAACCCTAAAAATAGTACCCGGTTTAAACCAAGGACTAAGGTAACGTGGCCAAATATAACGCATTCTCCATAGTTGTTACATCGTCATTATGACATTCTTTTAATATTGGTCGGTTTATGAATTCAGGGTCCATTTGCACAATCCAGGACTAGCTTAAATTTGGATGAAACTACCGCTATGCATCGGTGTCTTTGATGTTTAAATAGGCTGGGAGATGTTTTTCTGAGTTTAACTAACTCTGAAATGCAACAAAACTGGTAACAAATGGACCTTAAGTATTTTATCTGAGTGACTCCCAGTCCATATGTTTATTTCGTTGACCATTGGCATATTAATCAGAATGTACTGCCTATTTCATAATAAAACCGAATTAATTTATTAAGTTGGAGTGGTGTAGTGAATAGGTACGGTAATGTACAGGCTGTTGTTTTGGTCAGTGACATCCAAATCAGGGATGATGGTATGAGTTATGATTATTCTAAAAAAAATTACTTTAAATTAACCTAAAAGAAAACCTTCACAACATTAAAAAAAACTTAAAAACGAATAGGGAATTCGCACCCTCGCGCGTAGCTTGCACGTATCTACGAAATACTACGCCGTAGCTATTAAGCTACGAAGAGGCAACCTGCCGTTGGCAGTTTTGACTCGCTCGCTAATATCGCAGTAATAAATTGATTTTGTCGGCTTTATCGATTTCAAAAATAATATTTTTTTCCATTAAAAATATACATATATTTTTTGGTATCAGTATCGTTTGTACAACCACCCCCGGGAAGGGCGTCGCTGACCAAAACTACATCCTGTATTTATTTTCAAGAAATTTTAGGTTCGATCAATGTCAAAATAGGTTTATGTATTTTTTTAGGTTTACCTAATCAGTTGTTTTTATAGTATCTAAATCACAAGTTCCTTTTTAATAATTTATTGGAATGAGGTGTGAATTTGTTTTTTCATAATAATACAAGCTTTTAATTTATTTTATCGCTTTAAATTGAATTGGTAAGGGATAAGGAAATGAAATGTAAATAAAGAATTGAGACCAGCCGGTCACTGCCAATATAAATTGTATATAAGGTTGCATTGGCGGTACGATATAGATATAAGAATGAAGAAAAAACGTTAAATTATTCAAAATAAGTAATCATCAATGGCACAAATACTCGATTTAAAAAGAATTAAACAATAAAACGATAAAGATAAAACAATCGAGTTATGAGAAGTATTAAAAAGTAAGAGCGATAAGGTACCTTTGGCATGAAAATAAGATATACATATGTATTTCTAAAAACAATATTTTTGTAACATATATATTTCTTTACTATCATTACATTTGTATTAATCGTGATCTCTTTGAATACGGAGCAAAATAATCACTAAAGGAGATGTTTTTTTTTAAACTGGGAGATTTGAGCACGAATTTCAGACCCTAAACTCGCTAAAAATGACTGTCATAATATATTTTTTTTCCTAGTATGAGTTTCTTTAAAACTTATTTTTTTCTTACTTCCCGACCTCCTGTAGATCTTAAACAGGTTCTATAGTAAAAAAAAACTGCAAAATGCAAACTGCGCAAAGGTTTTTTGAAGTCAGCAAATTCCGAATAATAATATTTTTTTATTATGGGTGTGAAATCATATTTTTTCCTTCATACCACAAGGTTTTTATCTAAACACCTGATAAATATTTAATACACACACTGGATTTACAAACATAATAATTTTAAGTTAACCTCCAATGTATATAATTTATTTACTAGTAATAATTTTAATTGGTAATACATAATAATTAATGTTCCGGGAACTTATAGAGTTTTTGTATATTCAATGTTTATTAGTCGTAGTAGCGTTAATATACGAGTACCTAGTATCATTTTGCGATGGATTTTGTACCGATACCGAAATAGCATTGTTTTTATATGATACATGTAGTAAAAATACTTGGTAGTAGAAAAAACAGGAGACAACAATAATAATGTTCCTATTTACCCAATGCTGTATGTGACGGCATCGACTTGATTATTTCGACCAATCAGAGTCGATCTCAGAGTTTCCCGATTGGTTAGAAGGAGTAAGACGATGACGTCACTATTTATTATCTCAATTTGAATCAGAGCTACATTTATATGAAAGTATTCGCACTTTTATATCAAAGATAAAAGAAAATAAGGTTTGGTAAAATTACCTTCATAATGGTCAGTTGTAAAAATATCTAAGAATAATAAAATCGTACAGTGTCATCAATATCCATTCATCTTCATAACCAATCACAATACAGTATAAATAATCCTTTTTATAGCATCTATGCTCATATTTAAAAAAATATAATTCTTACTTAGAAAAATATCATATTTTGCTTTAACCGTTAAATGTGCCTCTTGCATTGAGGCAACCGTATTAAAGTTATGGAAAATTACATAATAACTTCATTAACATATATAATTTTCAGTTATGAAATGTATTACGTTAAATGTGTAGTATTGTAGTATAAACTAATTATGTAATTGTGAAAATCTCTTCTACAAACGTTTTTTTACTCGGTCAGTGGTTTAGTATTTTGAAATAGTAATAAAAAAAAACACTCATAACATGATACTACTACGTTATGAATATCGAATACAAATGGATTATTTGCGTGATGAGTCCTTAAAAATGATTTAAAATAATGTAATATCGAAATCATTCAATTTAGATTTGGTTCCAATTGCGAAAACTTTACTTGACATCACGTGCTTGAGTACACATATAAATACAATACATTTAATATATTATATTGTGCAATAATTATGTCACAATCAAAAAATCGATAATTTTACATCACAATTTTTGCGCAAGTTTTTATTTTATTTCACGATTGGAACCAAATTAAAAAAACTACACATAGCATTAAAAGTTACCAAACATTGTTGGCTCCTTATCTGTGTTCCGATTTTTTTACGCTTAAGTATTTATTTTAGCTTAAATTGAAACTTCCATGCGACCTTTGACCTTTGACCGCTGAGCGGTTTTTTAATACAGGGTTATTTATTAAATTTAAATGTTTTTTATTAAATTACATTGAGGACAATACATGCCACTTATGAAGGTCATAATAAAAATGCTTCCATGGCTCATATTATCAGATCAGAGAGACCATAGGTTAAGATTTATGATTTGCTTGTGGTTTATAATGAACTTTGCATGATGATCCCTTTTTTACTTTTAGTAGTAAATAAAAAAAATGTTCTTTTGTAAATCACCCTGTATTAATTTTGGTAGAGGTTGAAGTTTTTTTATTGTATTCTTATTGTTATTGTATTAATAATAAATTCGCATATTATTATAATTGATAAGCAAAACAATTAAGCTGTATGAAAATAATAATACAAATGGTGATACTTGTACAATCAATGCCTTTACAAACACAAGTAATTTGGAATTATAATTTGTAATCGAATAGCTTGATGATTTTGTAATCAGTGGATCTGCTTTGAAAGACTTAATCCGTATTTTCGACTCTAGACGTCCTTTTTACTCCTGCTACCATGATAGTGAGAGTAAGTGAGATGGGAAGGAAAATAAGGATTCTAAAAATACATGGAAGATCGCCAGTACTGTTATTGAAAATAACCGCATTGTGATTTAATATCATTAAGCAAAAATCGAATTAATAGTAAAATGCTAGACAATGGTTTTTAAAGCGTAGAAAAAGTATTGTAAATGATGGAAATACATTGATTGACTCTTAATTCATTTGTTTTATTCTATGATTACCCACTTTTAATTTTCTTTGGTCTAGATTTCCTATCTTTTACGTTTTATTTATTTCCAAGCTGCTCAAGAGATTAAAGATGAAAATTTAAAAAATAATAGATATTCCTTTGTTTCCTTCGTAACGTTGAAAATGGTTATTCTGTATTAGGGAATTCCTAGTTATTCTAGATTGGGCGCAGTCTCTATTGCCTTAAGACCTTAAGGTCCGATTTAACCAACGTCAGGTAAGGAATATTAGTCGAATATTATACAAAACGCCTGATTTGAAAACGTCATCTTGTTGTCAGCAATCATTTATAAAAATACAAATTAATTTATTTGTTTTGTTATGTCAGATTTTGAAGTATTTGTTGTAATGTGAATGTTAATTCTAACATCAGTCATTTTCTACTTCTCAAGGCCCATTTTTCCAACTTCAGATAAGACTTATCAGACTGAATAAGTATAAAACATCCGATTTCAAAATGACATTTACATAAATGTTTGGTAACAAATATAGGTGACGTTTTCAAATCGGGCGTACCTATTGTATTTTATTCGACGAATATTCCTTATTTGACGTTTCAAAAATCAGGCTTTAGTCGGATAAGTATTATTAGGCGTTAGTAAAATCGGCCCTTAAGCATTTCAAAGATTTCACCGTATCAGTTTTTGTCGTAGAGCGGTCTCAGTCGTATCACGGCGGCACATTTGAAAACGTCTCGGGTTTTTGTCGCCATCAGTAGGGTTGTCTGCAATCCATTTTATAATACAAAATGAATAAGGGTCGGGCTGTTTGCACAGCCTTTGAGATGAGATGTATGGGATTATAAATAACGGACTACATATTTTTTTTCTTCAATTATTTACCATATAAATAGACAACAAATGGATACAATACAAAAACAGCACGATTAAACCACTAAGGTTTGTGTTGATGCTGCTACAACTCACATCGATACTACTGATTATACTTAAATTAATATTGCTCAACTATTTACAATAATATTATTGTTAACAGCTAACCAATATACTAACATAAGGAAACTAAGGAACAGTTGCGATAATACAATATTCTTATGTTCAAATACTATTCAATTAACTTTAATGTTTCAATCCTTCGAAGAGGATATTTTTTTGTATATTTTTTCGGATACGCGAAGCTGTCCAAATACTTAATTGGAATGATAAAATACCTATAATAGGAATTGTATAAAACTCCTAGGTAATGTATAAATTCCGACGCTATTTAGGAAATGAATAAATGTCCTAAGAAATGTGTCAAATATCTTACATCACATATTTCCGGGTGATTTTAAAATTATATACAATTCTTAGGAATTGTATACAATGACAGATTTAACAGATATAATACGCTAAACACTGGGTGCCTTGCGTTTTTTCCAGGAGCACTAATTGGAGGTGGCGCCCCGTAATTGTTGCAGAACTTCACACACAGTTATAAGGCGCCTTTCGTAGTAAATAAAATAGGTAATATAATTATGGTGTCCCACCCAATATCCCTTTTTTACAACGTTCACACCGCAAAATACCGAAAATTTAGTTCTTTTTATAGAAACCCACGGAGACCAGCTCCGAACCGAAATAAATCTCGTGACAGACAACTTAACTGACCTCTTATTATTACATTACCCATCAAAAGTTTGTATTTTCTACCCTTCTTAGCTAAGTTTTGACAATTCATTCTGTTCAGATAGCCAACCTGGCCATCTAAACGAAACAGAATGTGTAATTATATCCGTTGTCTGGCACCCATAACACAAGCTTTGAGTAGCTTACTTTGGGGCTAGATGGCGATGTGTGGAAATGTCCAAAGGATATTTATTTATTTATTTAATTGTGTAGGTCTAGGTTTGGTTAGGTAATGATTGTTTACTTATATGTGATTTTCAATGTAAATTTTTAGGGAAAAAAGCAATATTCTTTTGCCATGTAAGTATACCATAATTTAAAAAAAACTGGTGCACTCTTTTTAACCAACTTCAAAAAAGGAGGAGGTTATCAATTCGACTGTATGTTTTTTTTTGTATGTATGTTACCTCATTTCTCAGTCGTCTGTCGACCGATTCGAAAAAATTTTTCGTTTACTTAGAGGGTGTACCTTCTAGTTGGTCCCATTTTTTCCATTTTGGGATCTGATGATGGGATCTTGGTGTAGTCGAGGGAAACCCTCAAATTTTAAAGGCACGTATAGTGTTTCATTACTAGAATCTTTATGTTGACGTGTTGTTACGTCTGATAGTCAACATCTTGTGGGGCTGAGCTGATGGTGGAACTCCTTAACGCTTAAGAGTTCAGTAATTATAATGAAATAACTTATAATAGGTTGTTTGTAGCTTCATAAAGAACAGCTGAGTACTTAGTAGGAGAAGTCTTGCTTCTCCTGCCAAGTACTGTTTCTTCTGTCTATTCATTGCTTTTAAAAAATACTCCTCTAGGAATAACCAACCGTCTTTTTCGACTAGCTCGATGTTTGTCATGATAAATCATGAGATAGTTTAAAGTCGTCTACAATATTTTTTGGCACAGCCCTTACTATCGGCGCCCTTTGAAGAACGCCGGCTTCTCGCAGGCTGGCTGGCAGGACTGTCATGGTAGGTACTACCGGCTGACACGTTGAGATTGTAGCTCGTTCGATACATTCATGTGCGATTTTACAATCAAAAGCCGAGGTGAAACCCTCCGTCGCTGAATATCATATTCTTAAAATGAACTCAGCAATACGTGAATTAACAGATTCCTGTGGTGGTTATTTCTCAGATAAGGGATATTCGTCGAATAGAATACAAAACGCCTAATTTGAAAACGTCGCCTATTTGTCAGCAATCATATACGTGAATGTCATTTTAAAATTGGTCGTTGTATATTTATTTAGTCGGATAAGTCTTATCTGACGTTGGTAAAATCGGCCCTTAGTCGAATATTGGTGCCTTAGTGTCTGTTTTGATTTGCTAGGAGAATATTGTAAATAATATTTTTTATAACTTTTAAAATAATATCAGATTATAAAATTAATTAACTATTTGATTTGAATTGATCTGTGTTCAACGACTAGGTATCGTCATACATCAGGTATATCATATACATCAGTATTTCAGATTGAATTAAATACCTGGTTTTTTTTGAAGTCTGTAAAAATGAATTGTTAAAGAGAAATTAAAAATTGATTATTAAATTCGACTAGCAATGAAAAACTGACTTTACTGCTAAACCCTAACATTTATATTGTCCGAACAACTCCAGGAAGGCAATGTTCATTCATCCAAACAAAAACGTGGGATACCTCATTCTTAAAGCTGACAAATTCTTCGCATCTCTTCATCATTTTTAACCGACTTCAAAAAAGGAGGAGGTTATCAATTCGACTGTATGTTTTTGTTTTTTATTATAATTTTTTTTTTGTATGTATGTTACCTCATAATTATCTCAGTCGTTTGTCGACCGAATCAATTTTTTTTTCACCTACTTAGAGGGTGTACCTTCTAGTTGGTCCCATTTTTCCATTTTGGGATCTGATGATGGGATCTTGGTGTAATCGAGGGAAACTCTCAAATTTTAAAGGCTCGTATAGTGTTTCTTTACTAGAATCTTAATGTTTACGTGTTGTTATGTCTGATAGTCAACATCTTGTGGGGCTGAGCTGATGGTGGAACTCCTTAACGCTTAGGAGTTCAGTAATTATAATGACGGAATTTATGATAGGTAATTTGTAGCTTCTTAAAAAATAGAATCATAAGGTGCAACTCCCCCCCCCCCCCCCCCCATACTCTTATGTAATCACTAAATATGAAGAAATAAAATAAACTTCAAAAAAAAGTAAAAACCGACTTCAAAATCAAAATGCACTAAAAAGTCTTAAATAAACTTTTCACCCTTGAAAGGAAAGGAATCCGTTTTTATCCGAATCAACTATCAAGCACCGACTCCAAAAAGAAATTGTTTGCCTAAAACGGATTCCTTTCCTTTCAATGGTGAAAAGTTTATTTAAGACTTTTTAGTGCATTTTGATTTTGAAGTCGGTTTTTACTTTTTTTTTAAAGTTTATTTTTTTTAAATAGATTAAATCTTGTTAGCAAGAAGGACTGAAATTAAATTGAGTCGAAATGTTAAAAATCTCACACATTTATTTGCCGAACGCATTGCCCAAGAGCCCAGCCCTTATCTGGTGGTCCTTTTCTCCAGTCAGTACTCACCGACTAAGTCTAAAACCTAAAGCTTGTTACATATCTGAAGGACCTACCATGTATAAACCAAATTGTATATAATAACTAGTGATCCTTCGTGGGGTCGCTATTTTAATATTTTACGGGAAATCCGAAATTAGCAATTTCGGATTTCCCGTAAAATATTTCAACGCAAAACACATATTGTGTTTTGTACGTAAAATGTTCTTGACTTTGCCAATCACCTTATGTACCCAAATACCAAAGCAAGTTCAGTTCTTGGCTGTCCCTGCTCTATGTTTCCCGGCCGTTTCCCGTCCGCGGCGAGTTGGCGCTCGTAAACCGCTCATAAAATACTTTTCACTTTAGGGCGCCGTTAGCGCAGGTACGTTCGTAAATAATTTTATGGCGCTCACGCCGGACGAGTACACTCGGCTATATTTATTCAAAAAGATACCTACATAGTTCTACTTATTTCTAACAGGGCTTGGAAACCGGTATTTTTTCTGTACCGGTTTAACGAAAATACAGGTGGAACTTTTTGAAAAAGGTTATGTATGTTCCTTTGAACCGGTTTGGAAAATATGGGTATTTTTCATTAACCGGTTCAACTTTTCGTTAAGGCAGGACAACCACCTGAAATGGCAAAAGGAATAATTCTGAAGAATCTGATAATTAGTGTAACCTCTTTCAAATAATATTCAGTCAAAAAAGGCGTTTTGCGATCGTCGCAAGCGGCTAGGAATTAACCGGTTTATTTAGGTTCACAGTATCGCTCTTATTTGGTTCTGCTCCGAAACGGAATTTTACGATAAAACCGCTTTAACCGTTATAATACCGGTAAATCTTGAACCGGTTTCGAGCCCTAATCTATATAAGATTTCTAATCTGGTAAACTGCTGGGCAGTTTGTCGAAAGTCACTTTCGTAGTATATTTAGCTTGGATACTGAACATGTGTTTGTGTTTCAGTGTTTCAAAGGTACAGGAAACAGCACCTCACCTACTGAAATTTAGGCAATTAGAATTTGCTAGTTTTCTGCACCCAAGCGATATAAGTCACCATTATCATTTGAAAGGACGAATTTTGACATAATATGTAATCCGTGGTTATCACACGTTATGTCTGGTAGTAGGATAGTAAATTTTATTCAAAACTTAAATAGGCCTTGTTATTTTTAACTAAGCAGAACTATTTGATGTCCAGTCTAGTCTTTACGTAGTCAGTTAACAATCGTCATAATTTCTAGCCCTTTTTCCCAGTATATCTGGGGTCGAGTCTCTTTTATACGCCGCGTGTTACATTATCATCAGGAGCTCTCTCTATGACTCTATGTAAGCAGTGGTTGCCCCACCTTTTGGGCTAGTTCGGAATATTTAGGGCAGTGGTACTCATCCTTTTATTGAAAAGGAACGCAAATACGTTTAAGATGTGAAACTCCAAGCCTCAACACGAATTCAGCGCGAAAATTGATATCCACATTTTTCTCTCATGCCAAGATTCCTAACGAGTCTCTCGTGGTCAGGTACGGAAGTCTACATAGTTCCCTGTAAAACCACCAGGTGGCGCTCGAGATACGCTAGACAAAATTGGTGTTTTCGTGTATTTTTGATTGAGAAGATTTCTTTAATGATGCTTAAACAATAACAAATATTTTTAAAGATTCAAAATATATCCATGCAAGTTAAGAAAAAAAAAAGGATATTTGATGCAACAGAAAATCAGCAAAAAAACTGTCACACAGCCAAATTTGCCTTTTACAAGTGCAATTTATATGATTCAGTTTGTATAATGACAAAACACTATTAAATAATGTAATTATAAATTGGCTTTCTACATCTTAACCGATTGTTAAATATTTCCTACGGATATTGTAAGAGCAATCTCGCAACGTTGATGACGTCAAGCAGCCTATGCGTTAAAGTAAGCGCTTGCGATATTCAACAGGCTTGCTAATGTGACGGTGGCCGAGTGGTACAGGCATACGCCCGGATAGCGTTAGACACGGAGTTCGATTTCTCGTCTGTAACACAGCCAAAGTTGCTTTTTAATGTCAATTCTTTCCTTCAAACTTCGACCGCAGGCTGGCGGGCCGTAGATTGATTTGATATGGCTGACCCTGCAAAATTTGTGGTCTCTTATGAAAACGTCAATTGCGTGACGCTTAGCGCCATCTAGCCGTCTGTTTATGAAACAGATGGCCCAAGCAGTTATTCTTTACAGAATAAATTCAACTTGGAAATTGATGACGCTTCGCTATCTAATACTTTAGAATGTTTTTAACACTCACAGTGTCATATTTTATATTCATAAAGATAAAATAAGAAACCAAAAGTTTGCGCACGGGCGGGACTTGAATCAGCAACCTTTTGGTCACGCGATTGAAGTTTTCATAAGAGACCACAAATTTCGCAGTGTCGGACTGACAGCACGGTAGCTCAATTGGTAAGAGCTTTTGGCCCGGTCAGCCAAAAGGTTGCTGGTTCAAGTCCCGCCCGTGCGCAAATATTTGATTTCTTATTTCATCTTTATTGAAATGGCTGATTTAGGGCCTTCCTAATAGGACAGTCTTCTGCTCTTCCTATTTAACCAATCTTATAAAGTTATTTAACAAAAACCTTGTTACCTTTTTACAGCTGACTGTACCCGTCAGTTATGTCACATTGCGTATTTTTAGCAGCCACTTAACTCGGTAGTTTGTTATGGCGCTGGTAGGATTCGCCACCCGCGCCCGCCACACTTTCGCTAGTACTAAAAACGCTGATGATCCCGTAAAAAAGTCATCTCGGCCAACACGCGTTAAGATTTAATGCTGATAGGCTTTCGTTGGTTCTGTACTAGTCTGGCTGAGTATTGAATATAAATATAATATTGGACACCAATCACATACATTGCTCTGATCCTAAAGTAAGGAGCTGCACTTGTGTTATGGAAATCAGACACAACGGTGGTAGGTACTACAACACCCAGACCCGAGACAATATACAAAATTTTGATTTCTTCATTGACCCGACCGGGAATCAAACCCGGGACCTCAGAGTTTTAAAAAAAATATATAGGCAGATATTTAGCCACAATCTCACCTGATGGTACGTGATTATGTGTCTTAGTTCACCAGTTGCAGGATCACACTGGAAGCAGACTTTTTGCAAGCGGTCGCTGTGGAAAACTATGGTGAGACATATGTTTGGCAGTGTCTTGCGATGTAGCTTACTTGATGTTGATGAAAATCACGTTTGGTGATTACCAAGGTACCTACTCTGACTGATTAGTCAGATTTGCATTTTACGTAAGTGTAACATTCCGAATAAGCTTTACTCGAAATCATCAGTTTACTTACACTGCATTGATTGATTCCACAGAAAGTACATACCTACTATAAATTCTGTCATACATACATACCTACTATATTTTCTGTTTCTTTTCTTTAATTTACGAAATATGTTGAAACACAGTTTTCTTTTTGGTAGGATGGGGGATCATAGATTCTACTAGAAGCGAGTAAGCGAGTAAACCTGTTAACAGACCATTTTCTAATTTTACGAAGATATTCTAAAAGTCAGTTTAATATTTTTCAAGATTTATACTCATACCTTTATTGTTATGGAGTGACGACGACTTTATAGACACTGTTTAAAATAACCGACTTGTCAAAACCTTTGTTGATTGAAGTACGAGTTAAAATATGATAAAACGTTACCTAACTATTATTTTATAATAAATAAGAAGGGAAAAAACGTTATAAATTATATAATAAATAATAATAAATTACCTACGGTTCTGATGATTGGAGATCCCTAGACGTTATTCCCAATCTATATTTGAATGATAAGAATACTAATAGAATAGTTAAGAATGGTAAAAATCAAGTTTTTTTTAAATTTTCCTGTATTCTAGACTACTCTTAACCACCCCCTTGAATTTCGCTCGTACTTTTTTCACACCTTGTATATAATTTTAAGGATTCGTGGAAATTTTATCTGATATCTACTCTTTTTCTTTCTTATACATTCTGTGAAAAAATCGAGCCAAATTCAGGGCCACCCCTTAAGAGTCGAGACTAGAATACAGAAAATTCAATACTACCTACATTAGGTTAGATTTAGGCTTGAATATGGCTCGTTATTTTTTTACATCCTTTATTAAATTAATGAAACAGTAACCAAACTTTAACTTAAAAAGCTTTTAAGAATTCTGAACTTAACTGTTGCTTCAGCAATAAGATAAATTCAACATGTTATGTGCAAAATCGACACATTTTAGATAACATACCGTCGTAACGGTGTTCGAAATGCGTTCAAAACGTTTCAAAATAACGGCTCGTTGCGAATGTCACTTTTGGCATGCAAAGGCAATATGGATAGTCGAATTATCGACCTTTGTACAGCACTAATTAGATTCGGAACTGCATTGAGTGTGATATTGCTCGCTAATACAGGGTTAACAGTAAGAGCCACTTCGAACTCCTATCTATATCTCTCGTTTCGCGATTAAATTGCCTAATGTAATAAAAATATACAAACTTATACTTCCATCACCACCATACTTAGAATTCAGGAAGAAGGGCCCTTTCCTTAAAACATTTTTAAATCACTCGCGTATTGCATTTGTGTGTGATATTCATTGAAATCATTAATTAATATCCGAGTTTCGATTAAAAAAACAGTTTGATTTCACACAGAAGAATGATTAAAACAATATTACACAATTTTGTAAATATTCACGTTTTCGTTGATTTTTAATTCGCTTTTGATTCAAAAAACCGGCCAAGGTCGAGTGCGAGTTGAACTAGGGAAGACACTTACTTCCACTTAGCCAAAATATCACAATATTTTGTTGAGAGCAAATATAACTTTGTTCTGCATAGTGTTTGTATGAAGAACAAAGTTATGTTTGCGGTTTTTGAAAATGTGCTTTATCTCAAAAAATACTACTCGTAGTTCGATTTTCTTCTCTATAGTTGAAAGTATTTGTTAAGATCTACATTATATATTTTTTTCAAAATTTACACTCGCTTAGTTTAGAAGTTAGGGTGGCCCATTTTACCACTTTGAAAGCAGCTATCTATCACACGTTAGACTTTTAAAGAAAATGGTTTTAGAAACCTCTATCTACTTATATCATTTTAAAAGGCCTATCAATAGACACCCCACACGCACACAGGTTTGACAAAAAATTGGGAACTGTTCATTTGCTTTTTTTCATTTCGATAGGTAACTAAGTGTTCATGCAGTTATAATAAAAGTATTCACCATTAATCTTTGGTACTAAAGTAGGTAGGTACATATGTACTACAAGTAAATAGGTCGGGGATTCCAACATTTTGTACGAGGGTCAAACTGAAAGTTCTTAGAACTGGCCACTTATAAACAATATAATAAAAAAAATATTCTAAAATTTGAAAATAGAACTCTTTGCCAATATTACTGAGTATATATTTCATTCATTTGTCATTTGTTTTACGATTTGGCGGCAAATTGAAAATTGTCTGTGTCACGTCAACATGAATTTAACACGAGAAAATTTTCGTGCAATGATTTTTTATGACTTTCGATGTCATTTAAGTCAACAAGAAAGTTATGATAGACTACGATTGGCCTTTCACGATGAAGCCCCATCTCTTGCGACTGTTTACAACTGGTTTAATGAGTTTAAACGTGGTCGCACTAATCTCACTGATGATGTACGTGAGGGACGGCCTTCTACGGCGACGACTGAAAATAACATCTGTGTTGTGCGGCGTATGATAGAGACTGACAAAAGAGTGACCTATCAGCAGATTCGGACAAGCTTCGCAACAATTGTGTTAGAGGATCAAAAAACAGTTTCTGCAGAATGGTACACTACCAATTGTTTGCCACTTGTCTTGGAAAAAGTTCGAGAGAAACGACCTCGCAGTAGGATCCTCCTTCACCACGACAACGCCTCGTCGCACACCGCCAAGCGAACGATCGACTATTTGGCGACATCAAACGTTGAATAACTGGGTCACCCGCCGTATAGCCCCGACCTCGCACCTTGTGATTTTTATTTATTTCCAAAAATTAAAGAAAAACTTAAAGGAAAGCGGTTTATGAATGCTGAAGAAGCGGTGGCTGCGTATCGCGATGCCATTGAAGAGACCCCTAAGGACGAGTGGGCAAAGTGCTTTTCCCAGTGGTTCCATCGCATGCAGCGGTGTATTGACGTCAATGGACAATATTTTGAAAAGATATAATAAAACTAATAACTGGCTAATGTAATCAGTTTTTGATTTTCTAAGAACTTTCAGTTTGACCCTCGTATTGTAGGTACATAGGGGATTTCATTTCATACATTTTGTAGTTTGCACCCATGTAAAATGAAATGAAAGTCGCATGCATTGTATTGATTGGCGGTCCCGTACATTAACGGCGCAGGATTTAATCAACTCGGATGAAAAATGCCTGCGGGACCCTACCAACGTAGTACCGTCTGCAGAAAAAGTTGTTGCCATTATCTAGGAGTTGCTCTATCTACTTATTTTCTCTCTTTCTTTCTTTTTTTCTTTCTTTCTTATTATAAATAAGACATGACGTGTCTTATGGCGATGAAAATATGAGTATTTGTTTGCCCTTATTACAACTGCATAAGATACCGCAGTGTTTACCTTGACGTGCTGCCATCCGTACCTGTTATTATAACTTAATCATTGTTTTGAAAAACTTAACGTAATGTTACCAAATATTATATTTACAGTTTGCGTTTCCATAGTTTTATATGTCAAACTTTACTCTTCTGTCCTACATCAAAGTCAAAGTCAAAATCAAAGATAATTTATTCAATTTAAGACACAAAATGACACTTATGAACGTCAATAATTAGTGTAATATCAATCAATTATGGCCCGTATGGGGCTAGAACATGTCTCCTTATCTTTTGGGCCCTACTTGCGCTTCAAGACAAGACACAGACAATTTAGCAAGTGTTGAGAAGAAACGCCGGAACAAACTCAGTCACCTCTAGCTGCCTCAAAAATGATACAAATCAAAATAAACACATGAAATTAAAAGACGTAGTAATTTAGTTTCCCCCAACTATTCTGTTTCTGCTATCCGTACGAGGGTAGAGTCGCAAAGGGTTGCTTGCTAGTAATGAGAAGAATGAAATATAGCCGTGCGCCCCCGCGATATATTAAAAACTAGCGGTTCCGTTCTCTCTGGCTGCTATGATGTCTATGGATGGTTGTCTTCATAAAATGTACCTACATAAAAAATCTGTACTAATATTATAAAGCTGAAGAGTTTGTTTGTTTGTTTGAATGCGCTAATCTCAGGAAGTTCTGGACCGATGTGAAAAATTCGGTTTGTGTTGGATAGCTTATTTATTGAGGAAGGCTTTAGGTCATAAAACATCACGCTGCGACTGGAGGGGAGGAAGAAAACTCAAAACGCGCGGATGAAGTCGCGGGGACCGTTAGTAAGAGATAAAACCTACATAGAAGCACTTTTGATCCATGTATTTAAATTATTTAATTCATAATAGAGTAACACGTGGTAATTTCCATTAAGATATGATTTCGAAGAATTTAGGTGATTTAAATGATTGAATTATGTAAGCACTGTTTAATTTCTTCGAAATTCGACCCGCTGCTACCGTGTTTAGGCCGATTCGCACACAACAGTGCCGGCACAGTGCCGACACGTACCGATTAGTGTCCGTCAGTGTCAGTAAAAATTATAGTTTAAAAAACTAAAAAAAACATGCATTTAAAACCGATTGAATTAAAAAAATAAAAATAAAACTACAGTTATCAATTGAAAAATTCATATTCAATTGATAACTGTATTTTCAAACACGTTGTATTGATTCAAACACGTGGGGTGCTTGTTATGATATCCAAATACTATAGTAAACTATTGATAAAATGTATACGACAATCGAAATCAAGCCCCACGCTTTTTGTATAGGTAATAATATGAATTTTTCAATTGATTAAAAAATATTTTATTTTTAATTTTTTAGTTCAATCAGTTTTAAATGTGTTTATTTTTAGTTTAATAAACTATAATTTATTCTTCACTTTTTAGTTTGGTTTATCAGATTTGCATTCGCAGATCTCGCGATAATATCTTTCTTACTCCCTTACAAAAGATCCACGAAAGAATTTATCCTCCTGACGGTCCTCATAAGTATCGCGGTCCTTATAAGGATAATGGGAAACTGTTATTAAAATATTGCATTGTCATCGGTCCTTGATACGTGTGCAAAGTTTTAAATTATCAAATTTCTGGAAATCGGTCAAATTAATGCTCATAAATTCCATTACATACAAAGATATATAAATACAACCCAAGCTGATAAAAGCGAAGCGAATAAAAGCGAAGCCAAGCCCAAGCTAGTAAAAATGATATTGTATCCGTCAGTGACAGTGATCACTGAACGTCAGTTTCACTGTCGTGTGCGGACAGCGTCGTACAATACTCGTATGTATGCTACAATATCATTTTTAACTGACACTGATATACACAAATATACGTTACTGATCGGTCAGCACTGTTTTGTGCCTTGTGTAACAGTGCAAAAATGCAAAATTGTAAATTACGGATAATTTTATTAATAAAGTTATTGTGATTAAAGTCTGACTTTTATTACCTACTAAAATGTAAATAACTCCTACCTAGCCAATTTTTGAGTTAGAACATTGTTTTTTATTTTATTTGGAAGCTAAAATGGTAAAGAATAAAAGTAAGCTATAAAATTACATAGTTATAGGGCACATTTTTTTAGTAATTTGAAGTTTTTTAAAATAAACGTCTAAAAAATATATTTTTTTCATAAAAATACATTTTTTTACCCAAGATAGTTACTTTTTTGCGGACTATTTAATATTTCATGGTCATCGCCAGGTATTAGGCATACTGTTTTTTTTTCAAAGAAATAGACCCATTATTTTGGAAGAAATCAATACTTTTGTACATAGAGTCCTTAATGAAACATGAAAATCTTAAAATACCAATAAATCCTACAATATTTTTTTATATATTTTTTTTAATATTTTTCTAGTCAATGATTCATGGTCTAGTTTCATCCCCTTTCGGGATTGCACTTTTTCCAGGGACACACTGTATTAAGGCCTTGATCCTTCTATTTATTAAAACATATCACTGAGACATCGTATGTTGAAAAGTAAATATGGTTCCGTTAATAATATTATGTACCAACGTGTAGTAAATTTGGTGCCTAATAGCAATTTTCCCGTCGAACTTTGCATAATAAAATTCCAATTTTAGATTAACTTTTTACCATCCCCATGGTATCCGGGGCAAAACATTACCCTTCCGTGGGTATAATTACCGGCCAATTTTGCCCTTTTATCTTTAAAATCACCATAATAAGGTATCGTTGTTGCAAGCAGCAAGACCAAACTAAGTTGACCTTTGCATGTTGGTTACTGTCAAATAGAAATTACGTGCGGAAACTATTGATTTTGTTTACAAAGGTATAATTTGCATCCTTAGAAGACAAATGATTTGTGATTGTAGTTTTTTTTATAGTGAGACCAATTTCATAAACAACAAGTCAGTACTAACCAACGAATAATTCAAATATAAAACGTCATTTCGTATGAAGTATCTAGATTACACTATCCGGTATTTCAGGCATTATGAAATTATGCAAATTTGTATCATAAGCAGAAATTCAACTAAGGGCTGAGTTTTCAATAGTCAGATAAGAAATATTTGTCGAACAAAATACAATATGGGTAATTAGAAAACGTCACCTAATTCTCAGCAATTATACATACCTGTCATTTTTCTTAAATCTGTCGCTTTATAATTTATGATAAGTTTTATCTGACCATTGAAATATCGGCCCTTAGTCTACTACTATTACTTTCAGAGATGCAGTTAATTGTGTTTTTTTAGATAGTGACTAAACACTAGTTCTTCTGACATTGAAATCTAATAGTACATTATGATACAAGTGTGCTAAGTTGACCATTATATACAAGGCGATATTGTGTGCGTACAGGCGAAAGCGAGTGCACCATAGGAAAGCCGCGTATATAATGGTCACAGGCACTCGCGTATCATACGACGTTTTTCAACACACTTGCGAGGAAAAAACAAGACTCTTCATTTACAACGACATTTTGAGCAAGTGTGTTGAAAAGTATATAACTATAAAATGGTAAGAAACGCCACGAAAGGACTTAAACTAATACGCATATTTTAGAAACACCAAATCAGTACCTGATAATTAGATATTTTAGTCTGAATATATCATCGTCTTTCAGCCATTTAGACTGAAAGATTCGGGCCCAATATTATCCGGACAAAGCTCTTTCTACAGGGCAGCTAACGCTGGTCGCTCATAGCGTGCCAAGATCGGGCGATAGGGACATATTATAAATTGTGCTGTCGGTCTGTCTGTCTGTCACACAGCACGCGATGCAAAAAAGTTGGCTGAGCTAGTGGTGTTCGGATGGTAGAAGAATTAGAATGGACGTGGCTATGTGGAGACGAAGGCTGATTTTGGTGTTTGGAAAAAACTAGGTAGAAGATTGGTAGTAAAGTTATTAAAGTTAGCCTGTAACATCCCACTGCTGGGCAAAGGCCTTACCTCAACTATGAGGTAGTTTGAGCCATACTCCACCACGCGGGCTCAGTGCGGGTTGGTGGAGGGGTGTTTGCAAGGCAAGCGACTAACCCTGCTGTTAGATGTTAGCAAGCAGCTCATAAGGCCTCTGACTAGGCTTAACGACTAATATCAACCGATATTAGCCCGGACCAACGGCTTACCGTGCCTTCCGGAGCACGGAGATGCACGTGATGTACGTCACTTATATGGTCGGAATGGTCACCCATCCAAACACGACCGCGCCGTAGGTTGCTTCACTTCGGTATCACTACCAAAGCGCTGCTACCACTGCGCTGCGAGCACCTCAAGATTCGAGCTATCGAGAAGATTGGTAAGCTCCTGACAGAAATTCTTAGCCATTAATTGACGTCTAAAGACTGCACGGATTTGCATTCGGTTTTACCAGTCTACGTTTCATGAGAAAGGCTGTAAAAAACTTGGTTGCCGTGCAAGCGTGATTATTACACTGACGAAAAATGATACAAGTGTAATCCAGCTTCCTGAAGAAGTTGAAATGTAATAAGTTGGACTTCTCAGTTATTTTAGTACAAGCTTTAAAATTACGAGTTTCCAAATGACGATCCAATAAAACCAGATTTAACCTCAATTTAATTTAATTTTAATCTTTATTGGAAAACACAACAGATTACATCGAGACTTAAAATTATGACATACATGTTTACAATAGAGTTATAGCTAGAAAATAATCCTAAAACGTGTTTTCAAGGCATGCTAAGATTGGTGTTAAGAGACAGAGATGTCTCTTCACGTGATACAAATTATTCATCATTAGTCGATTTGGTGAAGTGCCTCGGTGGCGCAGCGGTAGGAGGGTCACACTTTAAAGCGACGTCTGCGCCAGAGGTCTCGGGTTCGATCCCCGGGTCGGGCCAAAAATATATACCTTAGTTTTTCTGCCGATCGAGTCAGATTGCTGTCCCATCGGGCTATAAGAGCGAAAGGAATAGAGAGTGCACTTGTGTTTGCGCACACACTTGGGCACTACCGATAATATGTCCCGCGCAGTCGGTTAGTCGTTGTGACTGGCCACCGTAGTCGAAATCGGCTAGGGGGACTATTACTTGTTGAAGTACCTAACACAGTATAACACAATGTAACATAATATAATTATAATAACTACGGAAATATTCTAATGAGGGTCTAGAAAGACTCCTGAGAATATTCCTTAAGTATACTCTAAAATGAATTGTCATAAGTATAAATTGCATTTGTAAAAAGCAACTGTTTCAGACGAGGAATCGAACCCAATGTCTTCAGTATCCAGGATGAGGCGCACTGAGTGTGGTCTGCGGTCAGTGTAATATTGTCCGAAAGCGGGCAATTTCGTGTGGACCGAAACGCAGACCGCAACCAGTGTTTTAAATCTTTCGGGCGCATCCTGACACATTTTAGTAGACAATGCAATTTTAAAATGACTACTGAAATGTGTCGGTGGCCGAGTGGTGGCCGAGTATACGCTTAGGCATGTGCCCGGATAGAGAAAGCATGTTCGATCCCTTGTCTGACACATTTGCGATTTACAAGTGCAATTTATATCATTAAAAGTTATTAAAGTGACAAAACAAAACTATAAAATTTAACAAAAATTAAATTATAAATTGTCATTTGCACTTAGGGTCCAGTTTTTTCAACCAACTATTTTAATCGTTTCTTTAATATCACCGTTAAGCATCGTAAAAGATAAGAAAGTTCTTGATAAAATCTAAAACCTTCGTCTATTCAAGTCTATTGATTCATAGCTCTATGTCCGTTTGTGGAGTAACTGGTAATTTTAATTGTCTCCTTCGAGTGAGGTGATACGTAACTCTGTAATAACTGGCTAGGTACTATAGTGCTAGGTACCAAACCAATGTACAGTCGCCAGTCCATCAGGTTACCCAATTTTGTTGCAAACTAGTTCTTATTACAACTAAATAAGAGTGCCGCAGTGTTTACCTTGACGTGCTGTTGTCTGTACGTACGTACGTTGTTGTTTTAGTTTTCATAGGTACATCTATATACCCTGCCATCGGTAAAAATCACAACTTATCAGAAGATCAAAAAAAAAAAAAATCAGCGCCTCAATTCTCGTTCAGAGCGATAAAGTTCACCAATCGAATTTTCTTCTTCGAAAAATAATAAATAATTCCTGATCTCTTATGGTCACGACTTCTATGACTTTAGATTTCTTTCGTATGATAGTTTTTTTCGTGTGAATGGATACCTATAATTAATGATTTTGTAGGTAAAACGTGAAACTCAGTAGTGGCTCAAGAAATCAATTTGAAAATCACAAGTGAATCTAGATTATATTAAGTGACATTGATTTTTACTTTTTAAACATTTTATTATGTCATTTACTTATCTCTTACAAAATTAGATTATTTGCAAGACTAGTTTTAGGTAGAGTACAGTAGGGAAAGGTATTTTTGTTTAGAATTATGCTAAGGGCCTTGTAATGAAAATAGGACTGGAGGCTAATATCAAACATCCACTTACTAAAAATCTAACAGAACGTTTCAAATAATATTGAGCACTAACGTTAAATATGTAGGCATCCGACTTTTCACAACAATATAACTTCGGATCAACCGACTTCAAAAAAATAAGTAATCAATAGATTACGATCGAATACGACCTGTATGTATGTGATATCGTCAGAATTGGTTAAAATTTTAGTATCTTGATATATTCAGGCTTTCTTACACGTGTGCAAAATTTCGTAAATCTATGTTTGTTTGTATATATTTGTCTTAGAATTTCTCGAAAACAAGAAGTCATAGCGACATGTTTTTTTTAACCTGGTGTAGTTCTCTTAGGGTACAGTCTAAGTGTCATCAAAATCGGTCCAGTAGTTTTGACATGTGAGATAACTAAAAAAAATAAAACAAAAAATATTAAAAAACTTTAACCGCATTCAAACAACTGACTAAAAACTTAAAATAACGCATTCGTTTTCTCTTTATGAAAAACAAATTCTTTTGAAGTCGTTGAATGATGTCAAGCTCACTACCCTAGATTTTTTTTTCTATGCTCACTATACTAACAGCCTACACACATCATGCATCGAGTCCAAAGAATATGCTTCTCCTAAATTCGTTTTCTGAATGCGTAAAAAGCTTAAAATAGTCAGTTTTTGATGGCAGTATATACATTATGGACTACAGTTTCAAGGTTTGTTTTTTTGCCCGGCCTTATTAATTACTACAACTTATATATTAAATAACACGCATATAGCTCTGAAACTAAGTACATAAAGGTACATACAGGGTGTATGGAACGGTCAGGGGCGTGTTTGCTGCGAATAAACAGGCCCGTAGCTACTTAGGTATTGTAATAATGAACAGGTACATACGCGCACAAAAATATTATTTATTTATATACAGGGTGTTGTTTTGGTCAGCGACGAGCGATTAAGAGCTAGCTGTACAAACGATACTGATGCCTTATAAATATTATAAAAAAAAAATTTTTTTTAGATATTTAAAAAAATGTATTTAAAAATATATTTTTTTGGAAATGGAATAAATTCAACATCGATCGAGTCAAAACTACCAACGCCAGGTAGCCTCTTCGTAGCTTACTAGCTACGGCATAATTTTTCGTAGATACGCGGTAGTTACGTGCGAGGGTGCGAGTTTCCCCATTGTTGTAAAGAGGTTTTTGAAACTAGCATATCATTTAAATATATATTTTTTAAGAATAAGCATAACTGATATTATCACCCCCTGAGTTGGATGTCACTGATCCCTGTATTTGATGTGAAAATAGGCTGTAATTAAAGCTCAAAGTTGAATCGGTACCTCGTTTTGAATGAGTAGCTACAGAGATATATATATGCAGTTGTAATTTTGCCAACCAGAGGAATCAATAACAGTCATAAAATTTTAAACTAATTTTGGGTTCGAAGTTTCTAGTTCGGGTTAAAATAGACGTTTTAATGACTTTATTAGATCAAAGGTGAGTTGTAGACCTATTTGGAGAAGTTATTAAAGTCCTTACAAGGGCATATGTCAAAAAGTAAAATGTAAACTGGCTAAAATGTTTTATAAGGAAAGGTAACATGAAGATATGACGTTTCGAAATAAGTTTGTTAGCCTGTAAACTCTTTGTGTTTGAAATTCAACGCATGTAAACCTTCTTAAAAAAACCCACAATAATCACGCCTTATAATTTGTTTAAGACCTTCAGTTTTTCCAAAACAATTCCAGTAAATTTAGCGTCACAAATGCCATATATACCTATATGTTGTTTATAGGCAGGGTCCTACTTATCGTATCAAGCTATTTAAAGTGAGTTTACTTTGATTTTATATAAAATTTTCAGGATATTTCCGTTACATTATTAAATATCCTTTCCTTTAGACATTCCCACACATCGCCATCTAGCCCCAAAGTAAGCTACTCAAAGCTTGTGTTATGGGTGCCAGACAACGGATATAATACTTAAATACTTTTTGTTTGTAAATACATACATGATATACATAGAAAACACCCAGACCAATACAAACAGACATGTTCATGCACACAAATGTTTGTATTGTGCGGGGATCGAACCCGCACCCGCTGCGTAGTAGGCGATTTCTCGACCACTACACCAGACGGGTCGTCATTATTAATAATGTTACTACATTATATAATTATAAAAATTACGTGCTAAATCAAAGAACCAACTGACTTACTTAGTATTGCAAAGTTACCAAGAAAATTATAAATAGCTAATAACAGTTCCTATTTATCACGAAAGTTAATGCCTTCATCTGGTTGCGATAACATAAATTAGTATGATTGTTTGCGAACAACGACTGAGGAATTAAATCCTGTATTCAATAACCTCCTTTTTTGAAGTCATCAGTAAAAAAAGTTAATGAATTGGTAAGCACTTCTGTCCGCACCAGTACCCCGACGTATGTAAACGGTTTGTTGGCTCGTCCGTACCTGCCTCATATTTTATGTGGGCTTGATTAAACCCGAAACAGCTTAGAACAATGCGCCCTAAACAATATTAGCTAATGCAATTTTTAGTCTTTGAAAACAGAGCAAGTATGAAATAGGGTTTGCCTAAAATGCCGACTTTAAATAGACACAAGAATTATGAGTACACTAGCTGTCCCCCACGACTTCGTCCGCGCGTTTTGAGTTTGCTCCCTCCCCTCCCGTCGCAGCGTGATGTTTTATATCCTAAAGCCTTTCTCAATAAATAAGCTACCTAACACAGAAATATTTTTTCAAATCGGTTCAGCAGTTCCTGAGATAAGCGCGTTCAAACCAACAAATTCTTTAGCTTTATAATATAACTAGCGGTCCCCCGCGACTTCGTCCGCGCGTTTTGAGTTTGCTCCCTCCCCTCCCGTCGCAGCGTAATGTTTTATAGCCTAAAGCTTTTCTCGATAAATAAGCTATCAAAAACAGAAATATTTTTTCAAATCGGTCCAGCAGTTCCTGAGATAAGCGCGTTCAAACAAACAAACTCTTCAGCTTTATAATATTATTAGCGCAAGCGCACGTCGTACTTTTAAGCTGCGAACATTATTTTGGTGCGGAGTTATGTTAAAACTGTGATAGCTCCTAAGATATTTATTGAATTTAAATGATATAAAGGGCAACTTTGTTCTAAATGAAATGCTCGTGATGATAAATGTATTTATTTTGATAAGAATAAATACCTGTGTGTATAATACACCTCTAAAAATAATGCATTATTTTTTTACAAATTTATTAACATAAAAAAGGTTGTAGTAAGTAAACCATAAAAGATAGACATATGCTGTCGCGGACTTTATTATAGAACTCTTAATGCTGAACAATCCTGTCATACATGATTTTGGTGTAACTTAAGCGGTTTCCGCAGCGTATGCAGCGGAAGCTCTCAAAAAGAATATCTTTCTCCCGTTTTCGCAACATTTTTCATTTCTGCTGTGGTCTTATGAGTCGTATCTTTATGTTATATAGCCTAAAGCCTTCCTAGATAAATGGACTATCGAACGTAAAAATAATTTTTCAAATCGGGCCAGTAGTTTTTGAGATTAGCGCGTTCAAACAAACAAACAAACAAACAAACAAACAAACAAACTCTTCAGCTTTATAATATTAGTATAGATTCGGATATAAAAGTTTTAGATCCCATATTTAGGCAGCTACTGTATTATATTATGCTATAATCTACTCAGCTGTACTCAAATAAATAAATTTGATAATATTGTAAGAGACTGGAAACCATTCGTATTCCACAGAGCATAAAATTGTAATTGAATACAATACTATTCATGGCTTACTCATAAAACGGAGCGTAAAACTTTTTTCGCACTAAACTGGCCAGCATTGCCAGCAATTCTTTAGTTCTGTCGCAATAAAACCTTTTACAAAAGTGTTGGTATTGGCTACTGTAATCCTGGCCACATACATCGAGACCGCGAAAAAAAAACATCGTTCACCAAACTCGCGCCAAATCAAAGTGACAGTTGACATTCCAAACAAAATGGCGAAAGGCGGAATACGTGCAAGCTGGCGGACATAAAAATATAAAAACAATAACCGGGACGAGCCGGGCGATATGCAAAAATTTAACGAAAATAAAAGGGAATAAATAAAATAATAAAAAATATAAATCCAGTCTTTTTGTTTTCCGTTGCTCGGATGGGCTCTCGATGTAAAAAAGCGCCCGCTTCTAGACAGCCCGTCAGCCGCCACTTGGATAACGACGCAACTAGGAAAATATTTTTCTTTTTAATATAAGACGCGTTTCCTTAACGCGGGAGATTCAGATATTCTATATAATTATAGTAGAAAAATGATGTGATACTTTATTATTTGCTTGATCTTTTAAAGGAGTGTGTTAGTTTTAATAAAATTAGTAACCTAGGTATGTACTTTTAACAGTTTTCTTATTGTGTCATGTGCCTTCATGTAGTGATGTGACTACCATAAAATGCACAAGCATTTATTACCTCGCCTTCATCACTGCCTTGCTTTTGCTTAAAGTCAATTGCATGGGTTGGATTATGTCATCATTTCGTTGCTATCAGTTTCTTTAATATTTACTGAGGTAGATAGACATGTTGTCATTTTAATCTTTAGTTATTTTGTTAACTCGGGTCTCGAAGAACAAGTTGCTTGTTCAGGTTACTTACGTCTAAGCGCTTGCAATTGCGTTGTGCAAGTTACATGCACAGTTTCTATGATGTTAATAGATACCGTAAAGTGGACTTGCACACAGTGATTTAACTCAGGATTACGCTAGCTCTGGATTAAATCTAGGTTTAAAAAGTTTATTCTCAAAAAAGACAAGCCACTTACATGAGAATTGAAAAACTTAGAGTTAAATAATCTAAATTTGAACGCCGAACTAACAAAAATATAATAATCAATTACATGCAATAAATTATACAACTAAACTGTATGTATCAAATAAACTGATCAAGACAGAATGATGACTTTATTCAGGATAAGCCTAATCTTACATTTTAACTTTGGGTTAACTACGGCTTGCTAGAACGACTCGGCCTTACACTGGTGTCGCACGAAGTACTGTCGAGTTGTGCAAGTTTCGCGCTTATTCGCTACGCGCGCCATATTTCAAAGTGGGCAAGAGTACGCTCGCGCTATAACTACGTAGGCGCGCGGCGCGGGACTACTCCGGCTTAAGGCACTCACTCCACTGTGAAGACATTTCTAAGATATCGGTGAATAGATTTATATCATGATTCATTAAAACCTTAGTAGGTGCTCATAAAGATGAAATAAGAAACCAAAAATTTGCGTACGGGCGGGACTTGAACCAGCACTTTCTGGCTAACCGGGCCAAACGCTCTACCAATTGAGCTACCGTGCTATCTGTTGGACCCTGCGAAATTTGTGGTCTCTTACGGATACGTCGTAGTAGAAGGTTAGTAGGTGCTTTCAAATACTTATGGCTAAGTGGTTACATTGAAAGGTATGATTCAATCTATACAGATTAGATTTAACAGTGCCGAGGATCACTAGGCAGGTAGAATTATTTCATTGTCATATTGAATCAATAATAGGATTATTAAATAGGAGTGAAAGATCGCGACTCAAGAAATAGGTGTCATTTATATTTTAATAAATTACCTAAAACCTGTTAACTCATACCTTTAAATTTAATACAAACCTCAAGTAACCAAAGCTATTTGCATCTAGAAAGAGAAAGGGCAGCAGAATTCTCAAAACAAAAACACCATGTTGGGCGCCACTTTAAAATCCTATTAAATTGCAAAAAAATTAAACATAGATCATTGTAATACTTGTCTGTCACTTCTATCATTCAGGGTATTCTAGACATAGACTTTGTTTTTAGACTATGTTACTTTTCTCTTGCAACAAGAGAAAACTAAAGCCTACGGCGAATTGTTAAAAATAGAAATATAAATAACAGCGAAAAATATATTCCCAATTAAGTGGAACACCAGCTTAAAAGTAGAGGAGCACAGTCGACTGTCGTGCAAGACAAGGACGGAGAATAAGACGAAGGGTTGCTCCGAGACCGAGCAAGAATCGAGTTTCTGAGCGCTCCCTGCGTTCGGCCAAACTCGGTTCTACATGGACGCGCGCGTCCATAAAGTACCGCATTTAAAATGGCCGCCTGAGAGATAAGGAATTTATTTGAGAGCATGAAAGTCTCCTATCAAATCAAAGTTTTCATTTTCAAATTGTATACCAAAAAAATTGAAATTTTTTGCTAGGTAATACTGTGTAAAAATATTGGAAATATTTTACTTAGTTTGAGAGATATTACGTATGGAATCAGAGACCAGAGATGGAATATTTCTGCGCCTCTAACGCGGTACTTTATGGGAACTTCGTAACAATAGCAGCAAGGGGGGAGCGGCGCGCACATCAAGTACCGTATACCGCTGTTCGCGAACGTAAAGATAATAAATTGGATACTTTATAGACGCCTCGCCTAGAGAGGATATGCCAAGATAACAGTAACTTTCGTACGCTGTGTATGTACAGTAGGTACCTATACAGTTTTTTCTTTGGACGTCCGTCTTGCCCTAGGCCGAGGCTGTCTAGCGAATTAAAAAAACAACGCAAAGAACCGTGTTCGGATTGTGATTTCAAAAATGGAACGCACCGGTTTATCAAAGTAGCTGAGGCATTTCTACTCCCTATTCCTATTTTTAAATCCGCGAAATGCGTTCCTTTTTCGAATCTTGTCTTCTTTTTCTGAAAAGGCGAAGATTGTGTTTGTAGCATTGAAATACTGAAAAGAGGTTTTAATGACATTACGTTCCTTTCAGGAGCAGTTTTCTTTCATGCATTAATAGGATTGAAGTAATCTAATAGTTAATTAAATAACTCAGTTCATTGTGTTAAGAGTGTCTTCTTCTAGATAAATTTATTGTTTTATGAACTTTCCATTGAAAACGACATATCTACCCTAAAATTGGTTGATTCCGATGGAATAGATGTCGACAGAAATAAAATTGACTTTAAAAGAAGTAAAAACCGAATTCAAAACCAAAATGCACTAAAAAGTATTTAAAACACTATAAGTGCCATTTAAATTTGAGGTTTTTTCTTGATTGCACCAATATCCCATCATAACCTCTATCTAGGCCACCATTTTTTTTTCAAATCTGTCTACAAATTAATGACTGTGATATGAGGTAACACAGCCACAAAAAAACAGTCGAATTGATAATCTCCTCCTTTTTTGAAGTCGGTTACAAAAATATCATTATTTATGATTTAGTCGTGTATTTTTTTTTGAGAGATTGTATGATGGCATGTAATTCAGTAAAAAATGTTGTTTGTTTTGAGTCTGAAATTCAAATTAATTTCTGGATGTCTTTTCTACTTTCTATGCCATTGCCATTTTAATCCAGTTCCGATGAGCAAGTTTTTGGGGTTCCGTAGCCGAATGGCAAAAAACGGAACCCTTATAGTTTCGGCAAGTAGGTAGATGTAGGTATCCTGTTAACCGCTTTACGATTCTCATACGCAAAATAAATAAAAAAGATTTAAGGAGGGGGGGCTCCCAAACATGCGTGAGGGTTCTACCTATGGATAGGTCTTTTAAAATGAGGTTCCTAAAACCATTTTCTTGTAACGTTTGAGAGATAGACGCTTCCAAAGTGGTAAAATGGGCGTCCCCCCATCTAACTTTAAAACTAAGCGATCCTGATCTTGACAAAGACTTTCAACGAAAAAAGGTTTGAACGAGATCTAACTAGTAGTTTTTGAGATACTGAATATATGCTCTACATTTACAACAACTGCAAACATAACATAAACAACAAAGTTATATTTGCTGTCAACAAAATATTGTGGTATTTTGGCTAAGTGGATCTCTAATTCAGTTAAAGTTGGCCCTTAGTGTGCGAATCCGACTCGCACTTGGCCTGTATTTTGGTTTCTTACTTCATCTTTAAGAGTATAAAATATGACACTGTGAATGTTAAAATCATTCCAATCCATTGCAATTTTTGTTCAGTTTGTGTTTGCTTTTTGCCTAGAGCCAGAGGTTCTAATCTGAACCTAAACTAGGCCATAGACAAACGCGTAACTTTCTTTATTGCCATTCGTTCCTGTTTTCATTATGCATGAGCCCCGTTGCCATTCGTTTTGCGTACGTATAGTAAAAATGTAATAGAAATGATATCAGTAGAGTCAATTCAAACCGTTGCATTTGAGATTCTGTACCGTTACTTAAGTTTACGACTGTTTGACTCCCTAAGACGACGTAAAAAGTCTATGGAAATTTGCACAGCGCCTCTAGCGGTCACTGACAGAACAAAAATTTTCCATACAAAAAGTTACATCGTCGCTAGCGAGTAAACTCATGGTAACGGGACTGAGGCCTATTCTATATCCCTTGTATAAAAATTGATTTAATAGTTTTACTTTGATTAAGTCCTTTGGTCAAGCGAATTAGTATAAGTAACTAAAGGAACAAAATACTACACTTACAATACGTTTTGCGCTTAAGGGGCTCCCCGAATTTTCACGCGCACCCTAGCGCCACTGTAGTAGAAAAATCATAACTCGTTAAATAAAAGACCAGTCGAAAATCTGGTAGACACGATTGTAGTACAGATTCTATAGTTTATTAAGTACGTTTAAATTGTTTCAAAAGTAGTTTACTGTCGTTAGAGTTAGAAAAACTGATAAATATGGCCATTTTTGGCAATTTTTCTAACTGTAACTGCAGATAACTCAGTTTTATTGAATTTAAACATTGTATCGAAACCACATAACCAGAGCTACAATCGCATCAATCAGATTTTCGATTGGTCTTTTATTTAACGAGTTATAATTTTTTTACTAAAGTGGCGCTAGTGTGCGCGTTATAATTCGGGGAGTCCCTTAACCCTATAGTGCTTGATTTTTTAATGGTACGAGTTACTATCTGCAGTAAGTACTCAAACATTTTCGACGACTCATCTGTTCACATTAAGATACTTTTGAGAATATTATTGTGTGCCATATCCGTCCCACACAAAAATGTGGTTATTTATTTTATTTACTTATTTATTAAACTTTATTGCACAGTTAATGGTACAATTGGTGGACTTAATGCCTTATGGCACTCTCTATTAGTCAACCGCTTGGGAAATAGAGAAAGTTAAATCAGTGGTGGAATATTCAAAAGTACTGAGAGGGACAAAAAATGCATTAACATAAACATACATACTAAATTTACATAGATAAACAAAATTATATGTAAATATATAAGCATGGGATTAATAAACTTACATAGAATACATATATTTAATAAAAATAATGATTACAGATTTTAGGTTATGTCTCGTATTCTTTATCACTTAAATAACAAAATATAACTACAATTAAAAACATCATCATGAACTTACCTCTAGTAATTATTTCGGCCAACCAGACTCAAAGTTCCTGCTCATGTGAAAAAAACAAAATCTTTATTTAGAGGCATGTACCGGAAATCCATATTACTACATTCAATAATCTAATTCATCGTTGTAAATCTACTTTATGAGATGTTAATTTTTTTTTTTGGTATGTGCCATATGTGTGACACTTTGAACTATACTTATTTTTTTTACAGGGCCGTGCATGCTATTTTGATCTAAAACCTCAAGATTTCTTACAAGAGGTGTTTAAATAAGTTAGAATATTAACTGTGGCCTCGCCTGTATTTATTAAAATTTAATGTACGCAAAAAAATGATTTATTTACGAAATAAAGTTATAAACACAAATATTATACCAGGAATAAGGATAAGCTTGTCATTTCCCAATTCAGGCTTGGAAAAGTTGGTGATTTTTTTGTGTGGAAATGGATAAACATTTTCAATAAACTACCTGAATACATTGTTGACTTACCGGTAGAAAAATTAACCCTGATAAAAGAATTTGTCTTGCATGATCACTACAAACATTGTAAACCTTTTGAAAAGAGGCATTGACAATAGCGACTGGGTTTGTTGCGCAGCTTCTTCTCAGCACTAGCCCACAATTGTTCCGAAGCTGTGGTAGAGTTTATATTGGGACGTGAAAAAGTGGCCCCAGTGGATCTATTTGCATAAATAATTAACTTTGGTCTTTATTACTTAACACTGCAAGGTGCAATCGTGGCTATATTATTAAAAAAAAAAGCTTTCTGCATCTTCTCCTACTATGTAAAGTCCACAGACTACCAATGTTTATACATATACTTATGTATATGTGCAGTGCAGCGCGCGTGCGTGTCGCTTTGTATACTAGGCCGTACGAGTTTGGTACTTGAGGTCATGCGCTTGCTAATTAATTAAATACATTTTCAGACATCTAGGTGCCATACAAATTATAAATATAAATATGCACCAGACAACTCACCAATCGTCGTGGTTTCGAAGAAAGGAATTTCCTTCCTTGTGTTACGAATACCAGACAAAGATTATCACGGGGGCGTCTCCCATAAATACTTAAATACATATTAAACATCCATGACTCAGGTACAAATATTCTTGCTCATCACACAAACATTTGCCCCTTACGAGATTCGAACCCGCGACGGCCAGCGTAATGGTCAGGAGCTGTAACCAATTCACCAAGCGCGTCGTCAAAATGCAAATGTGACCGCGTGTGAGGTGCTTGAATAATAAACATCTATACTAATATTATAAAGCTGAAGAGTTTGTTTGTTTGTTTGTTTGTTTGTTTGAACGCGCTAATCTCAAAAACTACTGGCCCGATTTGAAAAAATATTTTTACGTTGGATAGTCCATTTATCGAGGAAGGCTTTAGGCTATATAACATAAAGATACGACTCATAAGATCACAGCAGAAATGAAAAATGTTGCGAAAACGGGAGAAAGATATTCCTTTTGAGAGCTTCCGCTGCATACGCTGCGGAAACCGCTTAAGTTACACAAAAATTATGTATGACAAGACTGTTCAGCATTAAGAGTTCTATGATAAAGTCCGCGACAGCATATGTCTATCTTTTATGGTTGACTTACTACAACCTTTTTTATGTTAATAAATTTGTAAAAAAATAATGCATTATTTTTAGAGGTGTATTATACACACAGGTATTTATTCTTATCAAAATAAATACATTCATCATCACGAGCATTTCATTTAGAACCAAGTTGCCCTTTATATCATTTGATTTCAATAAATATCTTAGGAGCTATCACAGTTTTAACATAACTCCGCACCAAAATAATGTTCGCAGCTTAAGTACAACGTGTGCTTGCGCTAATCTATACTAATATTATAAAGCTGAAGAGTTTGTTTGTTTGTTTGTTTGTTTGTTTGAACGCGCTAATCTCAAAAACTACTGGCCCGATTTGTTTTTTTTTTTTACGTTGGATAGTCCATTTATCGAGGAAGGCTTTAGGCTATATAACATAAAGATACAACTCATAAGACCACAGCAGAAATGAAAAATGTTGCGAAAACGGGAGAAAGATATTCCTTTTTAGAGCTTCCGCTGCATACGCTGCGGAAACCGCTTAAGTTACACAAAAATCATGTATGACAGGATCGTTCAGCATCAAGAGTTCTATAATAAAGTCCGCAACAGCATATGTCTATCTTTTATGGTTGACTTACTACAACCTTTTTTATGTTAATAAATTTGTAAAAAAATAATGCATTATTTTTAGAGGTGTATTATACATACAGGTATTTATTCTTATCAAAATAAATACATTCATCATCACGAGCATTCCATTTAGAACCAAGTTGCCCTTTATATCATTTGATTTCAATAAATATCTTAGGAGCTATCACAGTTTTAACATAACTCCGCACCAAAATAATGTTCGCAGCTTAAGTACAACATGAGCTTGCGCTAAATATTATAAAGCTGAAGAGTTTGTTTGTTTGAACGCGCTTATCTCAGGAACTGCTAGACCGATTTGAAAAAATATTTCTGTGTTGGATAGCTTATTTATCGAGAAAGGCTTTAGGATATAAAACATGACGCTGCGACGGGAGAGGAGGGGGCAAACTCAAAACGCGCGGACGAAGTCGCGGGGGACCGCTAGTGTAGTATAAATCTCCAGGTTCTTCTCCAATAGGTTTATTTCAACAAAATAGCACAAAGATAGGGAACAAAGTGAGAGAAAGTACAAATAGAGGCTATATTCTGGCATGAAACTCGCTTTTATACAAATCAAAACCCTGAACAACAGTAAAAAAATAGTGGGGACGACATCCGTTTCCATATCTGAACATTTACTAAAATATTTAGTTGTAGGGATAAACAATCTGCTAATTAAATAAGTAAATTCATTAATTATTTAGTTATTATTTGTACAGAATTAAGTTAGCCTTTTAGATTATTATTTTAATAGTTACAATATTTGAAATGAATCTAACCTCCACCAACCAATCAGAGTCAACTTCGTTTTGGCGCCACAATGAACATTTGTTATACGGCAGACATAAAAGTCGAATAAGTGTCCCAATAATCTTTTAAAAATTAATATACAATTTATAAAATACAATTCTAATAATTAAATAATTTAAATATTAATCCAAGTTATTCTTATATCATAGCCGAATGACATTCAACATGGTGGACACTTCCGTTCCGACATTTACGTTAATCATAATATTTCAAATCTAGATAGGCATATGAATTGTAATGTATTGAACATATTATGACGAAGAGAATGTGTAATTTAGTGAATACAATGGGGTTACATAAGTCACACGCCGTGAGTATGTGGTTTAGTGCTCAAGTATACTATTACAGAACTAAGTAAATATGTGGGGCAGAGTAGGATCGGAAATCGTCGTGAAACACAAATTATAAATTATAATGACAATAGAAATTCAACATTAAAAAAAATGTACTGCCTTCTTATGTATTTACATTGATATCTAGAAAAGGAAGATCAAAAATGATGTATTCATTTTGTTATCATGAAATACGTGTATGATTCCTTGACGTAATTGTTAAGAAGAGGATTATGATGACTTACTTAGAATTGGTTATGAATAAAGCAACCATTTTGACTAGTAAGAGGTCCATTGGTTAAAAAAATATCCTTAAGAAATTCTAGTCTTATTTTCTTATCATAAAATTCGTGTTTAACACTAACTTTTACTGTCATAAAATCCAATTTTAACTATTTGTATACATTTTCTCTTTCTGCTAGAAAAGCAGCTTAAAAATCCCAAGCACTAAACATTGAGGATCAAAACCTCTTCGTCGTCGTATACGCCTCAACCACCGACCACTGTCCATTTTATATTATATATCTGTACATAATATTATGTATAATGTCCTCCCGTCGCTAACATGCATACTAACTTAACTGTACATTTTCACAAAATGCAACTACATAGGACCTAGGAATATGGCTATGCCCTTAAATAAAATTTGTAGGACTCAGTTTTTCTGTTAATTGCGTTTAGGTATTTCATACCAGAATTCTCAAATAAGTACTACATGAAAGTACCTCATATCTTTTTATTTTATATAAAATAAAGTCGAGTTAGTTACACTATTTATAACTCGAGAACGGCTGAACCGATTTGACTGTAAAATTAGTGGGGAGAAGGACATAGGATACTTGTTATCCCGTTCGACGGGGCCGGGGCTGGAGCGGGACGGGGCTCGGGGCGAAAAAAAGTTCGCTGCGACCGCTTGTCTTTAATATTTAAGAGATAGTCGTGTTAGTTGCACTATTTATAACCCGAGAAGTTCTTGAGTTACAATCTTGGTAGCGAGGTAGCGTTGTACCAGGAGACGGACATAGAATACTTTTATCACGACAAATTACTCAAGAACAGGTGGACCGATTTTGGTGATGTTTGTCTTAGCCCAGAGTAGGATAGAAACCATACGGGGCCGGGGCGGGACGAAGTTCGTTGGGACCGATAGGTTTTAAATTAATTAGGGTCTAAAATAAACAGGGCATCAATAGCTTAATGAAGGATTTTGAAAGTATATGATTTTAAATACAATGAGATAGCTACGTGTCTTCATCATCATCATTTGATAACGATGATGATGCCAAAGGACGTCCACTGCTGAACATAGGCCTCCCCTAAAGTTTTCCACAGCGACCGATCACTAACTGTCATCCAGTTTGTTCCTGCGATCTTTACAAGGTCGTCTGTCCATCTTGTTGGTGGACGTCCTACGCTGCATCTTAATAAGTAAGTAAGTAAGTCTTTATTGTGTATATGAACAAAGGTTAAAGCTCATATAAGTTTTTCCTACCTTTTCATGCGTATACACACACATGCACACATGACACTTTTTAACAAAATTATTTGTATTGCAAATATTCTTGCACACTATAAAATCAGTTTTCTACCAGCCATTTTTAGGGTTCCGTAGCCGAATGGCAAAAAACGGAACCCTTATAGTTTCGTCAAGTCTGTTTGTCTGTCTGTCTGTCTGTCTGTCCGTCTGTCTTTCTGTCTGTCTGTCCGTCCGTATGTCACAGCCATTTTATTCTGTAACTATAAGCATTACAAAATTGAAATTTGGTAGAAAGATGTGCCTTGTTAACCGCTTACGGATTCTCATGCAAAAAATAAAAAATATTGACATTTAAGGGGGGGCTCCCATACATGAAACTAAAACCAAAATATATTTTTTTAGTCAAACCTATGCGTGTGGGGTGTCTATGGATAGGTCTTCTAAAATGACGTCGAGGTTTCTTAAACCATTTTCTTTTAAAGTCTAACGTTTCATAGCTAGACGCTTCCAAAGTGGTAAAATGGGCGTCCCCGTCATCTAACTTCTAAACCAAGCAAGTGTAAATTTTGAAAAAAAATATGATGTAGATCCTAACAAATACTTTCAACGAAAATCGGTTCGGTCGAGATCGAACAAGTAGTTTTTGAGATATAACACATTTTCAACAACCGCAAACATAACTTTGTACTTCATACAAACACTATGAAAAACAAAGTTATATTTGCAGTCAACAAAATATTGTGGTATTTTACCAAAAGTAGAAGTAAGTGGATTCCCTAATTCAGTTAAAGTTGGCACGGAACCCTCAGTGCGCGAGTCATACTCGCACTTGGCCGGTTTTTGAAATCAATTTTAAACTTTGGGTAGATAAAGTGTTTGAAAACATCTAGTAGATTATTGTAAATTTCGATGCACATCATAAATGCATTACTAGACACGAGCTCTAATTTAGATGCAGGTTTAAAGACTTTCTTTTTAAGACTTTTTCTTTGGTCTCCAATCTAGAACTTTTCTGCACCAACGGCCCATCAGTTCTTCGCGCTATTTGGTCTATCTCCTCAGATAGTTAGTTGTAACATGTACGATTAAGCTGGAAACGGATAATTTGGATTTCAATGATTTTTTATCATTCTCTCAAACACCCTTTTTAACCATCACGGAAAATAAACCTATCCTTAAAATTAAACGTATCTATTTTGACCATAATTACGATACCGAAACCACTTCCTTACAAATAATATCAATTTCATATTAAACTAAACGTTGTTTAATATTGCTTATGAGAACCAAAAATTTTACCCAAAGATGAAACTAGTAATTTGTTTTTTATTTGCAGCCTGGGTCGCGTTCAGGGATCGTCAGTGAAGGCAAGAAAACATTTATCTTTAGAACTTACGAATCAGTTACTGTTATAGTTATAACTATAACATATATATACATATATATATATAATTAGTTATACGTAGTTACGTATAGAGAAGCTATACCAAGCAGAAAATGTGTCGCAAATACGGCGACAAGATTGTGACGTATTCCTTAAATTTAAATGATTTATTTATTTTGCTGAATTGGCCTTTTTTTAAATATTATCATTTTTATATTAATATTGGACACCAATCACATACACCGCTCTGATCCCAAAGTAAGTAGCCAATGCACTTGTGTTATGAAAATCAGACACAACGGTGGTACCACAACGCCCAGACCCGAGACAATATAGAAAAGATCGTTTTCTACATTGACCCGACCGGGAATCGAACCCGGAACCTTACGAGATGGCGACGCTTGAAACCAGCGTGCTAGCCACTCGACCACGGAGGTCGTCATCAATTTCGATTATGAAACCATTTGTATGAGTTGATGAAAAGTATTCACAAAGATGAAATAAGACACAAAAAATTTGCAACTCGAACCAGCAACTTCTTGGCTATCCGGGCCAAACGCTCTACCAATTGAGCTACCGTGCTGTCAGTCCGACTTTGGGAAAGTGGTCTCTTATGGACACTTCATTACGCGTGACGTAAATATAAGTAATGGCAAAGTGTTTTTCAGTGTTAAACAGTTTCAGTTCAGGGCTACACCAACGAGGCAGTCAATATAATAATAATTTTGATTGACGACTAATAAATAAATAATTAATAATTGTCGACCCGTCTGGTGTAGTGGTCGAGAAATCGCATACTACGCAGCGGGTTGCGGGTTCGTTGCCGCACAATACAAACATTTGTGTGCATGAACATGTCTGTTTGTATTGGTCTGGGTGTTTTTTATGTATATCATGTATGTATTTACAAACAAAAAAGTATTTAAGTATTATATCCGTTGTCTGGCACCCATAACACAAGCTTTGAGTAGCTTACTTTGGGACTAGATGGCGATGTGTGGGAATGTCCAAAGAACTTTTTTTTATGTAGAAAAAACTGAATTGACAGAACCATCCTCACACACCCAACTCACGCTTAGCCAATTGTAGATTCACGGTCAGGAGAAGCAACTTATGGTTATCCTAATTGTAGGCAGCGGACGGAGCCTGCCCCGAGCGGTGTAAACACTGGTGTGTTCGCGTTGATGACTGCAGATTTGATGCGTTTGTATAGGTACAATAAGTAAGTAAGTAGAATAAATGTAATTATTTAATTCAACATCTATTGCTTCTGTTTGTAAATACTTAGCAATAATAAACAAGAAGTAAGTAGAAGAAATGTAATTAATTAAATTAATATCTATTGCTTCTGTTTGTAAATACTTAGCAATAATAAACTTAGCGTTTTTTACGTAAATAAATACATCTTTCTTCTTTCTTTCTTTCTGTAAGTGACCGTAATAAACGTTGGCTTCAGTTGACGATATCATACGACACAGGAGATAAAAATTACACTACCAACCAAGGTGAGTTTCATCTGAATCTGTATACGTATCCTTATCTCTTCTGTTTTTAGGTATCCTCAACTCAGGTAGGTACAAAATATGCTCCCTGATGCTTAAGAATGTTTTTAACACTTACAATGTCATATTTTATATTCATAAAGATGAAATAAGAAACCAAAAATTTGCGCACGGGCGGGACTTGAACCAGCAACCTTTTGGCAAACCGGGCCAAACGCTCTTACCAATTGAGCTACCATGCTGTTAGTCCGACCCTGCGAAATTTGTGGTTTCTTATGAAAACGTCAATTGCGTGACGCTTAGCGCCATCTAGCCGTCTGTTTTTGAAACAGATGGCCCAAGCAGTTATTCTTTACAGAATAAATTCAACTTGGAAATTGATGTCGCTTCGCTATCTAATGCTTAAGAATGTTTTTAACACTTACAATGTCATATTTTATATTCATAAAGATGAAATAAGAAACCAAAAATTTGCGCACGGACGGGACTTGAACCAGCAACCTTTTGGCAAACCGGGCCAAACGCTCTTACCAATTGACCTACCATGCTGTTAGTCCGACCCTGCGAAATTTGTGGTTTCTTATGAAAACGTCAATTGCGTGACGCTTAGCGCCATCTAGCCGTCTGTTTTTGAAACAGATGGCCCAAGCAGTTATTCTTTACAGAATAAATTCAACTTGGAAATTGATGTCGCTTCGCTATCTAATGCTTAAGAATGTTTTTAACACTTACAATGCCATATTTTTATTTCATCTTTATGAGTCGTTAGCGAGTAAACTCATGGTGACGGTACTGTACTATTGGACACCAATCACATACATTGCTCTGATCCTAAAGTAAGTACCGGGAATCGAACCCGGGACTTCAGAGCTGCGACGCCTTGAAACCAGCGAGTAGTAAGGATTCACGGGTTCTGGCTCACTCAGACCGGTCCCTTACGAGTTCTAGCTCACCACGGGTCCTGGCTCACTTGCCAGACGGGGTTTTTGAGCACTGGACTGGTTTTGCGGCTAAAAAAAAAAAAAAAAAAGTTTGGTGTCAAAATAGGGGTTTTCAGCCATGCCCGATCGTCCTGTGCGGTCCAATTTTGCATATTTGCACTCGTTGGCATTTTAACTGTTGGATCAGAAAACCTTCAATACCCCTCATTAAGCTAGTCCTAATGATCACCTCGACGTCTAATTGTTTTGTTGCACAACGATTGGAATCACAATCCTCCTAATTGCTATTAATTTATTAATCAGATAATGTCGTTTTTGTTGTGCGTCATCCTTTGACATTAATTTCACTTACTTACTTTCACAATAATTTCAACATTAAAATATTGGTGTATGTGCTTTTTCATTTAGGACACTTTCAGTTATTTTTCATTGTCACAAGACCCTTATAATAATGAAAAATAACTGAAAGTGAATTCCTATAAGATGACACTGTGAGTGTTTAAACATACTAAACTTTTGAAAGTGAATTGTTTGTAAATTATAGTTTGTAACCTTAAATCCAATCATTTGTAACATACAATAACTTTACTTTCTTTAATACATATTTAAAACATTTCATATAGGAATCATCGATCACATCGATACCACCAAGTCCACTCCGAGTACGTATCATCAACATTCTTTAAATTAATTACTTCAATTAGTTTCTCCATAATTGCAATTTAATTTGCATTCAGCTTTACCAATTAACTATGTTGCAATCAATGATAGTTTGTGTTCATTAGGATACTGATTATTATGAGATTCAAGTTTCTAGTTAAGTAACATCATTAAAATAATGTACCTTCGAAATCACTATATAAATCTAGTCATAATGCGATATATTACCAGATACCATTTACATTCTACATTGGTGATATTAAAATTGATAATCATGTCTAATTCTGAAAACGAAACAAGTGTTATGTTTGAGGGAGATTCAGACCTCGAAAAAGAAATGTTTGAGCTATGCGAGATAGCAGAGTGTTTATTCTCCAAGGAAAAGGAGTTTTCCGAGGAGGAGGAATTTTCCGAATCAATTGATTCAAACGAAACTACAATGAAACCCGAGACAAAGTAAGTAAGTAATAATATTTTTTATTCAACATTTCTTATGAAAAAAAGTTGTTAACATTAGATTTTTTAATTTATTTTATTTTTTTGTTTTTCAGCTGGCAAGTTGGAGCTGGTTTAAAACGTGTAGCTGATGATGGAGAACATCAAACTACCGGGAAAATAAGACGTACGAGCAGCGAACCGTCTACATCGAAGGATGTCGTTTGGAAACAATCTATTGAAGATGAAATACTAGAATGCGAGGTATGCAAAGTACCAGTCAAAAAAAGGTACTTAGCAAATCACTATCGGAGTAACGTTCATAAGAATAATTCATTACGTCTTTATCACAGTTTGTCAAATGTAACATTAATAGAGTCTGCATTTGGAAAACGTGTGCATACGTATCGAATTGTACCTCTCTCCGATAATGATGAGCTATTAGAATACAATTTATTTTTTTCTTCTATTAAAGATACTCTTCAGACTTTGTTGAATGAATGTATCTCGGATTTAAAAACATTCAAAGTTAATTTTATAATTCATGTAAATTTCATACAGCAATGTAAAGAAATTATTAATACATTTGATTTTCAAACTCCAAACTATATAATAAACATATCAGAAAACTTATCTGCATTTCTCGACGCTCTACATGATACACTTTCAAACAAAATAAGTGATTTTGAAAAAAAAGACAGTGGTTGGTCTGTTCGACACATACTGAGCATTGATATGAACGTAAATAAATTTAATCCACTTCGTGGTTCTTCGTATATTGACTTGCCTCATGATATAAGAAATAAAAAGGCAGTAATAAATGTTAAAAATGCTGATGTACAATGTTTAAAGTGGGCCTTACTCTCAGCATTGTACCCAGCCAATAAAAATTCAGACCGTGTGACTTCATATTCCAAATATGAACAGAAATTAAATTTTACAGGTGTTGCTTTCCCAGTAAAGTTAAGTGACATTCATAAAATCGAAAAATTAAATAATTTAAGTATAAACGTATATGGTTTGGAATACAATGCTGTGAGTAAGAGCAATTCAGTGATTGGTCCATTATATTTTACTAAGTCTCCAAAACCCACTCATATAAATTTGCTGTACATAACGAACGGAAGTAATGGGCATTATTGTTATATAAAAAACTTATCTCGTTTAGTCAGTAGTCAGATTACATCTAAAAAAGGTGGTATTTATATTTGCGATGGTTGTCTTATTTATTTCAACAGCCAGGAAGCTCTTAACAGACACAAAGATAACGACTGTGCTCATATCCGAACTGATCTTCCTAATGCTAATGTGAGTAGGAAAAATTGGTTCGGTGTAAATGTACCGAGCGATAAACTAAATTTTGAAAATTTTGAAAGAAAACTGCGAGTGCCATTTGTAATTTATGCTGATTTTGAGTCTTTTCTCAATCCAATTGATTCGTGTGCCAATGATCCATCCAAATCGTTCACTACTAATGTGAATAGACATGATGTCTACAGTTTTGGATATTATGTTAAATGCTCTTACGATGATAAACTCTCAAAATATGTAACATATACAGGTCCAAATTGTGCTCATGTTTTTTTAACAAAATTACATGAAGACATAAAAATTATCACCAAAGCTAACACTTTCCCAAAACATCCACTTCCTTTATCCGAAGTGGATAAAATCAAATTACAAGAAACCTCTATATGTTACATATGCGAGAAAAAACTAAATGCTGAACAATATATTGACCATGATTGGCACACAGGTGCTTTTAGAGGTGTATGTCATGAGGTGTGTAGTAAAAAATTCAACAAAATACGATTCATACCTGTAATATTGCACAACCTCAGTAATTATGATGCGCATTTTATTGTGCATGCCTTAAACTTTGCGGATGGTGAGGTGCAAATTATCCCCCAAAACAAAGAGAAATACATTTCATTTTCAAAAGTTTTAAATATATACGGTAACCCAGTAAATTTGAGGTTTATAGACTCTTTAAAATTTTTATCCAGTAGTTTAGAATCATTAGCTAACAATCTAAATGAAGATCAGTTCCGAGAAATGAAAAAAGAGTACCCCGACGATACTGACTTTAAACTCTTAAAGCGAAAAGGTGTATATCCATATGAACACATGTCTTCTTTTAAATCATTAGAATTACCATCTTTACCATCGATTGAATGTTTCACCAGTATTTTAACTGGACATAGTATTTCTGATACTGATTATAAGCATGCTCAAGAAGTATGGTCACATTTTCTCTGTCAAACTATGGCTGACTACTCTGATCTCTATCTCAAAACTGATGTTCTACTTCTATGTGACATTTTTGAAAATTTTAGAAATGTTTGCATTAAAACTTATGATTTAGATCCTGCTCATTACTATACTGCTCCAGGGTTAAGTTGGGATGCTATGTTAAAACACACTCAGATTGAATTAGAGTTATTAACAGATTTTGATAAAATTGCTTTTATCAAGTCAGGTATTAGGGGAGGAATATCACAGTGCAGCAATCGTTATGCAAAAGCAAATAATCCTTATATGGCTACCTTTGACAAAAACGATCCTATATCGTATTTGATTTACCTTGATGCAAATAATTTATATGGGTGGGCTATGTCTCAATATTTACCTTTGTCAAATTTTGAATGGGAAGATCCTGATGTAAATTATAATGTACCAATCACTTCGGATGTTGGTTATATTTTAGAAGTGGATATAGAATACCCCAATTGTTTACATGATGATCATTCAGACTTTCCATTGTGTCCACAAAATATTTGTGTTGGTAATTCTAAAGAACCCAAGCTAGTCACAAACTTATATCATAAGAAAAAATATGTTATACATTATAGAAATCTATTACAGTGTCAAAAATTCGGTTTGCATGTTCAAAAAGTTCATAGAGTATTAAAATTTAAACAAAGTCCTTGGTTGAAGAAATATATTGAGTTAAATACAGAACTACGAACATTAGCAAAATCTGACTTTGAAAAAGATTTCTATAAACTTATGAATAATTCTATATTTGGAAAGACTATGGAAAACATAGAAAAACGGGTTAACGTTAAATTATTGACACATTGGGAAAATCATGGAAAAACCCAAGGTGTAGAAAGTCTCATTGCTCGTCCAGAGTTCCATAGCCTTTCAATTTTTTCAGAAAATTTGGTAGCAGTTCAACTTCGCAAAACTAAATTATTTTATAATAAACCAATATATTTGGGTTTTAGCATATTAGACATATCGAAAACTTTAATGTATGATTTTCACTATCAGTATATGAAAAACAAATTTTCCAATTTGAAATTGATGTATACCGATACCGACAGTCTGGTGTACCAAGTGTTTTGTGAAGATTTTTATAAAGAAATTAAGGAAGATTTAAATTTATATTTTGATACTTCTGATTATCAGCCTAATAATCAGTACAATTTTCCACAAGTAAATAAAAAGAAGCTAGGATGTTTTAAAGATGAAAATAATGGGAAACTTTTAACAGAATTTGTTGGACTGCGATCAAAAATGTACGCGATGAAAGTGGAAAATCACACCATAACCAAAGCTAAAGGTGTGAACAAAACTGTAACAAAGAAATTAAGTGTTAATAACTATAAGTCCTGTTTATTTAATAAAACAATTCATTACGCAGAAATGCATAGATTTAGGTGCATTAAACATATTATATTTACACAAAAGATAAATAAAATATGTTTGTCATATAATGACACAAAACGATATATTTTACCTAACTCTACAAATACACTAGCTTGGGGACACTACAAAATAAACACTATTTAGATATTAACTTCATTTATTTTCTGTTATATTTAAGCGCTTTGTTATTTTAAGTTTTATTGTAATTACTTATATTTTTTATTAACCTTGTTTTTTATATACTTAAGTGTATTTTTTTAATTATAATGTTCATTTTGTATTTTGTTTTTCACTTAAATAGACGTGTTGAAAGACTCATTGATTATGTTTCATTTTGAACACCCTTTCACTGCCATAGTAGCTGGCCCTAGTGGTTGTGGAAAATCAAATTTTGTGTGTAATTTCTTGAAAAATATAAAACATGTCTGCAATCAAGAATTTAAAACCATATTATGGTGCTATGATCAGATGCAACCGCTATACAATTTTAGTAAAGTTAACTACTATCAAGGAATTCCTGACTTGAGTATGTTTGATGGGAAAGATCCTCAACTTATTATTATAGATGACCTCATGAGGGAGTCCGACGGGCGCATAGTTGATATATTTACTAAAGGAAGTCATCATCGAAACCTAAGTGTATTTTACATAACACAAAATTTATTCCATCAAGGGAAAGGACAGCGAGATATATCACTAAATTCAAGTTACATTGTTTACTTTAAAAATCCTCGAGATAAAACTCAAATACGTTTTCTTGCTCGTCAGTTGATACCTGAAAACCCTAAATATGTTGAAGATGCGTATAGAGATGCTACCAGTAAGCCCCATGGATACCTAATGATAGATTTAAGACAAAATACTGATGATATTTATCGTTTTAAAACCAACTTATTTCCTGACGACTACACAATTTGTTACATTCCTAAAAAGGGGTATAAATATGATAGTTTTAGTCATAAACCTACCATTATTGAACAATGAAATATCGAGTTAAGACACATGAACAATTTTTGAAGGCATTGCATTTTTTAAAACCAAAATTTAGAACTGTTTTATTGAAAGCTTGTGATGAAGAAGAAATCAATTGTATTTGTGAGTGTATTTTTAATGTTTTAAAGGGGAAAATACCGCTGTCGACAGAACATAAGAATAAATTAAATAAGCACAAAAACATTTTAAGAAGACTTATCTCCAAGGGTAAAAATAAACTCAGAAAAAATATCATAATACAAAAAGGTGGAGCGTTTTTACCCATAATCTTAAGTTCAGTGTTGGGTGCACTGTTGAACTCTTTGATCTAGTAATCATTCAACAATGGATAATGCAAAGAAAATGATATTGATTGAACCTGAAGTAATCGAAAAACTTAAAAAAGATAATATGAATACATCCGTAAACAATCTATCTCAACTTGATGAAGAAATGAATAAAGTTTTGAGAACTAAATTAGAAGATAGAGAAAAGTGGTCGCTTTATTTACAAACTCTCCAAAGATATTTATATTTTATTGGTAAGGATCGCAAACCAATTGAAATCCCCATAATTAACTTTGGTGATTCAGAGAAAAATATAAAAGAAAACGTAAAGTCAGAAAAATCCGAAGACATCAAAGAAGAGTCTCTTAGAACACATGGCAAAATCACTGGTGAGAATATATATGAAAAAAATAACGATATTTATATTAAATCTCAATTGCTTCAGCTCATACCAAAGACATATAAAATAAAAGGTGAACTTCTTATTGATGTTCTTTTGAAAAATAAAGACAAGGTTCGTTGGAACACTAACGGTACAGTTTTTATTAACAACCAAGAAGTTTATAAAAGCAATATCGTCGACTTAATAAACGATGTTGTAAGACCGTTAAAAAATAGTTCTCCGGAAGGTTGGGTAGAATTCACAACTGCTTTAAAGGATTTACAAGTACCATTGAGCTACATAGGTAATCCAAAACGAGTTACATATATTAAGTCGATCTCAAAAACTCCAGATTTTGGGAAGAGGTTTGAATCAGCAACGGAATCTTACAGCACCCCTGATTATTCCACACCTCAAACAATTCAAAAGGGAAAAGACGAAAAAGTCAAAAGAAAACTTGATTGGGAGAAATGGACCCCTTATTAGAAATACACAATATTTATTATGATGTTGCTAATCCTGCTGGTTATAGTAGTTTAAAGAAATTATCGGCAGCAATGAAAAATAAAATGACTTATAAAGAAACTAAAGAATGGTTGGAATCACAAGATACATATACCCTACACAAACCGGTTCAACGTAGATTTCCTAGGAATAAATATGTTTTGTCAAATATGAACGACCTTTGGCAAGCTGATTTAAGTGATATGCGGACTTATAGTGAATATAATGATGGAAATAAATATATCTTATGTGTAATTGATGTCTTTAGCAAATATGCATACGCTAGACCTATGAAAAAAAAGAATTCTGTAACTATTAAGAAGTGTTTTACTAGCATATTTTCAGAAGCTAATGTAACCCCTAGACATTTACAATCTGACAAAGGTACTGAATTTGTATCAAAAGATGTACAACAGTTTTTGAAAAGTTATAACATCAACTATTATACCACTAGTAATCCTGACATCAAGGCTAGTATTGTTGAAAGATTTCAGAGAACGCTAAAGATGAAAATGTGGCGGTATTTCACTCATAACAATACTTATAGATATATAGATATTTTACAAGATTTGCTTTACTCATACAACCGTAGTTTTCACAGAAGTATTAAAATGTGTCCGTGTGATGTTAATCAAAATAATGTCATGACAGTTTGGTCTAACTTATATGATAAATCAAAACAAGGATCAAATAGTTTAAGGAAACCCAAATATGAAATTGGTGACCATGTAAGGATAACAAAATATAAACACATATTCCAAAAAGGATATGAGACAAACTGGAGTGATGAAATCTTTGTGATAACTTCAATCATAGCCAGACGACCCTGTTTAGTGTATACTTTAAAAGATTTGAAAGATGAACCTATCACTGGAACATTTTATGAAAAAGAACTACAAAAAGTCACTTATGATCCTAATACAAAATATAAAATAGATAAAATTATTCGCAGTCGTTATTCGGGTCTCAGAAAGGAGTTGCTCGTGAAGTGGAAAGGTTATCCAAATAAGTTTAACAGTTGGATATTGGCATCTAATTTAGAGTCATGAATAACGAAGACTTTTATTTAACACTACCAAGCAATAGTTCTTTTTTATACTTTCCTGACAATAAGACGACACATTATTCAACAAAGTTACCAAAATCAATAAAGTTGGAAGGAGAATGGTCGGTAGCTATTGTAGAATTTCAGTATCCTTGTACCATGTTTACAGTGCAAAGTAATCAAAATATCATGTACATAACGAAAAAAATGAGTGTTCCTAATGAAGCAGAACCATCTATTGTTACATACAAGGACCATATACCAGCGTCTAGTTATGAGAATATTGATGACGTTTTAGTAGCTCTAAATTCCAGAGAAACATTTAAACTACGTCATGATAAAATTTCCAAGTACGTTACTTTAACTGGAAATATTGATGATATCATTTCTCTAAAATTTTCTCCAATATTGAGCCTTCAACTTGGTTTTGATCCAGATACTGACGTTGCGTACAAAACCACGGGGAAATTCCCAGCAAATCTATATTTAGGACTACCATCTCAATTATTTATTTATTGTGATATTATAGAACCTCAAATAGTTGGAGATGTAATGTCTCCGTTATTAAGAATCATATCATTAGACCCCGTTAAATACGTATATGGATCAAATAAAATGCACATATTTTCACCACCGCATTATATTCCTGTAATGCGCAGAGAGTTCGATACAGTTGAAATAGATATAAGATCAAACACAGGAGAAAACATACCATTTGAGTTTGGGACGAGTTGTGTAAAGTTGCATTTCAAACGTATCCATTATCAATAAAATGTACTCCAAACATAATAATATTTGTCCATATCAACATTACTATACTCATCAAGCTGGAACTGGAATAGGTGTGATATATAAAGGTGTACCACATCAACGTGGTCATGGTATTGGAAGTTTTTTGGGAGGGTTATTTAGATCAGTTTTACCTCTATTATCAAGTGGTGCAAGAGTGATCGGTAAAGAAGCCTTAAATGCCGGTGTAGGACTTTTATCTGATATGGTTCATGCAAAAGACTTACAAGAATCTGTGAAAGATCGTATTAAAGGAGCTACTTTAAACCTAAAAAGAAAAGCTGATGATAAAATAGATAGAGTGATGACAGGATCTGGTAATAAAAACAAAAGACGACGTACTCAACGCCTCATTCAATCAGAGGAACTGAAAGGAAGAACAATCAAAAGAGCTACGAATAGAAGGAACACTCAATTAAATTACGACGACATATTTTCTTAAAAAATCTATTTAAATATGTCGTTTTTACATAATAATTCTTGTGAGTGTGTCAAATCCGAACTGGACTTATTTGCTTTACCGTCAACTCAAACAAGTATAGAAAATGGACAATGGATACACTATAAACCTATTTCATCACTCAGTGATGATGGACCACTAGAATTTCAAATCCCAGGTTCCGGTGATGACTATGTTGATTTATCACATACATTAATCCACATTAAGGCTAAAATATTAAATCAAGATTTAACACCACTGACTGAGACAACTACTGTAGCACCCGTCAACTACTGGCTTCATTCTCTCTTTAGTCAATTAGATGTATATTTAAATCAAAAACTTGTATCTCCTCCTAATAATACATACGGATACCGTGCTTATATAGAAACTCTACTAAATTATCATCCTCATGCAAAACAGTCGCATTTAACTTGTGGGATGTGGTATGAAGATACTGCTGGGAAAATGAATAATGCCGATGAATCAAACAAGGGTTTTACAGAGAGACTAAAGTATGTCAAGGAAAGCAAAGAGGTGGAAATGATGGGGCATCTGCATGGTGATATATTTAATCAAGAAAAATTTTTGATTAATGGAGTTGAAATGTGTGTAAAACTAGTAAGATCTCGAGATTCTTTTAATTTAATGGCTCCGACAAATGATATCAAAGTAAAAGTATCCATCACTGATGCCACTCTTATGATTCGTAAAGCTCGTATCAATCCAAGTGTACTCCTTGCTCATCAAAAAGTTTTAGCATCTACAACTGCAAAGTATCCGATTACACGAGCTGAAGTTAAAGTTTTAACAATTCCATCTGGTATTCAGGGTAAAACACTTGACAATGTTTTTCTTGGGCAGATACCAAAACGATGTATTGTTGGGTTTGTTAACAATACAGCTTTTAATGGTAGCTTTAATAAAAATCCTTACGATTTTGATAATTTTGGAGTGAATACATTTAGTTTGTACATTGATGGCATGCAAATACCTTCAAAGGCGTTACAACCATCATTTAGTAATGGTTTACATACTGCTGCTTACCATACACTTTTCTCAGGTACTGGTATTCATTTTATGAATGAAGGTAATGGTATAAGTAAGGACAGATACCCAAAAGGTTACTGTTTATTGGCTTTTGATCTAACACCGGATCTATCCGCAAATTCATCAACGCATTGGAATTTAATCAAACATGGGAGTCTTAGAATAGAAGTAAGGTTTGAAAATGCTCTGACACAAACAATCAATTGCATTGTGTATGCTGAATTTGATAATATAATTGAAATAGACAAGAATAGAAATATAAGTGTAGATTTTAGCAGTTAAATTTGTGTATAAAATTAACATTATCCTTTAATTTCATTTATATGTTTGTTAACTTCTGAGTTAAGCAGACACCGGTAACCATTATGAATACTCTAGAAATAAGTAAATATTTAACAATAATACACTCTTCTTTAAGTACCAATGTTTTTCCTGCTAACCGATTACCGGTCTATATGACACCTCCTGTTTACTTGATCAGTAATTTAGATCCTGATACAAAGCCGGGCACTCATTGGATAGCAATTTATATAAGTTCTAAAGGTGTTGGAGAATACTTTGATACTTTTGGTCGAAAACCTGACACTTATCATTTATCTTTTTTGAAACGGAACACTAGTAAGTGGATATATAACAATAAAGTTATTCAGAATACTTTTTCATCTATATGTGGCGAGTATTGCCTTGTGTATTTGTATCTTAAGCGTAGAGGTATATCTCTATATGACATTGTTGAAATGTTTAATGACGATACTATCAGTAATGACGCATTGTTACAAGATATGTTTAAGTCTTTTTTATTGGTATAATATTGTGTACCTATGATTTTAAGTGTTTGTATGTACCTATGTTTTTATTCTAATATTATAAATAAATAAGTGAAAATTAACAAATGTTTTTAATTCAAATAAAACAAATAAATTATAGCGAAGTAAAACATTTATTTCTTTGATTTAAAAGTAAACTTTTTTACATTCGGGGAACTGGAAATTTCCTTGGTAATATTGTATATCAGCTGTCGCGTCTTCCGATGGTGGTTAGATTTTGTGTTGTTGTAATACCTAATACGTATTTCGCTATGTTTCCAGTGCTCATTTTCCGGTATATTCTTTAGTTTTTTTAAATCATAAATTTCCAATTTTATAAGATGTGTGGCTTGTGCTCCATCATCTTCGTTGGTGGATACGTAGGTAACTCCATCTGAGGTTGCTCTAGCCACTGTTGAGGCCCGAAGTTTTGCTTTTTTCTTTTTTGGTTCCTCGAAAAATTCATCCAATGCCAAGGAGTCCACTTTTGCTGAATATTTCGAAATGGTTGTTGATGATTCATCGTCTGACACCGGGTAGTAATAGTGTTTGTATGTATTTTCTTCATAATTTATAGCGTCGGAACCACATGTAAGCTAAAAAAATTTAAACAAAGATAAGTTAGTACATAAAAAAAAGATTCTGAGGGGAAGTAAATGTGTAAAATGAAATACTTACATCCATCTCGGATTCCATTGGCAGAAGGTTTCCTTGAACTTTATAGATAAAATGGTAGGTAGTATTTTTTGAAGAGCTAAAGAGCAACTGTGTAAGAAAAGATAAAGTCACAGACCTTTTATACTACTACAACTAATGCATTCATACGAATAAACTGGTTAAAATATTAAGAAACTAGAAACCTTAATTAATGATATAATGAATGCAATATGTATTTGAAAATAATTATAAAACAATTACCAATTGTGAAATAAATTGCAGAAATGCATTAAACAGTGTTGTCAATCCAGATTCCTTGATGGGATTCACGGGTTCTGGCTCACTTGTCCAACCGGTTTGACAGGTGGTGCGCCGAGCGAACGAAGCGAGCGGAGCGAGCGTAGTGAGCGTGCCGCGGTAGCGGCCGGCGAGCACCACCTGTCAAACCGGTTGGACAAGTGAGCCAGAACCCGTGAATCCTTACTACTCCAGCGTGCTTAGCCACTTCACCACGGAGGTCGTCGAATACTATGAGTCGTCAATTCATGGAGCACGAAATTTGTTCATAGTGTCAGTTCGATACGCTAGTAACAGTAGTTCAATGGTGTTTATAGTTATTTGCGTCATATGCATACTACCATAAATGCTGCGACACTGTAACCTAATTTGGATTCAGTATCGCAGTCGACGGATGTTTTTGTTTTTCTGCCCTATTATTATTTCTGTTAATACTAACACTAGAATATGAGACCTGTGTTACTAACACTAATTATGGACGAAAGTCTGAAATAAAAAATATTTATTATTTGTTTATTTATTATAAATCTATATTTATGTAGTGTAGTAGGTAAGCATCGAATGCGTCGTCCTTACTCCGAGTGCAGCCGGCGGCGTGAGCGGATTAAAAACCGATTATAGTAATTTTTTGTGGCCATTCCGACTGTGGACTCCGGATTGCATAATTAGCGCTCCGGGACTGATGCAATTAGATCCATACGTAGAACAGGGGAGGTCAGCCAGTTAGCCTGCGTTGCACCAACTATCACTTAACGGCTCCCCGGATTTTTAACGCGCACACTAGCGCCACTTTAGTATAAAAATCATAACTCGTTAAATAAAAGACCAATCGAAAATCTGATTGATGCAATTGTAGCTCTGGTTATGTAGTTTAAATACAATGTTTTAGTTCAATAGAACAGAGTTATCTGCAGTTACAGTTAGAAAAATTGCCAAAAGTGGTCATATTTAGCAGTTTCTCTGACTCTAACTACAGTAAACTACTTTAGAAACAATTTATACGTACTAAATAAACTATAGAACTTGTACTACATTCGTGTCTACCAGATTTTTGATTGTTTTCGTATTTAAGGAGTAATAATTATTTTAAAAGAGTGGCGCTAGTGTGCGCGTCAAAATTCGGGTAGCCCCTTAATGTGGACAAAAAAATCTGTGCAAAATGCAACTGATCCAAATAGTAGCTACATGTTGACCGAGTGAGGTCTGCCAGTATAAGAATTAGTTGTATTAAGGGTCAATTTTACCAAAGTCAAATAAGATGTATTCGACAGAATAAGTATAAAACGACCAATTTTAAAATGATATTTACATACATGATCGCTGACACATATGTGACGTTTACAACTAAGGCGTTTTGTATTATATTTGACGAATGTTTCTCATCTGACTTTGGTAAAATTGAGCCTAAGTTTCTATCACAGCTAAAGTCAAAAAATGTTCTAATAATAGACATTGTACCATTACTTTTAGCAATCAAGGTTGCGAAAATTAGTTCTAATTATTTAAATAATTATATACTAATTCTTTTTTCCTCCCAATTAAAAACAGTCAATTAAACGAGTTATTTGAACGCAATCTTTCGTTTGATTTATTGCGCAGTATTATTTTCTCTATGAGACTATTTCTGCAACGAAATGTCACTAAAGCAGTGGCTGAAATGGTTTTGATTAAAACGAAGTCGCGGGGGCCGCTAGTAATATTATATGCTTAACTAGCGGACCCATCGAACTTTGTTTCGCCCCCAGTCCCACCCGCCCCAGCCCCGTCCCGCCGTCCCGTAATTTTAAAAGTAAAGCATTCCCAGTGAATTTTGTTTTGCCCTTAAATTACTAAAATGGCTATTAAAAAATAAGGGTTGATCGTAGAATTGTGAAAATTGATGATTTTGTATGTTGTATCATAGAAATTAAAAATTTTGTCTAAAAAATAAATAAAAAATTTAGGGGTGGACTATCCCTAACATTGAGGGGGATGAAAAATAGATGTTGGCCGATTCAAAACACAAAAAAATTCATCAAAATCGGTCAAGCCGTTTCGGAGGAGTATGGCAACGAAAACTGTGACACGAGAATTTTATATATTAGATAATATTAACTGCCTCGGTGCCACTTTAAAGCGACGGCAGCGCCAGAGGTCCCGGATTCGATCCCCGGGTCGTGCCAAAAATATATACCTGAGTTTTTCTGTTCAAAAATTCTTAGGGTAGCCCGGAGTTTGGAAGTTGGCGGTGTTTCACCCCCGTGCCTCAGAAAAGCACGTGGCGCCGTTGGTCCTGCGCCTAATCTCTCTCCGGTCGTGTCAAATTCTGTCCCATCGGGCTATGAGAGTGACAGGAATAGAGAGTGCACCTGTGTTTGCGCACACACTTGTGCACTATAATATGTCCCGCGCAGTCAGCTAGTCGTTGTGATTGGCCATAGTCGAAATCGGCTAGGGGGACTATTACTATTACTATTGTGACGGTAGTTATTTAATTTCTTATTGCCAGTGCTTATAAAATCAACTCTACTTGTATATCTAATGGCATTCTTAGCATTTTTATTGGATGATTTGGCTTTTCTATCGGCACTGTGATTAGTCCGAGCAAACTCGCGTGCACAACATATGCAAAACATGCCAAATGCGTAGCATACCTCTTGCATATACTTTCAACCTTTGTTTTACGTTTCATTGTAATGTTAGGCCTTGCTTTTAAAGGGTGGAATTATTCTGACGTTTAAGTTATGCAAAAAGCTAAAACCTTGGGCGGTTCTGTAAATAGAACCAAGGGAAAACAGAGAATGGAGAAATAATTTTCTTAACAAGTAACTTTTTTGCTGGGATCTTGTATGGGTTTCGCTCGGAATAGCTTTTAAAATTAGGTATGTAACAACTTAATCGTCATACGGTATTGTTAGAGGCGATTTGTACCAAATTAAATGAGTTGAGCTTGCCATTGTGTCGGTGGTCGAGTGGTAAGTATAGGCATGCGCTCGAATAGCGTAAGACACAGGGTTCGATTCCTTGTCCGAAACAGTTGCTTTAATTTAAATCAAATAATTTATCTACTTAAATAGACGAATTGACATCGATAAACTTCAAAGTTTCTTGATGACATCATAACCTTATAACCTATTTTCTACGCATTGCATCATCATCATAATTCCCGATGGTCTATGGGACATAGTAAGAAAAAGATAAGCCTACAATCAATTTGCTCTACTTTAGTGAACTTCATTATCTTTATTCTTGTTTCGTAATTTGACTGGGTTGGATTCGACCAAACATAGGCTTAGACGCGCGTAACTATACGAAATATAATTTTGGTTCTAGATTTTATACACGAAATCTCAATCGTTTTTCGATGTAAAATTGTAATAGGAATCACTAAACTCGAATAACTATATAATTATCCGGGAAATCATTGCTGCACTAAAGCCGTATGGTGTAAAAGTAAAACTCCTGTTAAAAAAACTATTTTGTATTATATCTGAAAAAGTATCGAGCTGTCAAAAGTTTGCCATATGACATAAATCATATGGCAAGCAGATGTCATTGCGTTTTAATACTTGAATTAGCTCTTATTTCACACAACAAGGTTGGCATAAGAGTTACTACTTCGTAAATAATAAAATGTTTTACTCTAGGATAATCAGTGATATATTCTTAGATTAACATATATTCTCGTTTGGTCAAATCCGCCTATAAACAATTATGGGTATAGGCGGATTTTACTTATACACTTAAACTCTGTCTCGTACTAGAAATGAGGTTAAATTCGACCGAAGGTTCGATTCGACAATAAATTGTAACCGTGGAATATATCATTTGTTACCCACGGACGAGTAAAAAAAGTGAGGACTCCGCGTCACCTACATAAAAAGTGAAGCACCCAAAGTAAGCCAGCATACGTGTAAATACGAAGCTACACGCACACACTGACGCAAAAGTAAGCCGATCGGCCGCCATTACCCTCTCTGCCATCGTCTGTGACAGTGCAAACCTTCGCGTATAAAATAATGAAAAAATACCGCCGTGTATCGTTAAACGGTGTAAAAATATTACACTTCTGCAAAAAAAGTGCCAAGGAATAACCTTTCATAGGTTAACCAGTACCTATTACGTTAATTTCTGTTCTTTTTAAAATACAAAAAATATTTATTTGGAACACAGAACCTCCACTCCACGTGATATGCCGGTGACAGTAACAGCCAGTGTGGCTGGAAAATAAATAGGGACTTTACGCGAAAAAACAGGCTAAGTAAGTGCAAGTTGGACTCGCGCACTGAAAAACTACAAGTTGGTTTTAAAGCAGTATTCTACTGCATAAACACAACCTTTTTAAGTTTTTAAATTTAACTTAAGCATATATTTTTTTTTGTTCTCTATTTTTTGTCATTTAAATAAATTGCAGTGTTTGTGTAACAAAAAATCAAGCAAATGAATTATTTTTTTGTATTCGTAATAATAATTAGAAGAGCTGGCAAGCACTTTTTATTTACATAAAAATATAATGAAATCCAACCAAAATAATTACAGGTATGTAAATTTATCTAGCCATGCCGATATCAGGTTGGCGACTTATATTACTTTTATTTTAATTGTGGTTTTGAAAAGCACACTACTTCAAATTTTACGCACATTGCTGACATGCATAAACGAGTAAAATTTGCACTTCCACCATTCTGATACGCCTACACAATAAAGGGAGAAATATTTGTATCAACTGGTATCCCCGTGACGCACACACATACAGCATAAAAGTGGCTTCATTTGCTAATATCGCGGTGCGGAGTCCTTTCTTTTTTACTCGTCCGTGTTACCATAGGGTTTTTATTTTACCATTTGGTATTATTTGTTTTAGAATATCGCGTTTATATATTTTTATATATAGTTTATATACATTTAATTCTTATTATAGTTATGCGAGTTTAGTGATAACGTTTGCTTGCTATAAAGAAATCATTTATAATAATAATAATCATTTATTTCGGACATCTAGATCCATAAATTGTTAGTAACAAAGTAACCTAAGTCTTGTGTTAGTACATAATAAAATAATCATTGAAAACATAATAAATTATTTTTTAAATTATATTTCATTAATCAGGGTGCAGCTCCTCAGGTTTTCTCCGGCGCCGGCGAACCTGTCCACTTAACTGTATGCAGTGTTATCCAGTGCCATCCAATTTAAGTCAGTAAGAGAATGTTGTCAAATTCAAAACTTTTGACAGCTTTACATATTTAGTTGACAGGATTTAAGCTTTCACACCATACTGCTCTGGTGAAGTATTATTTTGCCGGATAATAATACAGTTCAATAATTCGTTCTGCTATGCGAATTTAGTTATTCCAAGTACAACTTTACGTCGAAAAACATACTCGAGAAATAGAATAAAATCGAGGAATAGAATTGTCCTTTTTATAGTGACGCACGTGTAAGCCTGTTTGATCGAATCCACCCTAAGCCTACTCTATAGTTCGAGACTGAATGGTTGCTAGGCAACAGCCTACATTTTTTTATCCACTTTCATTTTCATCCAGCCATATTCCTTCGCCCTTCCAAAACGCAACTCCCGCGCATCCGTGCTTGACACCTGTTTCCGGCATTAGTACAGCCGTATCACATCAGACTATACATGTTTATTGAAAAATAACCCTTATTGCAACGGAATTAAATACTACAGTGTTAAGTTTGACGTGCTGGAAACTTCCGTCGGTACCGCGCCGTCACACATTTTGTTTTTTATAGCTTTTTAATGTTTGAACAACTTGTAAGCGCGTTGTTTACGCGTTTTTGAAGAACTTACGAACACTTTTTAAGGAAGTAACCAGGATAGGCTTAAGCATTTTTGTAACAAGTTAGATTTTAAGGTATGAATTAATTTATATGTTACATTTTATTCCCATACAGCATTGTTAGACTGTGCTGCCAGAATTACCCCAGAATTATTGTACATAATTAATTTTGTGTGAAAAATCACTTGAAGTCTCCATAACTTAGGTACCTGATTTTGGTCGATCCTGTCGTTCATTTCGTTTAGAACATTTTCTCTGTTTGCTATTAGTTCGTTAAAAAAATAAAAGAGATCGCTAAAATACATCATTAGTAGTCCACAAATTCACTTTTACTATGTATAAAGATAAACCCGCTCAAGTTTCCGTAGAAATCATAAAATTTTGGCTAATTTAACAAAAATACCGTACCGTTTTGGAACAGCAATGGATTACCGAACTAAGCTTGAAACTACCGTACAAATATGGTAATTACCGTCCGTCACGTCTGACATCACTGTCCCATATCAATGTTAAGAGACTATAACGTGTGTTAATATTTAAACAAAACAAATTAGGTACTAACTTACCTATTAAGGTTTCAGTACCTACCTCATCGTCATCTTACACTTCCCCCACCATCACCGTGTTACATAATTATAATATCTTGTACAAGTTCATCTGTTCTTCGAGACAAACGGAGATTGTTTACAAACAATTTCAAATGACCTACTTTGTTATATTACTGTGTTTCCTTTTTGTACTGTGTAGTAATATTAAGACTTCTAACGCCATCTAGTGTGAAGTAGAAGGTGTGGAAAAGGTTTACGCATGCTAAAAGCAAGCTAGGCATGCTTATTGCATGATTTTCGTTCGTCCACTACACAACAGATGGCGCTAAATAAGATTTGTATTTTAACCTTTTTCCGATTTGGCTACTGGAAAACTTGAAATATTTTTTTATCATTCTGCAAAGATTTCGAATTATACCAACGTAAAAACATATTTTTTATAATTATGTAAAAAGGAATTTCGTAGTGACCCGCTGACCTTATTTACCAACAGCAAAGATAAAATCTGTTTATTATTTATAGCTTCCTTTAGTTAGCTGGTTACAATAGGTTTTTTTACGATCTGTTTTATGCTAGAGACCTAAAATAGAATTTAATTACACCTTAGACCTGAAGAGAATAAAAATTTTATGTTATGCATGCAATCCCATATAAGTAGGTACCTGGCTATGCTAATGTTAAGAGTTATTTTTATCAAACCCGACACTTTCCACACGGACGGAATATTACGAGCTTGATATATACCTAAATGACGTTTCTTGAGTATAACATTTATTATTTCGTTATTTTTAAACATAGTATTATGAGTAGGTTCTCATTTATATTAATATTATAAAGCTGAATAGTTTGCTTGTTTGTTTGAATGCGCTAATCTGAGATCCTACAGGACCGATTTGAAAAAAATATTTTTGTGTTGGATAGCTTATTTATCGAGGAAGGTTTTAGGCTATAGTACATCACGCTGCGACGCGAGGGGAGTGAGCAAACTCAAAACGCGCCGACAAAGTCGCTGGAGACCGCTGGTTATCTATACTCGTAACATTGACCCTTCTACTTTACGATAGTCAATAAATATTGAGGAAAATGTACTGTTTTCAAATATTTCAAAAGACGGTCGGAACGTGAAGCTTCGGTCGTGTGCAGGTGGAACAATTTTATTGTCTACATTTGCGGTCGAAATATGCTTGCTATACGTTATGCTATTACGTTTGTATCAAGATTTTCGGGTTGGACCCGTCAATCTTGATACAAATTTGGTCTCATTTGTGAAAACAAATACATCCTAAACTAATCTTCTACTTCATACATCCTAAATTAAGCTTCTACTTCTTCCATTTTTTTAAATTAAGACTTGAGTGGTTAAAAATGGTCGAAATTCTGACGAGGTTTTGTGTCCAAAAAAGTGAATGTTTAGGTCCTTATATTTAATGAAGCTGCATAATATTATTTAAAAATCATTACGTACAAGCGTAGTTTTGCATTTATGAAAACGAACGAGACCAAATGATCCATTCGATAAAGTTTGACAAGTTGGAAAACGTTATCGTTATCGTTATGCTTGCGGGGCAAGCATATTTCGACGGAAAATATAGGCAATTCTGCCAATTTTTCCGCCTGCACACTATAGTCTTAAGAACAGAATGCAAATAAGATAGGACCGGAGGTGTTATTGTGTAAAGCAATCGTAAAAAACGGCAAAGAACAAAGCGTTTGACAGATCATACCGTACATTTTGAACTGTCAAACGAATACGATTGCTATACACAATTCCACCTCAGGTTAACCCTGAATGGAGATACATACCTTTTATCATCCATATTAGTAGTCAATTACCGTGTAGAAATTACTACCTACACACAAAATAAAACAAACAATACTGTTCCGTATATGAAGATATTATATTTTCAAAGAACATGTATTTTTATATTTTCAGCATAATTTCGGTCAATACAACGTGTGAAACAATACGACCCACTGTTTAATTATACCATTATATTTATGTAACAAGTAACTAATATCGTACTTTAATACCATAATAATTATTGTGACTTCATCGACAATTTACTACACACTTTGAGTCGATACGAAAAAAGGTCGCTCGATTCTGCAGTGTTAAGTCCAACCTCTTTTTAGTCAAAGAGAAATGATAAAAAAGTAAGGCTTAAAAAAACAAGAAATGTCACGTTTAAAAATAAATTCAAATTCGAATTTCGAATGCGTTCGACCGAACACTGCAGCCGCTATCCCGCCTAACATACAAATACACACTACGTACAGCAACTGTGTATAAAAAGCCATTAATTTTGCCAACACGCTATAATATTATCTGTGAGATAAAATAACAAGTTACAATCAATCATTATTGACCAGAACAGTCCATAAAAAAAACGAAGGACGGTCATAGAGCTAACAATCAGTGTTGGATCGATCTCCATAGCCAGAAATGACAGTTCAAAGTATTCGATGTTGTTCCTTCGAGCGACAATCCAATTTATGAAGGCGATTTCATTAAAAACAATTGCTTAAAACAGCAATAAGCTTTCACAATGGTAAAAGTGGCTTAAGAATTAATAATTACTTAACTAGATGTACAAATTATTTTTATCGGATATTAACGAGAGAGAGAAAGAGTTAAAATATTATTTTCACAAATTGGATTTCGTTTACCGGTCGACTATTTTTATTATCACAAAATACAATACTGTTGTATAGACATTTGTAAAAAAGCTCACAATAATCGTAAATTACATGTGGGTAGTTACAAAATAGCTGCCGTCAAAGGAAGAGGATTAGTCATGTCCCGCGAATTACTCATTCCTCCACGATCAGTCGAAGAGAGCGGACGTCTCTCCGGCAAGCGAACAAGGCTTTGATCAACGGAAAAAATATTTTATTTACTTTACTTAGAATGTAAGGCAGTGCTTCTTTTGACATTGTACAAGCGTTTTTCTCACAAATATAGTTTGAACACCGACAACATTTTCCTAAGGAAACTTTAACGAGAAGAAGCCTATTCGTAAATAGAATGTAATGATATGCCGACTGTCAGCTTGGAATGCCCATTTTTAAACTTTGTGCATGATATGTAAAAGTTTTTAAAACAATTTGTATGTAGAGTTAGCTAGCAAAGAAGTAACATTTAGGCAAAGTATTGTCTAATTTAAACGAACACAAAAGCTTGAATTAAGTAGCTATCGTGGTTATCGTGTAAATAATTTCACTAAATAATAAAAACTCGAGTATTTCTAAATTATCATAATGACTATGGTCGATAAACTTTCTATAGAGACTCTATACAATGGTAATAAGAACAGACCCAACTACTCTACGTTTGCATCGAAGATAAGAAAATTCTATTACACGATATCGATGAAACAATTATTGTATTTATAAATAATGCGCCGTTTATAATAAAATTTCAATATATTTTACTAATATAAGATAAAAATAGACACCGAATGCGGATTTAACTAGAGTACAGGATAGATTAAATTATTGCTCTAATAGGTATACATTTTTGTTAACAAGTGCAAATAGATAAATAATTTTTGGTTCCGTTCTCAATTAGTATAATATAAAAAAATATTCATTTAGCTTCGCATCTTTCGATTGAAAAATAAATAAAACAAATAGGTAAAAATAAAAACAGTATTTATTTACAATAAAAAATGAACCATCTTTGGTCTTATGGCACAAACTGTGAGATTAAAATGGCGTCGCGTCTCGGAATTTGCAAGCTTGGGCGAAGATGTTATTTACAACGCTTTTATTATCTCTGTGAATATTTAGACAACCATCCTGGTAGTTGTCAATGTCAGGTAATATATGCCGCTATATTTTGACGTTTAAAATGACGCTACATCAAAATGGCAACTAAATATTTTCTTTGTGAGTTAAAAGCGTTGTCTGATCTTTTTGAGGTTATAATCTTTATTTGAGCATCGTTTTTTCGAAGTATGCTTGATGAAAAGCGATAATGGAAGGTAAGGTAGCGGTGAGGGGTGAGTGTGCGTGAGAAGCCACATACACGTTTTTGGACTTAGCTGTGAGGCCTCAAAGAACGGTCGCTGGTATGTCCGTCTCCTGAAAACATTATTATTATCACGATTATACATTATATTAAATATATTTCATTAAAACAATTGCGTCAATATCTTCATTTCTATCATTGTGGACTTCACAATACATCTTTATCGAAGTTGAGTTTGATTTTAGAGTAGGTACGTAAAGTATTTTTTTGTTTCATTTTAAAGACAGAGTCGAAATTTATCTTAATAAAAAAAACAGCCACAGCAAGGAATCATAAAATTTAAAACCATTTATGTTACCTAGAATGAAATCTTAATGATTTGGCACAAGACACAAATCTGAGATTCCTTAGGAATTTCATTAAGGAATTTCCACACACATCCATAATTTATTGTCAAGGCCACATCCTTAGGCTACACACTCGAAAAATTAGCCCCTACTGAATTAATATATAACATAATAACCCTTAATAATTAACCCCAACTCAGACGACGAAGGAGGTAGGGTTTTTAGTGGGTACCTACTGCCAGTCGGGCAGCGAAGCCCTACGTAACCCTATTTGTCCCCACAAAGAGGGTATGCGTAATGAATTTTACACAGGTCAACAAAAAAGAAGGTTAGCATGGATAATCACAAGCCAAAAACATTACGTGTTGAATAGTATAGCAGTCCTGTTCACACATTATTAGATTAAGGGCTGATTGTTCAATGGTCAGATAAAACTTATCAGAGTGATAAATTATAAAGCGACAGAATTTAAAAAATGACAGTTACGTATGATTGCTGACGATTAGGTGACGTTTTCAAATATATTAGCCATATAATAGCCATATTGTATTTTGTTTGACGAATATGTCTTATCTGACTATTAAAAATCAGCCCTTAAAGTAAAACACATCAAATTTCAATAGCAATGAACACTAATGTTTTAAAGCTGAACAGTTTGTTTGTTTGAACACGTTAATCTCAGGAACTATTGGACTAATTTCAAAAATATTTTTGTGTTCGATAGCTTATTTATCAAGGAAGGCTTTAGGTTATAGAAAATCACGCTGCAACGGGAGGGGAGGAAGCTAACTCAAAACGCATGGACGCAGTCGCGGGGGAGCGCTAGTCGTAACAATAAACATTAAAACATGTAAATAAGTTCAGCTTAGCACTCACTACGTAGTTTTATCTTGCCCAAAAATGTGCTGCGGACAGAATTTCGGGTTACTGAATAAGCGTATTCTATTTAAATTACTACCCTCTAATCCATCATCACTAGTCATTTTGAAGATTTTAAAATGCCTCTCGATGCATTTTAAAATCTTCAAGAGAAGCAGGATTGTAATCCACTACATACCCATGTTTTGATGTAACATGTAAAATAGTATTTAAGGTAAGACTTTTCACAACTTGTTATCGCAAATCTTCAGTAATTATAGCAATGCCAACTTCGATGGGAACTCCTGTATATAAATTTGCTGTTTATTGGAAAGGCCTGTTTCTTTTGGATTGCTCTCATGGACCTAAAGCGGAATTGAAATATCTCATCATGACTTAGGGTAAAATAAAGTTTTAAGCCTGGTGAGTCGAAACTATTTAATATTCAAATTACCTTTTATGATTTTCGTAAATAGGTATTGTAATGCCGTACCAAAGGCAACATTAATAACTCCGCGCTGGCCTAAGTGTAGAGGTTTTGTCATCGCGCACCACTAGATGGCGCTAAGAGTAACTTGACTCGCACTTATTTCTTGTTTGTGATAACCTTATCGATCTTTAAAATATTCGTTATTTCAACAGCTGTTTGGATGACAGAAACCGCTGTAAGCAATAACACCATTAAAAATTAGTGTTAAACTTGGTGTTAATGTTACTTATTGTAGTTCTCATGAGTGCGATATAGAGTATATTTGAATCCAAATTCCCACCGAAGCACCACACGAACTAGTTACCAAAATCCACACCCTGCTCAAACCAGTTACCAAACCATTCTCAATACGGATTTGTTGTATACCCAGACAATTACATTGTGGTCGGTCGCCGGTATCAGCCCGTCTGCCAACGTGAGGTCTACCGGCAGGAGGCTCTGCGGCGCTGTGGGTTCCTGGTACACTTCCTTTTCAAGCTCCAGTATTCTCTCGTTCTGAAATCAGGGCGAAGATTTTTGTATTGGTCAGTCAAGGCGTCATTAATGTATGTTATATAAGACACCTCCGGTTATGTAGTGAGTGTACATGATTTACATGCACCAGTTTAATAATCAACAAATTAGCACTAACCAACGATTAATCAAATATGTAACGTCTTTTCGTATGAAGTATTGGAGAGATAACGCTAAAACCTCGTAAGTATGAGGACATTTTGAAGAAGACCGTAAATTAGTTAGGATATGTAAATAGACATTAAAATCTGATATTACAGATAAAGTTACTGTAACTTTTTGCTAATTCATGTCTTTAATAATTTCGAGTCGATTTTTTTTGAAAGCAAAATCTTTCTGTCGTAGTAATAGAAGTAATAGAATCTGAATGAATCTGATTTGCTCTTAATCTAGTTATCACGAATCAAAGGATCTATTAGCACCGGTTTTGCGATAGCTAACTCTACTAATGGTAAAAAGCCCTTAATAGCCATTCCGACATTTGATTTATTTCGTAAATATTCAACCGCTGGTATTGAGCCATGGTTGAATTAACTATCGAAAAAAAACAGCCCTTAAAATCAGTCTTGCAATGACTTTTCTACTGAAACAAGCTAAGTAAGAAGGAAGAAAATATTGACATTATATCTAGCTAACAGATAAAACAGTCATAAACTTTAAAATATTCTCCCATACCTCAATCTTAAGCCTATCAAGCAGTCTGTCCCGCTCGCTCTTGAGCGCGTCGCATCTAGCCGTCTCGCTCTCGTCGAGCACCCCCTTCAGTTCCAGTTCCGCAATGTGGTTGTCCTTCTCCGTGATCAGCTCCTCGAGGATGTTCTGGCTGGAAAATTAAAGTTTAAAGGCTTTTTAAATATAAATTATGAGGTATAATAATGATCAATCTGACCAAAGCTGTTAATTTTGACAGAACCTCTTGGGTAGCAGCTAGTGAACTAACCACTTAACCAACAAGGCAGAAGCCCATTAGTACGATAAATACCCAAGTTACTCACACAGGCCACTTCAAGTAGCAGTGTGCAGGGCACTTAGTGCGAAGAACTGATGGCCAGTGGGGTAGAAAAGTTTTAGATTGGAGACCCTTCGAACAAAGGCACAGCGTAGGACTTCCACCGACAAGATAGACAAACAACTTGTAAAGATTGCTGGATCACACGGATGCATAGACAAAGTCAAAAATAATTTATTTAATTTAGGACACAAAATGCAGTGGCATTTATGTGGCATAAGTGTATGAACGTCAATAATTAGTGTAATATTAATCAATTATGGCCCATATGGGGCTAGAACATGTCTCCTTATCTTTTGTTCTCTACTAGCGCTTCGAGACAAGACACAGACTATTTGGCAAGTGCTGAGAATAAACGCCGGCAAAAACTCAGCCAACACTAGCTGGCACAAAAATGATACAAATCAAAATAAACAGGTCGGTACCTACATCAGTTTGGTGCAGGCTGGACTGTCCGTACATTCTCGTCATTAAGATAGTCTTAAATTTTATAATACCCTTTTTGACATTAGGGTAGTTTTGACATGTAACTTAAATTTATGAATACGTAGTTCGATAACATTATTAGGTATATTACTGGTCACTGTGGAAAACCGTGGGGAAGGCCTATTTTCAACACGGGACGTCCTTTGGCTGATAATGATGACGGTGATACTTACACAAGTCGTGCCAGTGTACGCAGCACGCCGTCCCTCTTCGTCCTCGCATCAGTCACCACCGCTTCCAGCCGCTGTAAGCGCTGCAGCAGCGGCGCGCAAGTCTCGCAGCTCATCGCTGACGCGTTCTGCAGCGATCTTATCCGCTGCTCCATCTTCTTCATCTGGAAATGTAGAGCCTGCTTTATCTTGGTCAAGATGTGTTACTAGTCTAAGGATATTGGCATCACTTATATTTAAAAAAACATTATCAAGATTAGTACTTAAGTTGTGCTAAGTATGTTATTGACTAATTATTGAATTAGTTGGTACTCAGTCCTGCCTGAGCATTGAGATTCATAACAAAATTTTAAGCCTTCGTCCAGCAGTGGAATGTTTACAGACTAACATCAGTTTACAAAAATTAAAATAATCTTTTTTTTAAACATTAAATGTTGATAATTTTAAGAAAATTTCAGGCAGTGGTAAAATTGAAATTAATTACCTTTTGCAGTGTATCAATTCGCCTTTGTTCTTCTTCATAGAAAACCTTCTCTCTTTCAGCTGCTATCATGAACGACTCCTTTAATGCGTCTTCCAACTCCAATATCCTCTTATCTTTATAATCAGCCACCGTCACCCCAGCTTTCTTATTTATAACTTGTTCTAGCTCATTAATCCGTTCATCTTTACTTCTGACCACAGCTAGTAGTTGTTCAAACTCTGCAATATTATTATTTTCTCTCAAAGCCTCTTCCAATATTGAAATGCATCGTTGCTGCTCAATAATCTTGGAATTCTTAATAGCTACTTCTTTAGTCAAGTCACTAATCTTCCTAGTCAGTTTCTGCACATTGGGCTGTTGGCTTCCGTCAAGCATAACATTGATATCGTTGTGGCTTTTACTAAATTTACATTTGTCTAGCCTCTCTGCTACCTTACCGCTCTTTTGCAATTCGAAGTAGCTCTTACTTCTCTGTATGTTACTCGGCTCTTGGCCTTTTGAGATCTTCAACAGCTCTGATAGTATGAGCGACGATTCGTTCAACTCAATCTCTAGATCTATCACCCTCATCTTATTCTCCTCCAATCTTGACTTTAAACAGTCCTTCTCTTTCAATGTTTGCGTCAGATCATTGATTGCCATTATCTCACTTTGCCTCGCTCTGCTCAAATCCTACCGGGGTGTACGGAATTTGAAAACAAAATAAAAATTAATAGAAATAAAAAGTACCATTTACTTCGTCAACAAAATTCAACAATATAAACTCAAAAATAACTCGAGATAGCTCAACATATATTCAATTTTTATTTATAGTTATTCGATATCTCGCATAACAAGATTGAAAGCTGGGTAACATTGACTATTTAGTGGACAACTTACTTCATCTAAATACATGTTTACTTAACAGTTTTACATTATTATTTTTTATATCAATACTTAAAAAATTATTCCCGCTGAACACGATTACTTAATGTTTCTTTAAACATCACTTAGAAATTATTGCTAAACTAACATTACTTGTGTGCTGAATACAAGATCGATTTGAGAGTAACGTCTGTATATGGCCGTTGGTAATATGAATGTTATTATTATCTGAACACTTCGTCAATATATTCAATATAAATACCGATAACATTACTTAGTACGTAATTGCGTTTTAGCTTATTATTGGTAATTTTAATAGACCGGGAGTAGTCGCTTACGGAATTGTTGATATCGACGTTAAAAGAAAAATTAACGTTGAAACGAAAAGAGCAAATAAATGAACGACAGTCTTGGTGCGAAGGTAAATTAGAAGAAGCTTTTGAGGAAGCCAGCGGGTCCGGCCTGCGTGTAACAAACGGGAATTATTAGTCACAGGTTGGTCGATTAGTACTGGAACATAAGGTAGCATTAGTTATGTGTTGTTAAAAACAATTAAGGCGTCGTTGCGTCAAGTTACCTTAACCACTGTAATAATCTGGAAAACTTTATGAAAAGGTTACAATTTTGACGTTAGAATACGGTCAAAGTAACTTGATACATACGTATTTATGTGATATGATTTATGTTGATATATCAGTACCTGTGATGGAAATGTATCATAAAACAGAGTAAGAACATAATTTATTCTTTCCGAACTATTAGGACACTTTCACACTCATCTGCCTGCAAATAGATCTGTTAGATATCCAAGAAGGTATTTGGATAAATACGAAAGCACTAGTAGTTTGTTTCTTTAAACCATTTGATTTTAAGTCATTATAAGGGAGTGTGGTGTTGTTATAAGCATTGTTAATAAAGACTTAGATATTACCTCTTCTCTTTGTGCTTGTGCTTGTTGCTGACTTTTCAATTTGGCTTGAAGGTTTCTCACAGATCTGAAAGAAAGAAAGAAAGATGCAATTTATTTTCCCGTAAAATATCATGTGATCTCAACGAGATACCATATCGTCAAAGTAATTTAATAAATTTTGGAAGTCAGCGCTCTAATTAAAATATATGTAATGGTCTAAATATACCTTTTTATATAATTTTACTGCCTCCAAAACTTATCTAGCTATATAAAAAATATGATTGTCCATTACCGGTATTACCATTTTTAATTGATCCATTTGACACTGAGATTTTGTGGAAACCTTTGTCTGTATTATGATTTACGTAAATGACCTTCAATTCGCTTATTTCACGATTGCGATATTCATAGAAGTAAATAGCGCAATGGTGAAATAAGCAAATCCCCACTACAGAAGAATTCCGGAGTCATAATCTTAACTTCTTACTCTGGTCTAGCTGCTTTAAGACAGTGAATATACAAGTTAGATTGTACTTACTGCTGCAGATCCATAATCTGTTTTTCCTTCTGCGCCTGTTCCTCCTGCGACATCTGAACGAGCTGTAACAGCCGTTCCGTCTCTGTTGTCAACCGCTTCGCCTCCTCCTTGGTCTGATCTAGCTGCTGTTTTAGAGTTTCTGCGTCCTTCTGTGAGTCTGTCAGCTTGCGGTTCAGATCTGAGACCGCTGCTGTGCTGCCGCCGGCCTGAGGTGAAAATATTGATATTTAGTTTCATAAAATAATCAAATAGTTCTATCTACTTGTATAATAGGTATTTTTATTATATAGCTCACCGAGCTTTTATCTCTGATAACTTTAATAGTGAATACGATTTTAAACTTTGTTGAATTTTTAAACGAAACTTCACAAACTACAGGATTTTATGTAACTTTCACTTGTATAACTTCAAGATAAGTTATTAACCTAATACAATTCCGTAGTTTGTGAAGTTTTATAGTGTATTCGGATTTTAAGTATTCCATTGTTAATCCCGTTCTACAGCATACACATATTTAATAGAATATCACTGCCAATTATTCATAAATATCCTCGGAGACCATTTATTTGATCTCTTAATGTTTGATATAATTTTGTAGGTATTTAAATAACATTTGGGAAAATTTAACTCTGTCATGTTTATTAAGATTTCTGTATCTTTCGAAATGGTAACATACCTTCCTCAAAGAGGCTTCCATTTGGTCCATTTGCTCTTTTCTCTTCTTCAACTGTCGATCTAATTCCGTTAGTGACTTCTCCTTCTCTTCTATCTCTTTCCTTCTGTTCTCAACCGTTCTTCTTTGATCTTCGAACTGTTTTCTCGCGTCTTCTAGTTTCTTAAATTCTTCTTGCAACTGTCTTCTAGCTTGGGCTGTGTCTTCTCCAGCCTTCGCGTTCTGAGCGCCAGCTGCTTGCAATTTCTTGTTCGCTTCGTGCAGATCGAGCTATGACAGAAAACAGACCGTAAGACAAAATCATAAGTTCTACAACCCCACAAATATATAGCGAGTTATACAAAATATCCACAAAACAAAAGCCCTTTTAAAGCTAATTCAAAAATTTAAATCGATGCTCAATCAAAAAGCGAATTTTGTACAAAGATCCGCAAAAGATAAAATTTTAATTGCAGCTAAAAAATTCAATGACAAAAGTGATTCGTTTGAAAACATATTTAATTCAGATGACGATGATTAATGTTGCAAATATACACAATACAGTAGCAAATGCGTCTGAAAAAGACAAGTAAAAGAATTATTATTTAAAACTTGATACATGAAGCTTGCTGAAGATTTTGCACCAAACATTTTAGGCGCTTTCGATACTCTGTTGGGCGCACAAAGATTTTACTTATTGTACAATGACGCTCCAAAAAAGGCGTATAAAATACAACATTTGAATCTTGGACGTCGCATGACGTAATCATCAAACTGCTATTAATATTGCCATGCGAACTAATGATGACGTCAAAGACAATGATACTGAAAATATCTGACAGATTGATATGGATGATTACTAAGTACATTCAAACCCACTCAATTTTTTACTTTATTTATTCAAGACAAAGCACCAGTATCAGATAAATGACAAACATGTAGTGCAAATTGTTCTTGAATAATAAGTGCGTTTGAACGATGATAATATCTGCATTTTGACCGTTAACTCATTCAATTAAATCATAATGCTAGTGTGGGTTATTAAATAGTAGTAAATACGAACATCTAAGCCCTCTGAATGTATACCGTGCGCCCAAACTAGACATCCGTGCCAATCGAATGTAAGGTGCAATGCTTACCAAATACAACATTCATGAAAATCGACGTCAAACACTTGATGAAACTAATAAAATGAGGGGTTGGAGGATGCCCGGAGGCCGTGGGAGGCATGCTACTATACAGAGTACATGACCGGCGAATGATCAACATAAACCAAATATGAACATTGAAATCAAAACATCTACAGTTACACCGGTGCAATGACTTAAGCAGACAACGTACGCGACTGTTGTTGGTTCAATCGAGTTTAATCCTTTAGCAAATTAACTGGTTACCAAAGGTGGATTGGATGTCAAAACCAGATTTAAATGAACAATAATATAATGAACGGTTTAAAATCCCTAGAAAGGAGTACTTTCTATGGTTCATCCGCGACAGATGTCGCTAGTAGGTACTAGATGTTGTTGAATAGAAGTGTTCCCAAGACTTTTTAAACCAGACCTCCTGTAATACTTACATCACGTTTATTATAGTAACTGGCAGTGAAAAACAGAATCTTTTAGATTTTATAAAAAGTTTTGACATTCCACATTCTAAAATCGTAACCCAAAACTCGATTCAACCGCGCATTGCCGTCCCGCCAGCCGCCCGTCGCCGGGCTATCCTCCAACTGACCTGGCTCTTTTCCAACTCTTGAACTAGCATCTCCAGCTGCGCCTGGCATCGCTCGCGCTCGGTAGCCAGCGCCCGCGCCTCGTTCTGTGCCGCTTCGAGCTGCTTCTGAACCTCGCGCACGTCAGACGGCCCTCGGGCTTGAAGCTGCTGCAACTGCTGCTGCTGACCCTGAAACTGCTTCTCCAAAGACTGCAAGCGCTGTTGACATTCGGACAACGCTCTTTCTGCAGCGATAGCTTTTGTTTTTTCAGCTTCGACCGCTGCTCGCCACTTATCGAGTTCGCCGACCTTCTGTGCTTCTTTTTCGGCCTTCTCCGCTCTTTGTCTGATCATGTCCCTCTCTTTCGTTGCCGCCTGAACTTGCTGCTGCAACTTAACGATTTCTCTTTCCCGATTCTCGAGAACGGCTTTCGAACCACGTTCTGAATCTTGCGCCATCTTTCTCTGCTCTTCCTTTAGACGACGCACCTCTTCTCGTTGCTTCTGCAACTCTGCCTCCGAAGCATTCAGTTCCCTCTGGAAATTCACAAGCATATCTTGTGATTTCTCTAATTGAGCTACGAGTTGATCGCGTTCGATTGTCAACTGTTTTGTGTCCGCTTCCAACTTTACTATTTGCTTCTCTATCGCGTCGGCCTGTTTGTCTCTCTGTTCTAATATAGACGCCATCTTTTCTCTGTCTCGCACAGATTGGGCGAGCTCTTGCTGAAGTTTTACTAATGTCTCCTGCGTTCGGTGGTCCAACGTTCGTTGCTGCTGTTCCAAGTTGCGTCTCGTATTCTGTATTTCTGCTCTCAGTGCATCTCTTTCTTGTTCGATCTGTCGCATTTCTAGGATTGTACGTTCAAGGCGCTCGTGCATTCTGCCCAACTCGTTCGTCATTCTGTCGTACTCTACTCGAGTTGTTTCATTTGTTTCCTGGTACTTGGCTAGATGCATCTGAGACTTTTCGAGTTCCTTTGCCAGTCGGCCTGCTTCCATTTCAGTAGAGTCCCGTGCTTGGATTGCTTTTTCGAGTTTATCGCGTAGACGCTCAATTTCAAGCCGGTCCTCAGTCCGTGCCTTGTCACCGGCTACCGCTTGCAGCTTCATCCTTTCAATCTGTTGCAGCTCACCCTTAAGTCTCTCGTTATCTTTATCAAGCTGATCTGATCGCAACTTAATTTTCTCGCACCTATCTCTGAACTTTTCGCACTCAATATGAGCGCGTTCAAGATCAGTACGTTGCTTCTCCAACGCTGCGCTAAGCTTCGTCACTTCACTCTTCGACAACTCCAGTTGTATATTCAGTTCGTGGAGTTTCGTCTCGGCTTGTTCCTTCTCTGCTTGCAACCGCTGCACTTCCGCCTGCGACGCCTCGAAGCGTTCGCGGAACTTGTCGATCTCGGCTTGCATTCGGTTGAGTTCGTTGGTCCATTTGTCCTGTTCGAATTGGTATTTACCTCGGAGACCCTCGACGCGCTCGAGCTCAGAGCGCAGGCGGGTCGCTTCTTCCTCGGCCTTGCGCGCTCGCTCGAGCTCAAGCGTGGTCTTCTCAAGCCGCGTGCGTAGACGCTCCACCTCCAGTTTAGTCCGCTCATGCTCTTCCTTCGTATCGTGGTACTTGCCGTACCGCGCCGCGTATCTCTCCGCCTCTTCTCTCGCACCACTCGCGTCTTGCTTTACTTTATCCAACTCTGCTTGCACTCTCCTTAATTCAGCTGCCACTTTGTCGTGTTTATCGTACATCTTTTCAAGCTCAATCTGGACTCGAGCCATCTCTTCTTGAGTTTTTTCATTCGACGCCTGCGCTTTACCACACTGAGTCATGGCTCGGTCGTACTCAAACTGTAACCGCTCATTATCCGCTACCAGTTTCTCCTTTTCAGCTTGAAGTCTTCTCAGTTCGATCTGACTCTTTTCATACCGATCGCGAACCATTTCGATATCGACGCACAGTCTGTCCATGTCTTCCTTTGCCTTTTCTTCTTGTTCTTTCGTCCTGGCCATTTGCAACGATGCCCTGTCGTACATTTCCTGTAATCTAGCCAGTTCGTCTTGCAACTTTCTTTGGTCGTCTCTCGATTTCGTCGATAAGTGCACGTTCTTCTCTAGTTCGAGTTCTAGGCGGTCTTTGTCGGCTTCTAGAATGTCTATCTTGTTTTGCAGTCGGTAGATTTCGTTCTGAGACCTGCAACAAGGAATCGGGGCTTAATAGTTGAGTAGTTAAGGTTGTGTTTCTATCTACGGACAAAACAATCGCCACCAACACAAGACGACATCTAAAGACAGTGTACCTATCATACTTTTCGAGCATTTTCTCGTATTCTTTGTGCGCGGTCTCTTTCTCTTCGATGGTCTTTTGCGTCGAGTAGAGGGCCTTGTCGAGTTTCTCTTTCAGTATTTCGAGCTCCGTCAAGGCATCATCTCTCTCCATCTGAAACATATATTATCACTTTCGTCAAATCCAATAGACAAATTAACAGTTAGGAGATTTTAAAATATAATTTATGTATCAAAGAAGTGTGGGCTCAGAGTGCCCGAGAATTGACTTGTAGCGTATAAACCCAAAGAGAATGACGTGTTATAGTTTTAACTTTTATTTGATGAAGAAGTTCTAGTTAAAATGTATTGCAATAATATACAGGTATTTTGTGTTTCCCGCAAGGCGTATAATGTTAGCTTTCCATACTTTTGAAACTACTAGAACTTTTATGTTTGTTCAGTTTGCGCGTTGTATAATTTTACGTAGGAGGGTTTTGTTTTGCGTAAACTTATGAAGAACTCCTTCGTTTCACAAATATTAGTATAGCTGCAATAGCTTTTACTTTGCATTAAAAGTTAATACATTAAGGGCTGATTTTTCAATAGTCAGATAAGAAATATTCGTCAAACAAAATACAATATGGCTCATTTTAAAACGTCACCTAATTGTCAGCAATCATACGTAACTGTCTTTTTTAAATCTGTCCTTTATAATTTATCAGTCTGTTAAGTTTTATCTGACCATTGAAAAATTAGCCCTAAGTATAAGTTTTATCTGATCATTGAAATGCGGCCCTAAGTATTGAAATTCATGAAAATAGCAAAGCTTCAATCTGTTTCTTTACAATCCTAGAACATGTCATTACTAGCTATACTATTTTTTCGAATACTCAGTATGCCATCTTCATCAATTTGGTGCGAATTTTAGAACATGCTGTCATTTCAATTTTGTTGGTGGGCCACAAGATCGGTAACTCAGGGTCCAGACTCTCATATAGTTCACATTCTTATAAAGATTCGGGGCCCTTCTTCAAATCGAATTCCACGAGCATTAGAACCCTGGTCTTATTGCTTTTCTTGATTAAATTGTCGCTAAAGTAGTAGTATTTTTTTTATTTTTCCCAAAACTATTAAAGTACTTCCCTTTTGCTTACAAAACCGCCAATAGATAATACACTCATTGAATACCCTTCATCATAAATTCTATCCTCACCGTAAGCTTCTGGTGCTGCTGATGCGCCTTCTCCCACCTCTCTCTCAGCACGTCTAGCTCTGTCGCGGCACTGTCTCTGTCTCGCGCGGCCCGATTGGCTGCGGCGGCAGCGGCCTCGGCTCGCTCTCGGCAGCTCGCAGCTTCGGCTAGTGCTGCGTCTCTTTCTTTCTGGATGCGCGCTACTAGGGCCTGGAAAGAGATGGTAAATGTGAGTAGTGAAGGCTTCAACCTAGGAAGAGATCGACCATGTGTGCAGGAGATATAAAAACCAGCCAAGTGCGAGTCAGACTCGCCCACTGAGGGTCCCGTGCCAACTTTAAATAAATTAGGGATCCACTTACTTCCACTAAGCTAACATTCCACAATATTTTATTGTCAGCAAATATAACTTTGTTTTTCATAGTGTTTGTATGAAAAACAAAGTTATGTTTGCGGTCGTTGAAAATGTGCTATATCTCAAAAGCTACTGGTTCGATCCCGTCCAAACCAATTTTCGTTAAAAGTATTTGTTAAGGTCTACATTATATATTCTTTTCAAAATTTACACTTGCTTTGTTTAGAAGTTAAAGGGGGGGGGGCATTTTAGCACTTTGGAAGCGTATATACCAAATTTTAACAGTATAATGCTTATAGTTACAGAATAATAAGGCTGTGACATATGGACGGACAGACAGACATACTTCACGAAACTTTAAGGGTTCCGTTTTGCCATTCGGATACGAAACCCTAAGCTGTAAAACAATAAAAGTTCTATCGCGTCTAGGATACTGCCCTGGAAAGTAAGTAAGTGCCGTACCTCACAGTGACGCCATTGCGATATCGCCGGCTACGTATCCATGTAGATATTTATAAAGTTGCTTTAATAAATAACCAAAACAAGTCTTTCAATTACGTTATTTATGAAAAAAATATCGATTTTTAAAGTCAACAAGTTTAGCACCTATTTACCTTAAAACGGGGGAATTTCCAAAATGCGTTATCACTCCCGTCCCGTCGCGCTACCTGCGAGTGCCGGCGTACCTCCGCGCATCCCACGCGCCCCGTTTACGGGGGGTTTTTCGGGTTGCCAAGTATGTTTTTTTAATGTTGTGTTTTTTTTTTCTTGGGTATTTTTTATCTAATATATTATGAAAAATATTACTAAATTAGAACCAAATCCCGATACCTAATTACCCCTTAATGGGTCGAACAGGGGGTTTTTACACACTGTATAAAGTTTATAGTAGAACACTTTTGAAATTACTGTTATCGAAGTCGTTAAATTTATCGATAAATATGTTGAACACTCTTAATCTAATGTTATTAAATGGCGCTCGTTATCCCGCATTCCAAATTATCTGCATGGATACGTAGGCGGTGACGCCGCCATGCCATTTTGGTCAAGTACGGGCTTAATAATCAACCGTAAAGATTATGCGATAATTCTTCGATCATACTGACTAGAGTGATAGATCAGACTGTCGTCAGACTGATGGTATAGCCGCTGCCTACATTGCAAAGGTTCGGTTCTATTGGTTCTATAAGAAAAGTGCAAACTCTTTTTCTTCGAAGAAATAACGCAATTCATGGCATTTGCGTGACCGCCATGACTTCGAGCTATTCCTGAGTTCCTTCTCAGAAAATGGGGCCTGAATTCAGGGTAAGCACGTACTTAAGTGAACAGATATCTTTATTTAATATGTCCTAGCTATTTCATAAATGTGTTATATTTATTTACTAGTGGTCACAGCGACTTAATCCGCGCGGATTGAATTTGCTCCCTCCCCTCCCATCGTATCTTATTTATCGAGCAATGTTTTATGCTTAAAGCATAAAACATTGCTCGATAAATAAGCTATCCCTACACAAGAACATTTTTATGAATCAGTCCAGTAATTCCTGTACTATCGCATTTAAACAAATAAACAAACTAACAAACTCTTCAGCTTTATTATATTATAGACTAAGAAAGTTGAACCAAACACTTTTATTCCAAGACCGCTTCCATCTATCTGAATAATCGAATCAATCCGAGTTCGCGTACAACTTGTGAAAACAAGCGCTAAGTTTGAGCGAACGTCCTTAACAAAATAATAACTTCGTGAACCTATAAGTTTGATAACTCCGCAGTCTCTTCAAAAGAAACCAAGCGGCAAGATTCGAACTAATAAATATCTATTGCGCTCAAACCTAACAAGTTTGGCGATGTTCCAGCAATTTGCGGTAGGATTCAATCTCTTAAGGCTTCTGCCTACTACGAGTACACTGTAATACCACTACCGTGCTAGGAAAGTGTCGCATTTTTAGGGTTCCGTAGCCGAATGGCAAAAATCGGAACCCTTATGGTTTCGTCTGTCTCTCAGTCTCTCCGTCCGTTTGTCACAACCACTTTATTCTGTAACTATAAGCATCACACTGTTGAAATTTGGTAGAAAGATGTATCCTATTAACCACTTTACTAATAATGTTATTTAAGGGCGGGCTTTCATATAATATGAAACTTAAACCGAAAAAAAATTTTTAGTCCAATCTATGCGTGTGTGTTTATGTATAGGTCTTCCAAATGACATAGAGGTTCTTAATACCATTTTCTTTTAAAGTATAACGTTTCATTGTTAGACGCTTCCAAAGTGATAAAATGGGCGCCCCCCCCCCCCCATCTAACATCTAAGCGAGTGTAAATTTTGAAAAAATATGTAGATCTTAACAAATACTATCAACAAAAATTGGTTTAGACGGGATCGAACGAGAATCTTTTGAGATATAGCACATTTTCAACAACCGCCAACATAACTATGTTCTTCACACAAACACTATGAAAAACAAAGTTATATTTGCTGTCAACAAAATATTGTGGTATTACTAAGTAGAAGTAAGTGGATTCCCTAATTCAGTTAAAATGGCACGGTAGCCTCAGTGCGTGAGTCCGAATCGCACTTGGCCGGTTTTTAGCATACATTTGTATTACTTTATTAATATTAATACTACGATACTGTTCCCACTAGACCGGTCCATCACCGACCAACACCGTCGCGTCTCATGAATGGAGCGTGTCAGCACCGGCAAAATAGGCTCTTTATAGAGTCTAAGTCTTGAGAATCTTTGAAATAATATTTAGTGCTTTTCAACACGATTACGTGATGACGGCTGCAACAACTACCGTCATTTTCGGCAGTCAACACTATTCGTTAGTACCATTCATAGTTATGGACAAACTTCCGTTCGCGAGGCAGATCCCTTAATGTATTCAGTGGGAGGGAAAACATGAAACACGATTTCTTGCGGTGCTTGTCAAAATTATATTAAAATCATTTTGTGCCTACTACTTTAAAAGAAAACTGATTTTTCTCTATGTTCATACATCCGATTTCTCTAACACCTGATTACGTATGACAATTTATCGTGAAAACCTCTGTTTCCACCGAAATATACGGTTTTGACGTTACCTGAAGAAGCAATATGTAATTCTTCGTCCCACCTCCAATCCTCAATCTTATACAATAGCAATACTCAACCTTATGCCTCAAAAGATAGGAGTGAAAAGCAATTTACTTTAGCAGGTTGTGGTTTACATTATTGGCACTGTTCCATTGAACTTTGGGGTAAGGAATCAATTGTTTATGAGACTTGGTCGCTTAGAGCAAAACGCTTTGGGTGTTTGGCGAAGTTTTCAAAGGCAATTTCAATTATTATGATTTGGGAGAATGCTCATAATTTTGAACAAGTTTCCTTAGTACTTATTGAAAAACTTAGATAACCAAACTTAAAGTCTGTTTTCTTAGCTCGTCAAATATTGTAAACAATCTTGAATCTACATAGACAATTCATCGTTAAACATTGAATTTTTTTAAATCAAATGGTTAATTAGTTTTAATCACTGACATTATTTTCAACGTTATAGAATAAATGTTTGCAATACTCGACTAGCAAAGAAAAACGGACTATACAGGTGTAATGTAAAATTAAATATTGGACACCAATCACATACATTGCTCTGATCCCAAAGTGAGTAGCTAATGCACATGTGTTATGGATATCAGACACAACGATGGTACCACAACAGACAGACCCGGGACAATATAGAAAATTTTGATATCTACATTGACCCGACCGGGAATCGAACCTGGAACCCCACGAGATGGCGACGCTTGAAACCAGCGTGTTAGCCACTACACCACGGAGGTCGTCAATACAGGTATTTATGGCATCTAACGACTATAACTCACAACGAAACCATTTCGTTTATATTGTATTGTGCTTCGCTTGGCTCGGTTTTGGGGGGACCCACTCCCGTGTCCCCAGGTACGTTTATAGATAATTATAGAGTAGCATTTGGTAACGATATTTAAAGTAGATCATATGTATACAGCCTAAAAGATAACGCTTATCTATGTATCTTTCTGTAAAACTGAAGGCATAACCTAGGTACTAGGTAGGTAGGTTGGAAACCCTTCGACCAAACAACGAAAAAGCAGCGTAAGAGAGGTCGCGTGGGGGAGGCTTATGTTCAGCAGTGGACGTCCTTTGGCTGATAATGATGATGATGATGAACCTAGGTACTTCTTTACTTTCGGAAGGTTTACGACCCTTGCTTAGTTGACATTCAACTAACCGCTTCTCGTGGACTTTTATTATGTGCATAGCAAAACTATGAAACTCATTACAAGCATGAGAGTTTCCAATGGATTATAACCCTAAAGTATTCAAAGCAGTCTTTTTTTGGGTGAGCTCACTCCATCGTAGTCTCTGTCTATGCAACGAGCGAGACAAAAAACCATTTTCATATAAAAAAGGTAAATTTATTTTACTAACGGTCTGTTTCACAACGTCTAAATAAGTTCTGGTCAGCATTATGTGCCGAATACTTCAAACGAAATGACGTTCAATTAATAAATATATAAATTATTCGTCGATAGTGAAACAGGGTAAACAAAGAAGGTGAATCGATTTGAAAATAAGGACATTCAAAAGATGAAATATACTTATTTCATGCCAACCGCAACATCTGGCTAACCGGTCCAAGGCTCTTTCCAATCGAGCTATCGTGCTGTCAGTCCGAGCGTGTGAAATTATTGGTTTCTTATTTCATCTTCTATGACTACGAATATAGCACAGTGAGTGTGAAACATATTATTTTAACCAATAAGGACATTGTTACAAAGGAACTTCACATTAGAGTGACAGCAGTGGATGTCCATACACTAAGTGCGAGTCGGACTCGCCCACTGAGGGTTCCGTGCCACCTCTAACTGAATTAGATATCCACTTACTTCCACTAAGCTAAAATACCACAATATTTTGCTGACAGCAAATATAACTATGTTTTTCATAGTGTTTGTATGAAGAACAAAGTTATGTTTGCGGTTGTTGAAAATGTACTATATCACAAAAACTACTAGTTTGATCCCGTCCAAATCAATTTTCGTTGAAAGTATTTGTTAAAATCTACATTACATTTTTTTTTTCAAAATGTACACTCGCTTAGCTTAGAAGTTAAATTCAGGGAGGGGGGACGCCCATTTTACCACTTTAGAAGCGTATATGTCACAAACGTTAGACTTTTAGAGAAAATGGTTTGTGAAACCTCTACGTCATTTTAAAAGACCTATATCCAAAGACACCCCACCCCACATGCATAGGTTTGACAAAAAATATGAAATATCATATTTTCTATTTTTTTTATAAGAATTGTAAATCGGTTAACAGGATACATCTTCCTACTTATTTTAACAGTGTGATGTTTATAGTTGGCTGTGACATACGGAAGGACAGACCGACAGACAGACTTGACGAAACTATAAGGGTTCCGTTTTTTGCCATTCGGCTACGGAACCCTAAAAATAGCAACGCGACTGTCGCGCAACCGTCGCGCTGCTAAAGTCGCATGTGAAATGTGCAAGCGCTCGAAAGGTTCTCGTGCTCATAGGTTATTCCAGTCAGTCGTGATATAGATATAGTACGGCTTGCGACCTGAATCTGGAAATATTAGACGGAGACAGGGCCGGATTTGGAGAATACTAGTCTAGGAAATTTAGGATCTAAGTTATACTAAGATAGTGTCTGTAACAGTGTATTTAACTACTGTACTACTAGTCCTAGACCTTTTAACAAACACAAACGTCTAGTATACAGGTTGGTGTTTTGGTCAGGGATGATATTATGAGTTATTCTTATTCTAAAAAAAAAGTTTCTTTAAATTATATGCAAGTTTTAAAAAAGAAAACGTCTTTACACCATTAAAAAAACAAAACAAAACGCGGAAACTCGCACCCTTGCGCGTAGCTATCGCGTCTCTATGAAATACTACGCCGTAGCTAGTAAGCTACAAAGAAGCGACTTGGTGTTGGCAGTTTTGACTCGCTCGCTGTGCCGCAATAATAATTGTATTTTTATATACTGTTTTTTGGCATCAGTACCGTTTGTCCTACCGCCCCTGAGTCACTCGTCGGTGTAAGGTATCGAAATAGGTGTAAGGATGGCAGACTATCGTGCGTAGGCGGAACAACTGATGCTAATGCCTTCATTTGCGGTCGAAATATGCTTGCGGGCAGACGTTATCTTGAAAAATATGCTAAATAGTCAATTATAGTAGTAGTCCCCCTAGCCGATTTCGACTACGGAGGCCAGTCACAACGACTAGCTGACTGCACGGGACATATTATAGTGCACAAGTGTGTGCGTAAACACAGGTGCACTCTCTATGCCTTTCACTATCATAACCCGATGGGATAGCAATCTGACACGACCGGAGAAAGATCAGGCGCAGGACCAACGGCTTTACGTGCTTTTCCGAGGCACGGGGTTGAAACACCGTCAACTTTCAAACTCCGGGCTACCCTAAGAATTAAACTCGGGTATATATTTTTAGCCTGAGACGTGGATCGAACCCGGGACCTCTGGCGCAGCCCTCGCTTTAAAGTGCGACCCTCTTACCGCTGCGCCACCGAGGCAGTTAATTATTGATAAAGGGATTGCATAGTTCTGTATCGAATGTGGCAACTTATCATTAAAGTTCTCAGCAAGTTTAAAAAATCTAGGAAAATCACTATTACGATTATATCCATAAAAGTAGCTCTATGTGCTGTTTTCAGAGTGATTTTGTCTTGATATTAGGAGTATCAAACTCTTATGTTAGAAGATAATGTACCAGCCCGGCCCTGGCTCAGTATCGATGTAAAGGTACATATTTTATTCTTCCATGATTGTCTGAGCCAATGCCCTCTATTTCGGATTTATTTGAGGCTGTTTGAATTATTGTTTCGTGTTTACTAGAGTTAAAACAAAAATGTAACAGGCTAGACGGAAAATATCGGATGTTCTATGTGACTTGACAAAACTTTTGATCATAATATGTTTGAATTAAATCACTCTACGGACATATTTCGCGCACATTTTTAGGGTTCCGTAGCCGAATGGCAAAAAATGGAACCCTTATAGTTTCGTAAAGTTTGTCTGTCTGTCTGTCCGTCCATATGCACAGCCACTTTATTCTGTAACTATAAACATCACATTGTTGAAATTTGGCACGAAGATGTATCCTATTAACCACTTTACGATTCTTATACACAAAATTAAAAATAATGATATTTAGGGGGGGGGGGGGGGGCTCACATACATGAAACTAAAACCGGAAAAAAATTGACAAACCTATGCGTGTGTCTATGGATAGGTCTTTTAAAATGACATAACTATTTTCTTTTAAAGTCTAAAGTTTCATAGCTAGACGCTTCCAAAGTGGTATAATGGGCGTCCCCCCTATCTAACTTCTAAACTAAGCGAGTGTAAATTTAGAAAAAAATATATAATGTCTTGCCATGACCACAGATGCTGTAAAGCATACCTACGAAACATCAGGCGTATAGTTTAAAATAAATGGGCGCGAAATATATCCGTAAAGTGTTATAATTCAATGAGTCATATTCGAGTAAATTTCAGAACCAAATACAAAAGCTGACTTATAAATGTTATGATCGAATCGATCGACGGACTCATGAAATAAGTATCTCTATCTTCCTTCGAAGTTTCGTACAAGTCACTGTTGAAATTAGTTAAACCTCTTCAGAATAAGAGAAAACTCTTAATTTAAACGTTTTCTACATCGAAATACCGTTTTACCCACAAAAACCAAACAGCCCATTGTTTAATTAATGTATTTGTCTAGGCCCAAGTTGATTAACCAGAAAGTGACGAAAAGTTAGTCACTTTAGCTTTCAACCCAATAAAACCAATTTGCTTACTAAATATTTATACTTTAATCTTTTTCTTTCTATTTTCAATGTCATTATTCAATCACAAAAACCTTTCTACTAGTCAGGGCATAAATTTCAAATGAGTCTGAACCAATTTATTCGTAAACTATGTATTGACATCGCTCGTGGTATTGGGAAGATATCTAGTATTTAGTTATTTATTAAACCCGGCTAGTCAGTGGACGGAAAATAGTTACACAGGGCCGTATACAGGCATTTTATTATTATGTATTTTTAGTTTAGGTACTCGATTACATATACTACGAATAACAATATTCAAAGACGCAGCGTAGGACGTCCACCATCAAGATGGACAGACGACCTTAAATAGATCGCAGGATCAAACTGGATGCAGACCGCTAGTGATCGGTCGCTGTGGAAAGCCGTGGGGGAGGCCTATGTTCAGCAGTGGACGTCCTTTGGCTGAGAATGATGATGATGATGACCAATATTCAATAATAATATAATAATCGTTATGGCCTTATGTTCAAGTTTATTGAAATGTTCATCATGATTTTAATTATCTTTTATTATACAAGGTGTCACAAAAACAACGTGCCAAACTGACACTGGAGTTAGCTTAGTCATAGACCTATCAGATATACTCTACAATTTTAATTTTAAATTGCCACTTTTGTTTTATAAGTGGCAGACTGACACTGGAGATAGTTTATAAAAATACCTTTGAAATAAAAATAACATGAATCTTATGAAAATGTCATGGTTTGGGAATTAATGACAATTTCTTGTTTCCTTCATACAAAAAAAAACATAAAAATGTGGTATTATCTCCCAAACTATAAGACGTTTATTGGAGTCGTGTTATTTTTATTTGAAAAGTCTTTGGCTGCGCTATCTCCAGTTTCAGTTTGGCACGCTCTTTTTGGGACAACCAGTATAAATATTTGTATCTACATATATAACATACAATAATATAATTTAATAACATTTTCATATAAAATAACATGTATAATATCTAACCAATCACAAACGTGCATTGCTCCGATCCCAAAGTAAGTAGCAAATGTACTTTTGTTATGAGAACAGAAATAACGATGGTATCACAACACTCAGACCCGGGTCAATATAGAAAATTTTGCTACTGTAGTTTTTACTATTTTGCAAATGACATCTTAGTTTTAACAATAATTTAAATTAAATTTTGCTTTATAATAATTTAAATATCTAATTGTACCACTCGCTCATTTACTATTCTCTCTGTACAGAGAGGGATTCAGTTAAATTATTCAACAGTTTATTCTCGGATACAAAAAATAACAATTTCCAGCACTGTGCCTGAATGTGATATGAATTAGTAATAGGTACATTATGAAACTGGAAATTGTAGTCTGTTATTCGGTTTTTTTAGGTTTGAATTGCGGAAAGTGAAAAATATGGAAAAATAAAACTGCTCTGAAAAACATTTATATATTTTCACCGATTGCTAAAAAATTTACTACAAAAAAAGGATATTCGTTTGTGACGGTTCTACTCAGCAAAAAAATACCAGAAAACTTTCGCAGACTAAAATGAACACCTATTAAGCTAAATTCAAAATGGTATCGTTTTTTCTGTCAACGTCTGACCCGTATGACGACCCGTCTGGTGTAGTGGTCGAGAAATCGCCTACTGCGCAGCGGTTTGCGGGTTCGATCCCAGCACAATACAAACATTTGTGTGCATGAACATGTCTGTTTGTATTGGTCCGGTTGTTTTCTATGTATATCATGTATGTATTTATAAACAAAAATTATTTATGTATTATATCCGCTGTCTGGCACCCATAACACAAGCTTTGAGTAGCTTACTTTGGGACTAGATGGCGATGTGTGGGAATGTCCAAACGTGTTAGGCAGACTTGATCATTATGATTTAACCCCGGAGTACACTAATCCTGAATCAAATTTTTATTCTGCCTCTATCAACGTCATATAAACTGACTGAGATAGAATGAGGATTTAATCCAGGATTAGCGTTATCCTACGCTACGTTATATTATTAGTAAAGGGAGGGGGAGGGCTTACAATATGACAAGATCAGAATAATAATTTTTAAAAAAACTAGAGTATTCAAGGGTCTGCGGCCCACTTGCACTGATGTTTTGACCTAGGATTTCGCTAATCCTGGATGAAACCATCATTGTTTCTCGATCAGTTTATATGACGTTGACAGAAACACAATGAATATTTGATCCAGGACTAGCGTAATTCGGGGTTAAATCATCATCGCAAGTCCACCTGAGTGACTTAACAAAATTAAAGTGTTGTGTAATCCAAACATGGCTCGTAGATCGATTTGTCTCATCGTAACAAGACATTAAAATTGCAAGTTTATCGCGTCTGCATCCTTATACCATAATAATAATTGTGATCTTATTTGTATGACTCTGTACGCCGTCTCTTTCTCTCGCGATTATCTTTGATATGAGTGAAAGAGACGACTAGTGGAAAATATGTAAGTCTTTAAGAGCAGACCGTCAGTTTATTTATGTTAGTTAAACTAGCGCCAGACAGGCTGGCGACACGATTGAGAATGCGCTACATGGCGGTTATTTCTTATTCACATTGTTTTTCAGATTTACGTTAAAAAAATGCGGATAGAGTAAGATGTTAGTCAAAGTCAAAGTCAAAAATAAATTATTCAATTTAGGATACAAGAGGCCACTTATGAACGTCAATAATTAGTGTAATATCAATCAGTTGTGGCCCATATGGGGCTAGAACATGTCTCCTTATCTTTTGGGCCCTACTAGCGCTTCGAGACAAGACATAGACAATTTGGCAAGTGCTGAGAAGAAACGCCCGAACAAACTCAAGTCAGCATGTGATGAGGTAGGTACCAATGCCAAAAATAATATATCAGTCTCTGATATATTATTTTTCATCGACTTCAAAACTTGAGATAATCAATAAGATATGTATGTGTGTGATGCGGTACTCTGTACTGTGCCCTTTTGCAACCGGATTTTTTAAACTATTGGCTTTGTAAGCCATGTTCGCGCCCATACAAGAACCCAGGTTTACGCCAGCAAAGCTTTTACCATCGACAGATACGTTTGAGAGGACATCATCACGTGATATCTATTATACAATTTCAGAGGTGTATGTTATTATAATAACAAATTTGCACCCGACAACACACTGTCTTGGTTTCGAACTACGGGATTTTCTTCCTTATATGCTACGAATATTGCATATGCTTATCGTCTGGACGATATGGTTTGTGCAACAAAATAACCTATAAGATATACTTACGATGGGCTTAAAAAGAGAGAATTATATTTCGTATGTGTTTTGAGATAATAATGAATGAATGGATGATTTATTTCTCATAAATAACAGTGACTCATTTTTGTTAGTAAAACTTATATACTACTATGTTAGTAATAGTAAGTATAGTTAAGATGGAACATAAAGAACTAAAAATAAAATGAAATATCAGTTTATAACGGCCAGTTCTGCACCATTCCCCCCGACATGACACAAGAACGGCTTATATAAATGCAGTCCAGTCTACCAGTAATCATATTTATGACTTTATGTCTAATATAAATATGTGCCGGACAACACACGAATTGTCGTGGTTTCGAAGTAAGGAATTTTCTTCCTTGTGTTACGAATACCAGACAACGATTAGGTATGACGGGAACCTCTCCCATAAATACTTAAATACATATCAAACATTCACGATTCAGGTACAAATATTCGTGCTCATCACACAAACATTTGCCCCTAGCGGGATTCGAACCCGCGACAGCCGGCGTAATAGTCAGGAGCTCTAACTAATACACCAAACGCATCGTATCTAACTAAGTAAATATTCAAAGAAAAGATAAAAATAATGATTGGAATATGTCAACCAATTGACTCAGGCATATTATTATTATTGTTAAAATTTATATGTATCGTGTTTGAAAACGTACGAGAAATACGATGCGTTTGAAGTAGGCAATTTTGCAAGGATCTGTGTTTATGGCAGCAGTATTGTATGCGTGTTTAGTACCTCTGGCGCTTGTGAATTTTACGAGCATGTTTATAACCAAAACATAAGAGGCAATACAGCTCAGTTGATCGCCAATTCACAAACCAAGCTAGACGGAACGGCACCAGACGGCTTTACGTAAGACAAATGTATTTTAAGCAATCTAATATTAATATGCTATATTACATCATATAACTAGTGCTAATCTTTACAATTATACAGAGTGTGTAATTGGAGCAAAAAATTATTAAATAGGCCCTCTTAGTAACCCGTAATCTTTTCTACACGGTTTGATAATAATGAAAAATAATTTGTTGAGATTCCCTAACAAAATAAATCGACCTAACAATGTATTGCAAGCAAATATCCCTTTTGAAATAAAAAAACAAGAGCGAGACGTCAGTAGCAGAACCATTTTTGGCAGCTGTATAATTTAAGTGAAATTGTGTATATTTTGGAGAAAATGAGCCTCACAAACAACAGTCACTTGATCGGTGATTGATTATTGTTCATCACAGCAAAAAAATAATTTAATTTAAGTGGTTAATTTGTCATAATTGAAGCCTCTTAACTAACGATTTATATTTATCAATGTGATTCAAATTCAAAGTACGCAGTTTAATTATTACCTTCTACAAACGTTTTAAAAGGAAAGACAGAATAACACATAATGCATATTTACCAATATATTGTGCATAGAAATAATTTTGTTTTACACTAAGACTGCATGTTTGATATTTTGTGTCGACTTTTTATCATGCGGTAAACAATCTGTCTAACCTAGGAGGATTAGTACGAGTATTAATCACCTGGACGGGAGGTGATCTAATTTTTAGTTACTTTTCATAACTTACTCAAGTTAGTAACTTTCATGCTCAAATCGGTTTCGTTTGACAGCTTTTACTTGGCCTACTTCCGTTAGGAGTATGGTCCAGTCATAGAACTTGATATTGTCATTTACTGCAACGAGTTAGCTATTTCGATATACATTGATAAGGGATGTTAACTTTGGATTACTATATCTCTAAGTTAATAGTATATTATGATACAAGTGTGCTAAGTTGACCATTATATACAAGGCGATATTGTGTGCGCACGAGCGAAAGCGAGTGCGCCATAAGAAAGCCGCGTATATAATGGTCACAGGCACACGTGTTTCATACGACGTTTTTTCAACACACTTGCGAGGAAAAAACAACACCTTCATTTACTAAGTTTTTATTTATTAAAACAGTAAAAATACATTTCACTCGATGTTGATGGCAAAGACTTTCGCACGCGTTTTTCGCCTTGTTACGTATGTCCGGCCGAGTTAATAATAGGTTTTCTTCACTTGAAGTAGTCATTTTCATTAATATTAAACTTCATAATTAATCCAAACTTTGTCACAGCCGACAATTATTATTTACGAAAAATGGCGCGTTGTTTTTTTTTCTTGCCGCGATACCGATGCGCGCGCAAGGCCTAGACGCGAACTAGATCAGCCAAAAGCCAAGATAAAAATGTAATAATTCGTGTTTAAAACACAAATCACAGAAAATGTTAAATGAATTTGAGCTATTTTTAGTAATAAATCTGGATTTACCATTTATTGAAATAAATATGTAGATACTGTTATTTTTCGCATAAATACGGTTTGTTGCTAAAATAAAAGTATTGTATAACCCGACTAAATTAAATCGCTTCTTCTTCTTACTTACGACTTAGTACTAGGGTACAAATGAAAATTGGTCGGGTTAATAAACTAAAAGCACTAGTGCAATAATATAATGAAAAAGCACGCGTGTTTGATATCTATGATTATGAGCCAAAAATCGGTGGAATAAAAACGTCACAACACACTTGCTCAAAATGCAAGTGTGTTGAAAAGCATTTTAGAGCACTAGGACCAGGTCAGGGTAACTACGTATACTCTGTGGAATCATTGATTAATATATTTGCTCCTATTCAAAGCCACACGCGTATGAAAGTGTAAATAGGAGAGTGGTTTCCGTGAGAAATTATTATAGTTGTGTTGTATAGTGTGTGGGCAACTGTTATTTAAAAATAAAGCGTGCTATTTGTCATCATCATCATTACTGCTGAACATAGGGCTCTCCCACGGTTTTCTACAGCGCCCAGGGCTATTTATATGGGATCCATTTTAGTAACACCTAATATTTTGACTAGAAAACTTTATTTTACGCTATGATAACACAATTTGTCTGCGTGGTTATTTTATGTGATGTGATACGTTATTTAAAAATACCGCTATGTTTTCAAAATAATTCTGTATAACCTATTCGCTGATATGTGCTTTTAAAATACCAATGTGCTTTCCCGATTTTATATTCAGCTCGTAAACAAACTCCAGGTTTAGCATACAGAATGCGGCCCTGGATTTGGTGCCAAGTTTGGCATAATACATCCTTGTATGAGAATTTATTTTCTTCAAGGCTCTTTTGGAATAAGCCTTTGAAAGCTGAGCTCATATTATCAGTATTGTTCTACTTATTGTAATGAAAGACATACCGTAAACGGAAAACTGAAGCAAGAAGCTTTTAAGTTTGTTTTAATTTAAGAAACATTGTGTGTTGATTGATACATCATAGGTAATCTGCTCTCTAAAAATTGCTTACTAGGGATTATATAATACTCTTTTTTTAAATTATTTAGTTAGATATATCCACAGCGCAATTCATATTATGATGATGAGATGATTTTATTTTTCGTCATAAATACGTATGTAGTACAAGTTTCTAATAGTGGCATCTTATTGGGGACTCTCGCTACAAACATAACGTTTAAGCTTCTTGAGAATCAGTCTATAATGTTGTCTTCTATGTTTTTATTAATTAAATTAAGCGAACTCAGTTTAGCCCTTTGGGCTGGGAGGAGCTACCGAACGTAAACTTAAAATGATAAATATCGCCACAAAACAGCAAGCAATAGTGTTAATAGTCTCCATTACCAACAACAGTCCCTAAATCCTCCATTAACGGCCTGTTAAGTTCCGATTACAGTTCTATTTGCATATAATCTAATGATAGCTGTTTGTTGAAGGGTATCACTGATAACACTATTGTCGAACGCTGATTAAGTTATCAGAAAAACTGTGATGTGGCTAGTTAAAGAACCTATCATACAATTGTAAGAAATGTAATGGGCTACCGGTGGAAATGTTCTGTAAACACTAATGATTTAGATATTTTCAATAGCAGAGCAAATAGGCTACTACTGATCAGTCATGAGCCATTCTCGACCACATCATAAGCTAACATCTGCCCCCTTACTCTGGACATAAAACCCGATCCAATGAATATAGCCATCCCTGTCACACGCGTACACGGCATGGTATGAGTGACAGGGATGGGTATATTCATTGGATCGGGTTTTGTGTCCAGAGTAAGGCCTCAGGTGTGGTGACCGAGATTTGAATTTCTGATCATATATTTTTTTAATTTTTTTTATAGTGTTTTGTCACTATACAACCTTAATAATATAAATAGCAAATTGCACTCGTAAAAAGCAACTTTGGCTGTTGTGACAGACGAGGAATCGAACCCCGTTTCTTACGCAATCCGGGCGCGTGCCTAAGTTGCTTTTTACAAGTGCAATTTGCTATCTCTGATCATGTGTTTACTTTCATATCTAATTGAAAATGATTTATTAATTTTTAATACCTACTTGTTTATGGTGAGAAATAAATACATTAAAATATATATTTTTTTGCATCTTGCTAAGACGTGAGTGTGATATGGCTTGCACTGTCAAAATCTAATGTAGAAAAAAGTTTAACATGCACTTAGCTCTATTACTTTACACCTTGTCAAAATATGTGACTTGTCCGATAACGTTCGTTAAAAGAATACCGGGTGTTGTTTTGATCAGTGTCATTCAACTCAGGAATAATAATATGAGTTATGCTACGAGGGTCAAACTGAAAGTTCTTAGAAAATCAAAAACTGATTACATAAGCCAGTTATTAGTTTTATTATATCTTTTCAAAATATTGTCCATTGACGTCAATACACCGCTGCATGCGATGGAACCACTGGGAAAAGCACTTTGCCCACTCGTCCTTAGGGGTCTCTTCAATGGCATCGCGATACGCAGCCACCGCTTCTTCAGCATTCATAAACCGCTTTCCTTTAAGTTTTTCTTTAATTTTTGGAAATAAATAAAAATCACGAGGCGCGAGGTCGGGGCTATACGGCGGGTGACCCAGTAATTCAACGTTTGATGTCGCCAAATAGTCGATCGTTCGCTTGGCGGTGTGCGACGAGGCGTTGTCGTGGTGAAGGAGGATCCTACTGCGAGGTCGTTTCTCTCGAACTTTTTCCAAGACAAGTGGCAAACAATTGGTAGTGTACCATTCTGCAGAAACTGTTTTTTGATCCTCTAACACAATTGTTGCGAAATGACCTATCCTTCCAAAGAACGAGGCCACCATTTTTTTTCCCGCACTTCGATCTCTCTTCACTTTAGTTGGCAACTCCTCGAAAGGAAACACCCACTGAGCAGATTGTCTTTTGGTTTCAGGATCATAACAGTAAATCCAGCTTTCGTCACCTGTTAGTATGTCGAACACAGCATTTGAGTCACCTCCGTTAAATCTTTCAATCATTTTACGGCACCAATCCACACGATGGAGTTTTTGAGCCTTAGTCAAATTATGAGGTATCCACCGGGCGCAAAGCTTCCTGACCGCTAAATGTTCGTGGAGGATTTTGTGCACTTGACTCATACCGATGCCTAAGCTTGTCCGAATCTGCTGATAGGTCACTCTTTTGTCAGTCTCTATCATACGCCGCACAACACAGATGTTATTTTCAGTCGTCGCCGTAGAAGGCCGTCCCTCACGTACATCATCAGTGAGATTAGTGCGACCACGTTTAAACTCATTAAACCAGTTGTAAACAGTCGCACGAGATGGGGCTTCATCGTGAAAGGCCAATCGTAGTCTATCATAACTTTCTTGTTGACTTAAATGACCTCGAAAGTCATAAAAAATCATTGCACGAAAATTTTCTCGTGTTAAATTCATGTTGACGTGACACAGACAATTTTCAATTTGCCGCCAAATCGTAAAACAAATGACAAATGAATGAAATATATACTCAGTAATATTGGCAAAGAGTTCTATTTTCAAATTTTAGAATATTTTTTTTATTATATTGTTTATAAGTGGCCAGTTCTAAGAACTTTCAGTTTGACCCTCGTATATTCCAAAAACAAAAATAAATAAATATCCTTTGGACATTCCCACACATCGCCATCTAGTCCCAAAGTAAGCTACTCATAGCTTGTGTTATGGGTGCCAAACAACGGATATAATACTTAAATACTTTTTGTTTGTAAAAACATACATGATATACATAGAAAACACCCAGACCAATACAAACAGACATGTTCATGCACACAAATGTTTGTATTGTGCGGGGATCGAACCCGCAACCCGCTGCGTAGTAGGCGATTTCTCGACCACTACACCAGACGGGTCGTCAATTATCGTAATTTTCTGCAAGGTTTGTAAAATAAATCCTCTTCAAAACAATTTAAAAAACAAAATGAATGGGGAACTCACAGCCTCGCACGTAGTAAGCTAGTAAGCTACGAAGAGGCGACGTGTATGATTAAATTGATTTTGTGGGTATTTTCCATTTAATTTCTTTTTATCATAAGTATCGTTTGTTCAACCACCGAGTCGCTTGTCGACCATAACAACACCCTGTATAAATAAAAAATAAATATCCTTTGGACATTCCCACACATCGCCATCTAGTCCCAAAGTAAGCTACTCAAAGCTTGTGTTATGGGTGCCAGACAACCGATATAATACTTAAATACTTTTTGTTTGTAAATACATAGATGATATACATAGAAAACACCCAGACCAATACAAACAGACATGTTCATGCACACAAATGTTTGTATTGTGCGGGGATCGAACCCGCACCCGCTGCGTAGTAGGCGATTTCTCGACCACTACACCAGACGCGTCGTCGTGTATCCCTATATATGACATATAGCCACGATCCTACTTGATGGTAAATGATGACACTTATAATAAAACCTCATCATCCAACACTTATTTCTGTCTGGCATTGCCTTCATAACCCATTACAGCCCCTAAACCGATCGTAACTCGGCAGTTATGTTCCGATTAGCATAATCGCCTAGTCAGGCGGTTTAAGTGTTGGTGTCACCGGACACAGGATTGGCCAATAATGGTTTGTTTTGCATATATTTAGTACGAGGACCAATTGCTGTTCCATTGAATCAGACTGACTTTAATTCTAGATTGTTCGAGACAGTGCTCGGCAGGTAGTGTATATTACTAATCGTATTTAAGTAGAGAAAGAGTCACATAAACTTTGGAAATCATAGAAAGTACCGTTAAGCCGAAATCTGATTTAAAAGGCGCATTCAAATTGCATGTTTGTTTCAAAAAGTTTATGTGCCACAGGCAGACACACATTCAAAAACTCCTACACATAGGCTCTTCGTCGTAAATATTAAAATTTGCTCCTGTCTCACACAAGTTAAGAATTAGAACTTGAACTTATGTAAGGCGCTAATACTTAAGCGCCATTGTATCTTGAACACAGATATCATATGGCTAAAGGCCTTGGGCGCGACCCGTGTAACTCTCAGGGAAATTGCGCTGAAGGGACATAACGTAAGTGGGACCGTAACGCTTTAACTGCGAGACTGTGTCCTTTAACATTTAAACCAACCAAGGGCTATATCCTCGGTCACTACCGTGATAATTATTTGGTACATGTAGCAGCATTTCTTTAGTATAAATAGCACTTGACAGACAAGGAATCTTTTGTAAGAATCTTAAGCTATCCATGTGCATGCTTTTTATCACTCGGCCAGATTTAATGTAGCAAGCCTGTTGAATTTTAAAATTAATTTCTTTAACACGTAGGCTGCGTAACCTCATCTTTGTTGAGATCGCATTTATAACATTTCTTTAGTAGCCGTATTTGAATTTTTCTGTAAGAAAAGAAAAAATAAGATAGAAAACATCGACTTACTTGAGCTTTATCATGCTTGTCTCGGAACCGATCAGCGTCAAGCTGGGCCGTGTCTCGTTCTTTCTGGAGACGAGCCGCCTGACCGAGAGCCTTGTCTAACTGAGACTGGAGGGACTCGAAGTCGTAGGCTTGCTTCTCACGGTCTACTTGGAGCTGCAAAGGAAAATTAAGAATAGTAAATAATTGATTCGCAAACAAAAGAAGATTGTAAGAGTTAAGACCCTAAAGACCACGCTGTACGGTTGAGGTCTTAACGTAACTCTACGAATAGCTTGCACCTTGTGTGGTATTTCGTTTGAAATGCCGCTCATTTTTGAGTCGTGTGTGCAAGCCATCTTCGTAGAAAAGTGGTTGGACGCCAGACCTCGACTGTACAAGCATCAAAAAAGTTTGTGACCACTAGCATACGTATTTTTTTGTATCAAGTAAACATATTTGTTGTGTATGTTCTTTAAATATAAGAACCCTGTAATTGTATTATGATAACAATCATATGAAAAAATAACATTTACTTTAACAAACGACGTTTTGATTTTTCAAAGTGATCGCAAACTTTTTTGATGTGTATTCATCGATGGCAAACAATATGACGGCACTAGATGATGGTTAAGCCGGCCACGAGGGTGCACTGATTGCTATCATACTCATTAGTTGTTATTTAGTTAATTTGACAACATACGTCGGCAAGCAATCGTCAAGTCAACAAAAAACCTCGTTGTAAAATAATATTTTGACGCCGTCATTCACGTCGTTAAAAAGTCAGATGGCAGCCGCTAGTTTAATAAACTGCCATCCATGTACTCTTATTGTGTATCTACACCGCCCAGCGGCATTTCCGGTGGCATATGTCAATTAACTGTCAGATACTATAGAGAATGCCGCTTTATATTTAAAAAGCTCATACTGGATACTGTATAACTATTTTTCATTTTTTTAAATTTGTAAACTTATAATACAGGCTTGTGCTTGTCAATAATACCTAATTAAAAATAATGTAACTCGCCAAAAAAATATATATGATTGTATAACTAACGTTAAAATGCTGCACTCATTTGTTCTGATTGCTAACGCTGAACAATGTCTGCCGATTCAGCTAGTAATATATTTATGTTATCCATAAACTAAGTCGTTAGAGTAGTAATTAGTAATAATTTGTTCGTAAGTTTGAAAATTGTAAGGTTAAAAATTTACCGCTTTGTTTTTTGATAAATATTTCCTGTTTAATTTGTAATTTTGCTATTGTTTGTTTACTCAAATAAATAGAAAAAAAAATGCCGCTGCGGCAAGATCAGCATAACACCCGGCACGGCCGCCGGCACCAGCTGCCGGGCGTTGTGGTTACACAATTAGACATATTTTCCAAATACACCCGGTTGGTATACATTCAATCAATCGCAAAGAGTTTCCGCTATTCTGAAGTTACTTAGAGATAAACCCTCCCCAGTAAATCAATATCTTTTGAAAACTCAATTTCAATTCATCGATCTCTTGAAAGTCGGTAGCTATTTTTGTTGTTATTAAATTTATCTCAAAGATCATTCGGTTTACGAGCCAACAAAAAGTTACTTTTTAAACTTTTTTCCTAGCCCTTTTCGACTTATCCATATTATCCCGGAAATTTTAACTCCCCAGAAGTATTTTAATGAGGTAGGGTCGAAAGTGGGCTCATATACAATTCTTGTGCTAAACCTTATAATGTTTTGAAGTTGTAAATTGTTCGTCTTTCGTTAACTCGTAAAAGTGACCCACTCAAACTTACGTATGATCGATGAATCTAAATGTCTAGTTTGTTAGTTAAGAGATTATCTAACGTAAATTAAAGCCTACTTTATAAAACCTTTGTGCCTAGACCTATAAATCGAAATATTTTTGATATAGATTTGAAGAGGGTTAAATTAAAGGTCTTACAATTTGTTTTTTGTTCTCATTTTCAGCAGATAACTTTAACTAACTAACCATCGATGATGTTAAAAAGCATATAAGAATATGATCCGCACCATTAATTAATCTTCAGCAATAACATTATTTTGTCCGTTTTTTAATTGTTTTATTAGTGCCGGTTAAATTAATTAAGATTTTAAATTTGAGTGTTTATATATGTGTTAGTTACGTAAGAGGTAAATGTATAATTGTAGACTTAAGGTTGAAGCACATCTACCCAGTAGCATCAGCATCGTATCAAGTCGAGGCATTCAGTATTTTTTGTATGAAACTCCATACTTTAACACACATAATATCAACTTCGTAACCACCTCGGATTGCGATCAACTTGGGACCCAATCTCGACCGATGTTCGCCAACTATCGCCGGCCATAATGTCAAATGGTCTGTCATTTACAAGAAGGACTGTCATAAGTTGTAGCAAACGCGATCTGTGGCGACGCGTTTGCTATCCGGTGCCGATCCCATGCCGAGGCGTTGGTGATCCCTTAACGTAACGTGCTTCCGTATGCTTGACGCCTGGTTGATTACAATACGGTGCCGCTCCCGTTAAGGGATAGATATGTTTTATCCTTTAGACCTCTTGGACACTGCGACTTTTAGCATTTTTATTTATTTATTCATTAAACATACACATATATTACAAAGTGTACAATGTTTAGCTTTCTGCCAAACAGTGCAACAGTTTGTCGGCAGTAGTTCTCGTGGCTTTTAATAAATGCTACACTTATACAGGACTTGGAAATAAACAGTTTTATAAATCACCAAACTCAGTTAATAACCTTCATCCTTTTTTTTTTAAATAATTTTATATCTAAACATATACCTACTGTAGGAGATGAGGGAATGACCAACCCAGCGCGGCTATATAAGCCAGAGCGTGCCAACGCTCGGGCCTATTCCGCCGCCTGCCGTCGTCGTGTTCGGAGCTCTCTCAATTTGCGTAGTTTGCGTCTAGTTGCTAGCCTTATTATTTTTCGTGATTTTGTTACCATTTTTCTTGTCAATTAAAATAATTTAGCCGTTATTTTTGTCTTTTTAAAAAAAAACATCTCCTTCGGCATTCACAAGATCAGAAGTGGGATAGGATCAACGTGATTCTATCCTGCTCGCTATTCTGATACTGTGTCTACCGGCGCGAGAGTTTTAAAAAGGGAAAAATGTCCTCCCATGATTATCGTGAACGTGAGCGCCGTAGAAGTCGTTATAGTGAATATAGGCGACGTAGTAGGTACCGCGATCGTACCCCGGATAGTGAGAACCGTGATATGGACGCGATGTTAACCCGTCTTAGTAAGTTAGAAAGTACGGTAGCTGCGCGTAATTCGACGCGACCAGTGCATCGTTATAACCGGTCACCGTCTCCCAGACGCCGTGAGTCACGTAGACGCGTTAGATCACCATCGCGCGATAGATCTGTATCCTCGACACGACGGACGGTGCGATCGACACACACGCCACCGCTGCTGGCGCCGCCACGGCTGCCGAGCGCCGCACCGCCGCCGAGCGCCGCGCCACCACCGAGCGCCGCGTGCACGCCGAGCGCCGCGCCAACGGCGGGCACCGATACAGAGTGTGTCACCAGCGAGGTCAACGCACCGTCGACTATCACAGATCGCATTGTGGACGCGATCCGCTCGATCAACACGGTGGTAAGATCCAACCAACACTATTACATTTCAAATTTCGACCCGAATTTGCATAATATTGAAGACTGGTGTGAAGAAGTTGACCGCGCTAAATCTGTAAACAACTGGAGTGATTTTGAGTGTCTTTCTCGCATAGGGAATTGTTTGAAAGGGGACGCAAAAACGTGGTTAAACGAGTGGGTAACGACTGAGCGTAGTTGGACTAGTTTTAAAAGAGAATTCAAGCCTTTATGCCCTAAAACACCGGACATAGCGAATATACTTTTTGAAATTATGAACACGAACTCTGATAATTATACAACATATGCCGACTATGCTCGTCGTTCACTACTTCGTTTGCGTATTGTGCGCGGACTCAGTGATGAACTGATATCGGCCATTGTTATTCGCGGTATAACTGACCCACAAATAAAGGCGTCTGCTACTAACGCGAAACTTTCACCAAACGAATTAGTTGAATTTTTCTCAACATATGTGAAGCCTAGCACGTCGAAAGTCAGTTCTACCCGCGTACCGACTCAAAATACGTTTGCGGCGAAAACTAAAAACGTTTCCAATCTACCGCCTAGAAAGCGACGTTTCGATGAGGGAAAATGTTTTTCTTGTGGCCAGTTTGGACACAGACAGGCGAATTGTAATAAGAAATCCAAATTTGATAGTGATAGTATTGTCCCTTCAAATGTCACGGATAATACGACCCCTTCGCCTGTCTTTGTCCCGACAAAGCCTAATACATGCTCGTTTTGCAAAAAGACGGGTCATAAGGTTGAAAATTGTTTTGCCAAACAGAAATCAGAGTCTCGCAATAAAAGTAACGTTAATTATTGTCGCGAAAATCAACCTACCCGCAATAATGATGTTGTTGTTGCCGTTATTCAAGGCGTGCCGATTGATGTCTTGATTGACAGTGGCTCAACGATATCTCTTATTTCCTCGAACTTACTAAAGCATTTTAACTGCGCGCATCGACCAGCGTTCCGAATACTAAAAGGTCTTGGTAGTCAGGAGATTGAAAGCACGTCATATGTGACCTTGCCTATCGAATTTGACGGCATAACTCTTGAAGTCGACATGTTCATAGTTGCGTCCGAGTTTATGAATACGCCAGTAATAATAGGCACAGATGTACTTAACAGGCAGGGTGTGCGTTATATTCGTACTCGCGATTCTCAGCAACTTACGAGGGAAAATATTCAACCGGACAGAGTGATGGCAATTCAATCTGATGTGTCTATTCCGATAAACACGCCACTCGTTGACAACGAGCTGGAGCGATTGCTAGCTATAATAAATGAGTTTTCTCAGTTTTTGATTTCCGGCACTGCCACATCTACGGTGAATACAGGCAGCATGGCAATCAGTTTGATAAGCGATACTCCCATCTATTACCGACCGTACCGCCTTTCTTACGCAGAGACACTTAAAGTTCGTGATATAGTTCAGGACCTGGTAAATAAAGGCATCGTTCAGGAATCGGAATCCGATTATGCCAGTCCGATTCTCCTCGTGAAAAAGAAAGACGGTACCGATCGTATGTGCGTTGACTACCGCAAGTTAAATGAAGTGACAGTTAAAGACCGATTTCCGTTACCACGAATCGATGATCACATCGACCGATTGGGGCGAAACAAGTTCTTTACGAGCCTAGATATGGCGACAGGATATCATCAGATCCCTATGGAAAAAGAGTCTGTTCCTCTTACTGCTTTCGTAACGCCCGAGGGGCATTACGAATATTTGAAAATGCCATATGGTCTCGCGAATGCGCCGGTTATTTACCAGCGAATTATATCAAAAACTCTTCGGGAGCACATAGAATCTGGTGAAATCCTCGTCTACATTGACGACGTCTTAATATTAAGCCAGACAACTGATCGGGGACTAGTTTTGTTGCGAGAGGTACTTAAAACTCTAACTGACGCGGGGTTTTCGATAAATTTAAAAAAATGTTCATTTCTATCGCCTTCGATCGAGTATTTGGGCCGAAATATTAGCGAGGGTCAGGTGAGGCCGAGCAGTGATAAGGTTAGGGCATTAACTGACGCGGAAGAACCGAAAAACGTTAAACAGGTGCGTCAGTTCATGGGCCTAGCTAGTTATTTCCGGCGTTACATCCCTGGTTTTGCTCAAAAAACAGCTTGTATAGCAGCCTTGACTCGCAAGGGCGTGCCGTTTAATTGGGGGGCTGAACAACAGGCTGCTCGCAAAGACATCATTGATTGCCTGACCAGCGAACCTGTACTTGCGGTTTACGACCCTTCGTTGCCGATTGAGGTGCATACCGATGCAAGCTCAATTGGTTACGGGGCCGTACTTCTGCAGGCACACGAGGACGGTCACAAAAGGGTGGTTGCTTACTACAGCAAGCTAACGCAGGGAGCTGAAAGTAAGTACCACTCGTACGAACTGGAGACCCTTGCGGTAGTTAAGGCTCTGCAGCATTTCAGGCATTATCTTGTGGGTGTGCGCTTCACCGTAGTCACCGATTGTAACGCGCTAAAGCTTACGCAGCGAAAAAAAGATTTATTACCCAGAGTGGCTCGGTGGTGGGTATACCTACAAGATTTCGATTTTGACCTGAACTACCGAAAGGGCTCACAAATGTCGCACGCCGACTACTTGAGTCGGAATCCTGTCAATGTGTGCACGGTTCAGAAGCCACTGAACTGGGCCCAGATTGCTCAGGCTTCTGATGAAGAGACCCGGACTTTAATTCAAAAATTGAATGAAGGGCAATTAGACGCAAGTCGATACGTTGTCAAAAACGACCTTCTCTACTTTCGACACACGCCTGCTGGCGAACCCTCCAAACTTCTATGTTTTATCCCTAAAGGGCATAGGCTTAGCCTACTTCGTGTGTTTCACGATGAGCACGAACATCCTGGGGTTGATAAGACGGCTGATTTGATCACGAAACATTTTTGGTTTCCGAGTCTACGTAATTTTGTCCAAAAATATGTCGCGCACTGTGTTGTGTGTATTTCCCACAAAAAGGTACCACGGGCTCCGCTGCAACCCATCCATTCCTGGGAAAAGCCAGATTTGCCGTTTGAGACTGTCCATATGGACGCTTTAGGGCCACTCCCTGAAGTAGACGGGTATCGGTATGTCCTTATTGTTATTGATGCTTTTTCCAAGTTTACCCTGCTTTACCCTATGTATCGGCAGGATGCTAACGAACTAAAGCAGCATGTTACTAATGCTATTTCACTGTTTGGTACCCCAAAGTTAATCGTCGCTGATAGAGGCCGCATGTTCCAAAGTGCAGAATTTTTAGACTGGGTTAAAGATATGGGTTGTGAGGTGCATCTAATTACACCTGAGATGCACCAGTCTAACGGTCAGGTAGAGCGTTACTGCAGGACCGTACTGAACATGATTCGCATCGAAGCGAACTACCGACAGCAAAGGTGGCCGAGCATCATTTGGAAGCTCCAGTTGGTCCTGAACATCACCCGACATAGGACGACGCAACACTCCGCACTCAATTTGCTGGTGGGGATAGACGCAGCCACGCCACTAATACGAAGCTTGGTACGCGACGTGGCGCTCGAAGGCTCCAACCCAAACAGGGAGTCTTTACGCGAAATGAGCCGCCAAAGGACTTCGGAACGGCTTAGGCGCAATCAGCAGACCCAAGACGCTTATGTCAACCAGGGGAGAAAGTCTCCTCGGGCTTTTGAACTTAACTCTCTTGTTTTTGTTAAGAAGCAAGCGCAGGCAACGGGGAAGCTGGACTCCGGCATGCGTGGGCCATACCGTGTGACCAAGATTCTCCCGCACGGACGTTACGAGCTGCAACTTCTGGCTGGATCCTATGGGAAGTCGACCCAAGCAGCGGCCGAGTATATGGTTCCGTGGCGTGGAGAATGGACCCCCGATGTGTGTGCTGCTTACTTTGATGGTGAGTAGCCTGACTCCAGAAATAGCTAACGTCGTGCTTCCTTTCTGGTTAGTTGATTGTTTGGTAATGCTAACGTCGTGCCTCTGTCTTGTGTGAGCTGAGTTATGCTAACGTCGTGCCTATGACTTATGCCATGATTGAGTTACGCTAACGTCGTGCCTATGACTCATATCTTTGCTTTGATTAAGTTACGCTAACGTCGTGCCTATGGCTTAATCCAAATCCTGCGATACTAAACATCTTGTTTATTTAACGGACGCGTTTTATACATACGATGTTTAGTGTTGTACTATTCTTCTGTTACCGTATGTGTAATGGTTTGCTATTTTTGTGTACATAGGTTCAGACATTGAAAACGGGGGTCTTGGTGCCAGCCCCGAACAGCCTCATGATGTGGGCGAGCCGGAGCCAGAAGCACCTTCTGTTCAAACTCAAGAATTGCCTTTGGATGACGGGCAGCAGCCGTCTACAAGTGGTCTCCAGCAGCGTGCGTGCGATTCTGCCACGCGCCCAGTGGAAGAGACGGATGACAGCCGCCTGCCTGCCGTCGAGCCTATGCAAGAGTTGTCCATGCCCTTGCTGGACTAAAAGAAGAGGACACAAAAGGAGCCCGAGGACGGTCTCCTGTCAGGAGAGGCCGTGTAGGAGATGAGGGAATGACCAACCCAGCGCGGCTATATAAGCCAGAGCGTGCCAACGCTCGGGCCTATTCCGCCGCCTGCCGTCGTCGTGTTCGGAGCTCTCTCAATTTGCGTAGTTTGCGTCTAGTTGCTAGCCTTATTATTTTTCGTGATTTTGTTACCATTTTTCTTGTCAATTAAAATAATTTAGCCGTTATTTTTGTCTTTTTAAAAAAAATCATCTCCTTCGGCATTCACAAGACTACATATACTCTCTCCAGTATAAGAAAATTAAAAAAACCAGCGGAAATAATTCGTGTAGCATCGATGCAGTCGCGCGTTTTGTGTACGCGTTTCAGCATCGCGACTCCCGCAATGAACAGATTTAATTTAACATCGATGCAGTTGCGTGTTAACATCGATGCAGTCGTCCAAATTAAGTACATGAGTTGACAATTACCAGCTTTGCATTGGAACTGTATCGATGCTAACGCGCGTAAGCATCGCGCCTGCATCGTTGCTAAAAGTAGCGCAGTGTGTAGAGGTTGACATTTTGCGACTGCATCGATGCTAACGCGCGTTAGCATCGCCACTGCATCGCTGCTTAAAGTCGCAGTAATATATTGGTCACCAATTACATACATTGCTCTAATCCCAAAGTAAGTAGCTATTGCACTCGTGTTATGCAAATGAGACGCAACGGTGGTACCACAACACCCAGACCCGAGACAATATAGAAAATTATGATTTCTATATTGACCCGACCGGGAATCGAACTCGGGACCTCGGAGCGGCGACGCCTTTTAACTAGCGTGCTTAGCCACTACACCACGGAGGTCGTCAAAGTCGCAGTGTGTAAAGGGTCTAGATTAAACTTTGTAACATACCTTTCTGTTTTCAACGGCCGCCTTGTCTAGTTTCTCCTGCAATTTATCTATTTCTGAATGCGCCGAGTCGAGAGATGCCTGCAATTTGTCCTGCTGCAGTTGAGCCTTTCCGAGGGTCGCTTGAGTTCTTTCTAATTCCTCTCTTGCTTTGTCCAGCTCCGCTATGGCTTTATCTCGTTCTGAGTGAAGACGGCTTATTGATGATTGGATTCTGGTAAAAGATACATTATGATATAAAATAGATTAACGATGTATAGGTATCCTATAACTATAAATAACAAATTTTAGTCACCAATCACACACATTGCTCTGATCCCAAAGTAAGTATTCAATGCATTTGTGTTATGGAAATCAGACACATCGGTGATACCACAACACCCATTACAAATATAGAAAATAATGATTTTTATATCGACCGGGAATCGAATCCGGGACACCGGAGCGGCGACGTTTCTTTTTTAGGATTACGTAGCCGAAAGGCAAAAAACGGAAACCTATTGTTTCGTCAAGTCTGTCTGCCTGTCTGTACGTCCTTATGTCACAGCCACTTTATTCTGCAGCTATATGCATCAAACTGTTAAAATTAGGTAGGAAGATGTATCCTTTTAACGCTTTACGATTTATATACAAAAAATAATGATATTTAAGGGTCGGCTCCCATACATGAAACTAAAAACGTGTGTTGAATAGTGTCTATGGATAGGTGTTTTAAAATAATATGGAGGTTACTAAAACCCTATTTTAAAGGCTAACGTTTGATAGATAGATGCTTCCAAAGTGGTTAAATGAGCGTCCTCCCCATCTAACTACTAAACTAAGTGAGTGTAAATTTTGAAAAAAAAAAATGTTTTGTGGATCTTAACAAATACTTTAAATGAAAATTGATTTTAGTAGTTTTTGAGATGTAGCACGTTCTCAACAACCGCAAACATAACTTAGTTCTTCATACAAACACTATGAAAAACAAAGTTATATTTGTTGTCAACAAAACATTGTGGTATTTTAACTAAGTGGATTCCCAAATTCAGTTAAAGTTGGCATGGAACCCTCAGTTTGCGAGTCCGACTCGCACTTGGCCGGTTTTCTTGGTTTGCGCTCATTCCGGCCGGCCAACAGATAGTTCAATATCACGAACGCCCTACTGTTACAACTTCAAGCATTTATAATAGTTAGTTTTTGGATATCATTGAATAATGAAATTCATAAATCACGATTCAATCAATTCTCGGGTGCAATTTGTATCTACGAAAATTTCATATCGAAAAAGAAGTTTGAGCCTTGTATTTCTGACTCTTCAGAAAGCGACATTGAGATTGTGTCTGGTTAGTGAGAAATTTAAAAATATGTAATAAAATTGTTTTTTTTTTTAAAAAAAAAACGAAACGACAAAAACTTCAATAAAACTTGTTTTTTTTTTCTAAGGTTTTTCTCAGATTTAGTTAAATGTTTACTGAATAATGGGTCCACTTAGTCAAAATACCACAATATTTTGTTGACAGCCAAAAAAATTTTTTTTCATTGGGTTTATGTTAAAAATGTGCTACATCTCAAAAATGGTTTTACAAACCTTTGTCATTTAAAACCTATTCACGTACACCCCATAAATAAATGCATAAATTCGAGTAAATATTTATTTTTGGTTTTAGTTCCATGTTCGGGAAGCCCCCCTTGAATATCATTATCTTTCATTTTTTAAATAACAATCGTAAAGCGGTTAACAAAGCCTACTTACTTAGTTTCAACTGTGTAATTCTATTAGTTTCAGAATAAAGTGCCTGTGACATACGGACGGACAGACAGACAGACAGAGGACTTGACGAAACTATAAGGGTGCCATTCGGCTACTGAACCCTTAGAACTAAGAAATGGTGTCATATATCAATATTTCTCACTGTCTTTGTACTATATGCTCTAAAGGTATGGACATGAACAGATGTCTGCATATCAGGTTACACATTTTGCTTAAAGTAACCTGTAATTCTACTGCATAGGAAACTGCTATGTTTATCTTAACGTGATGTTGTCCGTACTAATTTAAAGTTATTTTACTATTGGTGTGTATAGTAACTAGTACTTTAGCTCTTTTGGCTGTCGTAATTAGCTATTTCTGACCTAAGTCGTGTACGAATTGAATAAAATAAAAACACATACCGGTCGTATTCCTCCTTCAAACTATCTTGTTCAGTTTGTGCATTTTCGAGCTTCGCTTTCAGACGGTAGACTTCACCCTGAGACTTTTCCAGCTTATCTTGCAACCCGCTTGCTTCCGACCTGGCTCTTTCCGCATCCGCTTGAGTCACTCTCAATTCCGCCAGAGTCCTTCTCAATTCCGCTGCACTCTTATCAGCCTTTTCTTGAACCCTGTCTAATTCTTGCGAGGTTGTTAACGTGCTTCTACCGAACGTGGTCTGCGATCTTTCCAACTCATGCTTAAGTCTTTCATTCTCAAGCTCCAGTCTAGCCAAGCGTTGCTTCGCCGCTTCCCAGTCAGCTCCTGATCTGCCAACTTCGCTAGCCGCTTTATCGAGTTCAGCTTTGGACTTCCCTAGTTCAGATTGAGAACTTTCTAATTTAGCCTCGAGTCTGTCTTTCTCAGCTTGAGCTCTTTCCAGTCTAGCACCGAGTTTTTCTACCTCACTCTCAAGGGCATGCAATTTCATCTTGTACTCAGCTAGCTCTCTTTCATGAAGTTCCCTTTCTTCGTTCTTCTCATGTTCAGCTCTGTCCCTCTGTTCTCTTAGCTGCTGTATTTGCTTCTCTTTGTCTCCTATTACTTCTTCGAGAGAGGATAGGGCGCCTTCGGAGGAGCAGTGGTGAGCTTGCATTGCGTTTAGTCTTGCCCGAGCCATGTCTACTTGGTTATCTTTCTCTTTGAGTAGATCTTCTAGGTTTTCGATCTGAAAATTAGTTTCTGTTAGACATTTGGGTCCTTTTAATAGGTGCCTATAATTGAAACAGCAATATTTGACAGATAAACAGAACAAAATAAATAATAAAATAAACATACCTTGTATAAATAAAACAATAGCACCAACAAATAACAAATGGAACACTACAAAATTAAAAAACATAATCTAGCATTACAAATCAAAAACACTGAATAGAAAAAAAATAGGAGTATCAACATTCATAGCTTTATGGTAAATAATACATAGTTAAATAATATGACTCTTGTATTAAACTGAGTAGACATTTTTACTATACTTAATATATATTTTTAGGTTCAATGTGCTCCACTGCATTTAGTCCTGCCTTATCTAAAAATGGCGGTTCGTTTGATGTTAATAACGGTGTTAGAATATTCATGACACGAATGCCCACTGCATCGGTGAAGTTGATTGGAAATAACTTTTACCACAATGCAAATGTAGTAACAGCAGCATCACATATGCAGAAAGATAATTTTGAGCCTTAAATGATAACAATCACGATGTAAAATGTTAAAGCCATGAAGCCTACCTGGGCAAATTATTGTAAAGTATCAAGTTTTTTTACTATTCTGCTAAACTGAAATAAGTTGGCTGCATTTGGTAGTGCTTTATCAAAGTACATTGTGGAGGGAACTAGATATTTATTATCTGAAACTAAAAACCTATACCATTCGATATGAATTCAAACAGTGGTCACAATAAAATTAAAACTTCATCACTGTACTCAATCCAAAATGTGTTTGCAGTTGATCATTTTGTAAGTTTTTCTCTAGGAAATAAAATAGATAAAAATGATAAATAAGGGTAAAACACAAAAATAAACAATTTTATTTACTACAAATAGTGTGTAGATACGAAAATATCGGTTTTGTACAATAAATTACAGACTTCCATAATATATACTAGTATAAATAGAACTGACTATGATAAAAATAATACTGTCGACCTAAATACTGACATATTCAAAGTATTTTAGAAAGCTCAACATCGTTATTTCTTGCTCTTAGATCCAGTTATCTTGCAAGACATTACCGTTAAAATTTTCTAGACTAATATTATAGAACTGAAGAGTTTGTTTGTATATTTGAATGCGCTAATTTCAAGAACTTCTAGTCCGATTTGAATATAACTGATTCTTATATTCTACAAGACGGTATACGATTTCAACCTAAATGACTCTTCAAGAGTTAATAGACTTCGCTTAGCCACTAAGAGGGAGTCTTTAAAAGCTTGATCGCGAAATGTGCGGCCTTATCTGCAGGTGATGGATGGGAAATCAATAAGAGACTCAAGAGGCAAACAGTTGGTATAAATTTCCTGTCTTGCGTAATCGTGGCTTAGGATGCACGAAAATATTTTTGTTCTTTCGTGGTCTTGAAATGAAAGAGAAAAATGAGGGATACTGTTTTACAAATAGTGAATGAAGGAAATAAGTTATTGAGATCGTGATCCATAAATAATAATCACAGAATAATAACTTAGTTTAAAAAAAGTTTTGTTTGGACATTTTTTTATGATCAAACAAAATGTGTTTAGATGGAATGTGGATCTAGGTTATTTAAATTAGGCCCAACTATTTTTGTACTTAAAAAAATTCTTATTTAAGTATTTTTTCATACTCTTAAACATACACTCTTAATAAATAATCAGTCTTCTACATTTGAACAGCATAGGTTTTTCGTCACTATAGATGTATGATTTTCAGTATCATCATGATCATCAATTACTGTCCATGATAGAATTATTTTTTCGCCTTCGGTGTTACTTCTTTCATAAATTAAGGACTCTTCCTTAGCTTATCATCGGTTTAAAATTCTAAGCAGCAGTGTCTAGCCAATCTATCAAAATCACGACCGCAAAAAAATTACCACAATCCCATGACAGCACATAATACCCAAAATGATAGCATTTCTACCACAATCAGCACATTGCAAAATTAGCTCTATCTCCTTCACCCAAGGTTCGTTTACCTTTCTCTGCAGCACATTGATCTTGCGATCCTTGATCTCGGAGTGGTCTCGGAACTCAGCCAACTCGTGCGCAGCCGCAAGAGCAGCTGCTGTCTTTTTCTCGACCAACCGGCTCTTCTCGTCGAGACGGGCTTTTAATTCCTCCACCTTGAGAAAAAATACATATTTTACTAACCTAAGCGAATTAGGTAGCTAAAAACAGTGTATCACCACACCTAAATCCGAGGCACCCAAGTTACAAACGTCTTGGTCATTTAGCTTCAATGAGGTCTGGGCTTTAGTTAAAAAAGATCTTCAGTTTTGAAAACACACACACATTTAAAAAAATGCAATGATAAATTACAAATCGTATAAATTAAGGTTTCTTCATTCAATTTTTTAAACAGAGCTCACATTTTATAGGTAGCGGTTGTTGAGGAGCCAGACACTTCTTTGCGTGAGAACTATACTTTTCAATACAACAATACCAGGTAGTTTGTCTGTAACATCATTTCGCGATTGTATTCTATTGTTGTCTCTAAATAAATAAACAATCAAAGCATATCTTACATCAGTCTGCAGCATGCTGTAATGCTCCTCTTTAGCGCAAAGTGACTCCTTCAGAACAGCAATATGGCGCTGATAATCTTGGTGCTGTTCCTCCAAAGCCTTCATCTTCGCCGCCATCGCCAGTATCTCCTGATCTCGCCGCTGGATCTCCAATCGGAACTCATCCAACTGCTCATCATTCCATCCATCCAAAAGTCGATATAAAATTAGACAAATCCAAACAACCGATTAGTAGAACACAATTCAACATCATCAACCAACAAGAAAAAACTATCTACTAAGGCAAAAGTGATGGCGAAAATGATATTGATGTTATAAACTTTATACTACACAATACTGGTTTGTTAATGGTCGTTAGAGGTACAAGTGATGTTAGTACCAAATGAGAAGCACCTCAAGCTTTTATTAATTAAAACGAAATGTTTCCAGCACCTTGAGAACACGGCTTTGGTGTGCAATGGAAGACATTTCGACATTCTCTCATTTACTCATGATTTACATGCAACATTTTATTTAACAATTACTTCGACGATATCTTACTTTAACTTTAAATCCGTATTGTGAACATTTAATAGACTGCTGGAAAACTTTCTAGACTAAATACTAATAAATATGGAAAAGATTGAAGGCTCGATGACGGTAGAAAGCTTTCCAGACTTCTAAGTATTGAAACTTGAGAAAACGTCAGTAGATGCACGGGCGCCTATGTTGTGATACACTTATCTACCGATGCTGTGAGAGAAACTGATGATCCATGACCACTACATGAAGAGGTCGGGTCGTGATGAATGGATGCCGGGACCAAGCTGCACGGATATGATTTGCGATCAACACCGAAAGCACAACATGATCAAATCAAACATTTTTAACGATTATTTAAACAGTTACTCGAAGTTAATTCGATGCATACGACCTCGACAGTCTTTATATTTTAACAGTCTATCTATAATCATCAATTTGGTGTCAGCGTCAATCTCACATGTTCCATCTATCCGTACAATTACATCTATAAATACTCGCATCGCCTAGGGCCCTACTTAACAAAAATATCTCGTTCGACATCTTTCAAGAATATAATTCTTCTTATTCAATAAAAATAGCTTTAACAACGAACAAGTTCACACAAAAATATTACGAGTCAACACAGTCGGTGACCGGCTAAGTTCGGACTTAAAGCGAGAAATTGACACGGTAACCCGTCGGCGCTGGAGTCACAGAGTGGTGGCGCTATAGTATGGGGAGGGGCGCGCGACGCGGGGCGCGGGGCGCGGCGCGCGCGCCGGCGGGGCGCTCGTGCGGCCGTCCTTCATCACGCGCACGTCGTTCAGCAGAAAACTTACTTGTCTCTTGAAGGGAGGGTCGGCTTTATCGTAAAGCGAGGCGTGGGAGGGCGCGAGCGAGGGCGGCGGCGGCGACACGTACGTTGCCAGCTCGCTCTCGAGCAGCGCGACCTGTCGCTCCAGGGTGGCGATGCGCGCCTCCTTGGTCTCGAGCACGGCGGTGAGCGTGGCGCCCGCGGAGCCGCCGGGCAGCCCGGCCGCCGCCAGCGCGCGCTCCAGCTGCGTCTGCAGCGCCCGCAGCGTGTCCGCCGTCGCCTTGAGCTCCTGCCACACGCGACACCGTCAGCCGCCGCCGCCGCCCGCCGCGCCCGACGGCGGCACGACACTTACAACCTACCTACAACAGGCGACGCGTCTCGGCCGCGCCGGGGCTGCCCCTCGACCTACCCCACCGCAGGGCGCTTGCTGACGCTTGGTGACGGGGATCAGAAGCACCTTCGCTCTTGGGCTAGGGCCTACCTACACAATTTTGATAGCGTTCCGAAAAGTTTCGTCCGAGTCGACGGACAGAAGGTCTGGAGAATGAAAAGCAATGGAGGCGGTCGCTTCCATTGGTCACCATGCATCACAGTCACTAGTTCCGCGCCCTGTGGTGGCCGGGTCGACGGGACGCGACTCCAATTTGCGTCTTTTTATAGTGAAATTTTGAAACGGCAATCGCATTGGAGACGCCGCAGCCCCGGGCCTTGGCGGTAAAATAAAATTTTGCATCTAATTTAATGATTGCTCAACTGAATGCCCAATAACAAAATTTACGAGACGGTCTAAGGTTCGTGTGACGGGGACATAATGAGCTGCTAAACATGCAATGTCGTGATTTTGGTCGTGTTTTGTGTGATTTATATTTTTTTCTCTGTGTATATTGGCCGAATTGGAGTTGACGAATTTTGATTTCGATTTTAATTTTGATATTTTGATTTTGTTCAGGTGTGATAAAGGAGGATTGTAAGAAAAGGAAAATTAGTGCTTGGGGAACAAGCTTGAGTGTCACAGAGGCTGAAAGACCGTGTGAGTGAAAAGCGAGAGTTCTCAAGAGTTGTGAAGGCGTCGAACGGTCGTTGAACACTTAAGGCATCGCGACAGACACATTCCGCTCAAGTCAATGAATGAAATGAAACTATCAAGAGCAATTCTAACAGAAACAGAGACGATGATAAAGGTATCACAAAATAAAACGCCCATGTGATAGTAACGACAACTAGTTGACATAAGGAAGCGAAGTGACGTGCGGAACATTCACTAGCTAGTTGGAATGCGGGAATGTTATAGTTATGGTAAAGTTCTGAGTAATGGATAACTATATTGACGTTACTGAGAACTTTATCAATTAAGCTAACGACTAAGCAATCATGCGATGCACCAAATATTACGATAATTACCTGTTTTTGCGCCATTGCTTGCATTTGTTGGAACATTTGTCGTTCTTCCTCTTTCCCTGAAAAAATGTCAACGGTTACCTTATTCTCGTCATCAAAAAATAATGGTTTTAAATTAAAAATAATTTCTAAAATTTTATCGAACCTTAAGTCATGACGGATTTAAACCCGATTGAAAAAAAACATTACCTTATCCGCCATGTTCAAATTTATAGCAAGCACTACGAAACTTTATCATTTATGTAATCTAAATATTATCATTAATATTCTCCAGGTTCACAACTTTCTTTTTTATTGGCTATAATCTTAAACTTGCGATGTAAAGCCTCAGTTCAATGCTATTATTAACTACAAAAACAGCAAGGTTCTTGGCTTGCCGTGCAAACATCACTTCCACCAACCCACTCTGAGCCCACGTGGTGAAGTATGGCTCATACCACCTCATACTTCAGGTGAGGTCTTTGCACGTTTATATGGTTACTGGCTAACTCTACTTTTATATTATTAAGTATGGTAAGAGAAAAGGTAATAATTACATAGCAGCGACGTACCCATCCCCTTATTTTGTAGCATTTCGAGCAGTTTTTTGATGCTTTCATCTCGGGCTTGTAACGTTTGCTTTTGTGTTTCAATCCGCAACTCCAGTTCCTGTGTACAAATTTTCACAACTATTAGCGACATTCAGAAAAAAAGTATATTACATCTCTCAACTGGAAACTTAAAATAGTACCTATATTTGATCTCTCAACTGAAAACTTACAAAGATACCAAACGAGGACTCTTGTTGAGTACCATTACCAAAAACCGGTCAAGTGCACGTTGGACTCGCGCACTGAGGGTTCCGTGACAACTTAACCTGAATTAGGGAATCCACTTACTTCCATATTCCATCATAACTTTGTTTTTCATAGTGTTTGTATAAAAAAAAAGTTATGTTTGCGGTTGTTCAAAATGTGCTATATTTCAAAAACTTTTCGTTTAATCCCGTCCAAATTTGAAAGTATTTGTTAAGATCTACCTTAAATATTTTATTTTAAATTTATACTTGCTTAGTCTAGAAGTTAGATGGGGGGACGCCCATTTTAGCACTTTGGAATCGTCTAGATATGAAACGTTAGACTTTAAAAGAAAATGGTTTCAGTAACCTCTATTTCATTTAAGAAGACCTATCACAAAGCACCCCACACGCATAGGTTTGACTGATTTTTTTTCGGTTTTATTTCCATGTATGGAAACCCCCTTAAATATCATTATTTTTTATTTTTTGTATAAGAATCGTAAAGCGGTTAACAAGATACATATTCCTACTAAATTTCAACAGTGTGATGCTTATAGTTACAGAAAAAAGTGGCTGTGACCTACGGACGGACAGACAGACAGATTTTACGAAACTATAAGGGTTCAGTTTTTTGCCATTCGGCTACGGAACCCTAAAAGAGTGCATGTAATCTTTCAAACTGGAAATTTATAAAGATAACAACCGTGGACATTTGTTGAGTTACCACTACCTTTCTCTTGGTACACTCTTACAACTAAGAGCCGTTTCCTGCAGTATTAGAAGTGTTCACACGGCTGTCAACAGTAGAGCTTGCTTGCGGATTACTTATAAAACGGCGCGCTGTATATTCCTATCGTCCACAGAGTAACCATGGTAACTGTGTTTGTGCATTCTCTTATTATAGACGTGGAACTGCTTTAGTTTAAAACTGGATTAGTAAAAACAAAGTATTGTTTTTTTTGCGAGTCACTGGAAACGGGATGTCTCTATAAATATTAGCGTAAACGCTTATACTATAGAAATCAGTAACTGTACAATACAGAATGTCTCCTTGGAAAACGGCCCTCTTATCTGTAGATTTTGGGATCTATATAATAGATTAGAACATTTCAATAAAACTCCACGCTTTAAGTAAAAGTTACCTATTTCCTGCGTTGCGGTACGTACGGTGTTCGTTTTCTTCAAAGATATATTTAAAAATTACCTAGTAACGACTGCCGTTTCTCTCATATAAACCCATATTGCTATCTCCTTCTGCATATTCCTTCCAATAACGCAAGAGCGGACACTGAATAAACGACTGTTGCATCTCTCACTTTGATAGTGTCCCGTAGTATCGCTACCTCGCGCTGCAGATGTTCGTTCTCCGCATACAAAGCTTCGAGCTGGTTCTGTAGCTCTGGTACTGGAAGAAGAGTAACAAGTTATAGACTGTCGTCTCTCTCACCTTCATAGTGTCTCTTAGTGTCGCTATCTCCCTCTGCAGGCGTATTTCTCCGTCTTCAATACTGCTAAGTCTCCTTAAAGACATGGTGTCTTTCTCACCTTGATAGTGTCCCGTAGTATCGCTATCTCCCTCTGCAGGTGTTCGTTCTCTGCGTACAAAGCTTCCAGCTGTTGCTGCAGCTCTGGTGCCGGTTGACGCATGCGCAATCTGAGTTCTTCTTCTAATTGCCGTACAAGCATTGCTTGTTTCTGGAATAAGAATTATGGAGGTTAGAAAATTTTGGTAATCTGATTAAATTCTACGAATAAAAGCATATTGATTCAGAAGTTAAACTTTTTTCAATTCCAAACACTTAGTGCCAGGCTTTACACCGTTATAAACTACTAATTGACCAAATTGGAAATAATTTCACAATGTCGGCATTCAATAATGCCGGTTTGTTTTTCGAAATAGTCGGATAAAAATATAAGTCTTTCTAAAACCAATCCTTCAGATCAGCTATACTATGCGGCCGACCGAGCCTTTATGAGTGACCTGCCAGCCTTACCTAACAATCTTATCATGGAGAGGAAAATGGGGATCAAAATTTTCGCGTTCACATACTGCAACTTTCAAGCGTTGCACACTCACGCAAGTGTAAAAATTCAAGTTGCGGATCGGAGTATTACAACGTTTTTGTGGCCTTTACAAAAAAAAAGTTTGAGTACCTATCGCGGCTTTAGCATCTCCGTTTCTTTGGCGGAAACAAAAGTGAAGGTAAATTCTGTTGCCAAATATTTATATTTCCTGACAGCTCATTTAAAAAACAGTCTACTCATCGATAGTTTATTTTATAATCCTGACCGTTCTCCGTAAAGGGAGAATATGAGCGGACACAAAAGCTTTCGATTAAGGGAATACGATATATGGCCGCAAATTTCCAACGCCCAATAGTATGATATCGTCGTCAAAGGGAACATATTAGTTCGGCCGCGTAGTGACAAGCTCGTTTGGAGCACATTAGGCCACAGTGGTTGTTATAGCGGAGTTGGAAATACCGGGTATGTTTAGAATTATATGTTTCCTTCATTTTACACATACAGGGTGACAAAAGAAGGTTTTGCCGAATTAAGTAGAGGGCCAAAATTCGAATCTTAATATTTTATTCTGACTTTCCATACATGATCATCAATGTAGCTGACTAATTTGTGTGATGCATATAAAAATGGATACAAGCTTTTCACTGCGACTTCATAGTAGAATTTGATGTATTGATGATTTTATTCGCATCTTGAAATTCAGCAATACCTTAATACCTATATGTATATACCCTGTGTAAATTTAATAATGTAAAGTTGATGTATGTATGTGTTAGTTCACCATCAGTCATTTAGCTCTCTAACTGCCTATTTTTAAGTTACTATAAATTTGTGTTGATTTCTTTTTCAGCTCTACACACCGAAAACTCAAGATAACAACTGGGTATTATAAAGAAAAAAAATCTACTCTGATTTAATTATTTTTTTTCATAGAACGATACAAATAAAAGGAATTGATGGTAGTGAGACCTGTATCTTTAATTTGTAGACATTCTATCATTTCATAAGTTATGGGAAGCGAAGACACTGGAGAGAAATTATTTCACACACACACACACACACACACACACACACACACACACACACACACAAAGGAAGCTAGTGAGGTGTTTTTTTTTAGATAGGTTGTTTCTTTTTTCAATATGTATTGTTTTCCTAATTCATTTAAATTTGTTGCTATTTGTATATTTTAAGCCCTCGTAACTAAAACCCTCGCACAAGATCTAATGACACAAGATGGGAGTGGCTGAAAATCAGCGTTGACTTCTGCCAACACTAGCTGAGCCACTTCCACTTGCTCGCCTAGTTTAAGCTATAATTTTAAGAAATTGTGATAGAGATAAGTTCTTTTTTGTATGGGAAGCAATAAACGCATTTTATTTATTTATTTACATTCAGTTTCAAGTCATACACATAAGCAAATGGATTATCCGTGTCGAAATTCGTGTCCGTAATTAACAAACAAAACATATTCACATCACAATACGTGAATAAAATTAGCGCGAGCTTTAGACAATCTTCCAAAGCTTTTACGAAGAATTGTTACAAAGTATATTCTACATTGCAAGTCGGATAAAGAAATCCCCTCTTTTATGTGCCTGTAAAGATATCTTCAATACGCGATTACTGCTTTGTATTCAAAACTGGATCCATTGTAACGTTTTATTAACTTCAGCATTCTTTTTCCATTTTTTATGGAGAATGTATTCGCTTTTATTGCTAGTGAGTGCAACTATGTACCTGCTGGGATACATATTTTTTTTAAATATTGCATTATTATATTATTTAGTAACAAGTTAATATGTAGTCGCCGCTCCGAGTTCCCGGGTTCGATTCCCGGTCAGGTCAATATAGAAATCGAAATTTTCTATATTGTCTCGGGTCTGGGTGATGTGGTACAACCGTTGTGTCTGATTTCCATAACACAAGTGCATTAGCTACTTACTTTGGAATCAGAGCAATGTATGTGATTGGTGTCCAATAATTTAAAAAAAAAGAATATTTACGTAAAAAAACCGGAGGAGCACAGGATTGATAGCACTAAACCTTCATAAAATGAAACAATGTTTATTACTGAATATTGTTTAACTAGGATCGTACGAGGTCTCTGGTCCCTAACCATTTTTAACGATAATAGCTTGCACGCACGACACAATCTTCAAACAAATAGCAAGAGGAGGTACAAGCGATTTTCGATCTTAAGGTGGTTAGGCAAGTATGACCTCAATTCTAAACTCATACCTCCTTTTTCTTAACCATAACAAACTAACATTGGTTCTATAATAAAAGAGCGGGCAGGTCACGACAACTAACCGTCGAACTCCTATAATTAAAACTGTCTACTCCACTCAACAAAGTAAAGCGTAAGCCCGAACTAGTGACAATGCTAAATTCATCCTTAAGCTTCCGAAATAGGGACTAATTAAGGATTTGTAAAGTTTAATATACACTGAGAAGGGTAGTAGTGACGCATAAGTAGCGCGTTAGAATCATATCGATAAATCATCAATTCATTTTTATATTTATAAAAAAAATGCTGGACCTGATAATTAATAATGACACCTTCAGGTCTAACTGCTTCCCCTTAAGATTTCTGGCTACGTAGCTGTTGCAGAAAGGTGGGAAAGTATGTTATTTTTTTAATATGCGTCAAACAACACACCAATAGCCTGGATTCGAAGTACGTTTTTTAGGGTTCCGTAGCCGAATGGCAAAAAACGGAACCCTTATAGTTTCGTCAAGTCTGTCTGTCTGTCTGTCTGTCTGTCTGTCCGTCCGTATGTCACACCCATTTTATTCTGTAACTATAAGCATTACACTGTTGAAATTTGGGAGGAAGATGTATCTTGCTAACCGCTTACCGATTCTTATACAAAAAATAAAAAATAATGACAGTTAAGGAGGGGCTCTCATACATGAAACTAAAACCAAAAAATTTTTTTTTTGTCAAACCTATGCGTGTGGGGTGTCTATGGATAGGTCTTTTAAAATAACATAAAGGTTTCTAAAACTATTTTCTTTTAAAGTCAAACGTTTTATAGCTAGACGCTTCCAAAGTGGTAAAATGAGCGTCCCCCCCATCTAATTTCTAAACCAAGCAAGTGTAAATTTTGAAAAAAATATGTAATGTAGATCTTAATAAATACTTTCAACGAAAATTGGTTTGGACGGGATCGAACGAGGAGTTTTTGAGATATAGCACATTTTCAACAACCGCAAACATAACTTTGTACTTCATACAAACACTATGAAAAACAAAGTTATGTTTGTAGTCAACAAAATATTGTGGTATTTTACTAAGTAAAAGTAAATGGATTGCCTAATTCAGTTAAAGTTGGCACGGAACCCTCAGTGCGCGAGTCCGACTCGCACTTGGCCGGTTTTTTTCTCGTTTTACGAAGTACCAGTACATTGCGGTATAGATCTTTCGGCCGACACGGCGAGTATTAGAACTAATGCTATCATCTTACAAAATGCGGTTTACAGATATGTTGTAGCCACTAGTGTAGCCAAATCTCCCCAATCTTACGATTACCCCATTTTCCTAATATCTCCTTGATATTTCATTTTCGTTACACTTTTTGTTTAAAATAAAATGATTATTTTTAAATACCGTAAGTAAACTCCATAAATGAAGTTATGCTTTTTAATGGTTTATTTATAGTGTTTATAGAATTGATTTGTGTTTTAAATCGGTCAAACATATATGATATACTCGATATACTGTACCATCATGCTCATACTCCGACGACAACGTCCTTGGTGTAGTGGTTAAGCACGCTGGGTTTCAAGGCGTCGGCGCTCCGAGGTCCCGGGTTCGATTCCCGGTCGGGTCAAGATAGAAATCTTAATTTTCTATATTTTCTCGGGCATGGGTGTTGTGGAACCACCGCTGTGTCTGATTTCCATAACACAAGTGCATTAGCTACTTACTTTGGAATCAGAGCAATGTATGTGATTGGTGTCCAATATTTATTTATTTATACTGGTTTAAATAAGCACCCTTTTCCTTGACTTTGGCATGATTGGGTAAAAACTATTAGTTTTCTGAACTCCCTGAATCAAGGGAGATTTTTTTGCATCGGCTACCCTGACTGAATGCTAGCGCCTCCCTGTCAATGCCATCTATCGGCCAGAACATCCTATTCGGGCTGTATCAACAATATACAGGTTGTTGCTTTAGTCAGTGACATCCAACTCAGGGATGATCATATGAGTTATGCTTATTCTAAAAAAAACTGTAAATTATATGCTAGTTTTATAAAAGAAAACCTCTCCACAACACTCTTAAAAACTTCAAAACGAATGGGGAAACTCGCACCCTCGCACGTAGCTAGCGCGTATCTACGAAAAATTATGCCGTAGCTAGTAAGCTACGAAGAGGCTGTATTTTTTGGCATCAGTATCGTATGTACAGCCACCCCTTAGTCACTCGTCGCTGACCAAAATAACACCCTGTATGTTTGTCAATCTCAAATAAAGAAAAGAAACCCACATCAAAGAGAAGTAAGTTATATTGAGGAAAACCTTAGTATTGTTTGGGTGGAACTTTGTAATTTGTCCCGAAGGTATACAAATCTCTTTTCATTATGTTTCAATGCTGAAAACTTCTTAAGCGGTGTAGAAAATGAAATTTTCTCAGACACTTTAATACTTGTATAAATATAAATCGGCTTCCTTCGTTTTAACCCATTGTTAAATATATGTAAAAATATTTCCTTCGGATATTGCGACAGCCATCTCGCAACATTGATTATGTCACGCAGTCTACGCGATAAAGTAAGCGCTTGCAGAATTCAACAGGTTCGCTAATGTGACGGTGGCCGAGTGGTATAGGCATACGCCCGGATAGCGTAAGACATGGGGTTCGATCCCTCGTCTGTCACAGCCAAAGTTGCTTTTTACAAGTGCAATTTATACTCTAATCTAGCTAATTGATAACGCTTCACTAGAATGGTTTAGAATGTTCATATTTTATATTTATAAAGATGAAATCAGAAACCAAAAAGTTGTCAATTTTCAAGTTGAATTTATTCTGTAATGAATAACTACTTGGCCCACTGTTGCACAAACAGGCGGGTGGATGGCGCTAAACGTCACGCGTAATAACGCACCAAAAGCACGGTAGCTCAATTGGTAGAAAGTTTGGCCTGGTTAGCCAAAAAGTTGCTAGTTCAAGTCCCGCCCGTGCGCAAATTGGTTTCATGGATGTTAATTTATATCAAAGCATTTTTATGAAACGCCCCGAAAAATTCTCACTTCGAAACCGAAAATTCTTAGTCGTTTCTCGTAGTATTGGAATAACTTTGTTAAAGTTATTTTGAAGACGAAGCTATTATAAAGACAGAATGTGGCGGTAAGATAAGATACGATTCTCATACAGGGTGTTATTAAAACAATAACACAACATAATTGACTGTTATTATTCTAAGGCTGTCACAAGCAATAATTCATTAAGTCAAGTTAATTACTTTACGTAGTGAAGCAACTAGGGGTGTCTACGATTTGAAACAAAATCTCCCTTCAAAATATTAAAAAAAAGGTATTCCTAATACAATATAAACCAACTATGATAATATTAATAGTCCCTTTACTCTAGCCGATTTTGACTACGGTGGCCAGTCACAACGACTCACTTACTGCGCGGGACATATTATAGTGCACAAGTGTGTGCGGAAACACTGGTGCACTCTTTATTCCTTTCACTCTCATAGCCCGGTGGGACAGCAAACTGACACGACTGGAGAAAGATCAGCCGTAGGACGAACGGCTTTACGTGCTTTACGAGGCATCGGGATGAAACACCGACAACTTTCAAGCTCCAGGTTGTCCTAAGAATTTCTGAACAGAAAATCCCAGTACATACTTTACAGTTTTTAGGGCGCTAGACCCTACCCGGGGATCGATCTATGACGCAGCCGTCGCTTTAAACCGAATTATTCATTACAGTACCGTTACCATGAGTTTACTCGATAGCAACGACGTTTTTATTCGCTAGCGACGACGTAAAAAAAGTCCATGGAAAATTGTGCAGCGCCTCTAGCGGTCCCTGGCAGAACTAAAATTTTCGATACAAAAAGTGACGTCGTCGCTAGCGATTAAAACCGTCGTTGCTATCGAGTAAACTCATGGTAACGCTATCGAGTAAACGCGTCATAATCATTGAACATCTAACATGCAGCGTTAAGGATTTCTACCATCAGCTCAGCTCCATAAAATGGGGACTATGAAATGTAGAGACATGTCAACATTAAGAACAAGTACTGGTACAAATGTGATGCACGTGTTTTTAAAATTTGAGGTTTTTCCTCGATTGCACTAAGATCCCATCATCAGATCCCGACTTGGCAACAATGGGAGCAACTAGAAGGTAAACTTTCCCAGTAGGTGAAATTGTTTTTCAAATCGGTTTACAAATGACTGAGATATGAGGTCACAAACATACAAAAAAAACAACACAGTCGAATTGTCTACCTCCTCCTTTTTGAAACGTCAAAGTGATGCCTAATGAGAAGCATGGTTTACCGTTTCAGTTAGGTTTATAGTAACAGAAACATCACCCACCGTTAAAGATATACTATAGTAAGATGGTACCTATAATAGTATAACCGATCCACAATACCCACCCACCGACCTTACCTTAACTTTGGCAAATTAGCGTCACGTTAGTGCAAGCAATCTCGCAATATTCATGACGTCACGCAGCCTACGCGTTAAAGTAAGCGCTTGCAAAATCCAACAGGATTGCTAATGTGACGGTGGCCGAGTGGTATAGGCATACGCCCGGATAGCGTAAGACACGGGGTTCGATTCCTCGTCTGTGACACAGCCAAAGTTGTTTTCACAAGTGCAATTTATATTATTAAGTTTGTATAGCGACAAAACACTAAAAAACAAACATGTAATTATAGCATCACGCTCTTTCTTTTGTCCCTGTTAGTATTACTTTCTTTGCGCCACTTATATATTGTGTATTTCCTCCGTTTAGACTTATGGATGACTGATATAATGCTTTTGGCATTAAAGTCCGCCGTAAGTACAGTTTGTGCATGAATAAAACGCCAATAGTGCCAACCCTACAAATATGTCCTACCTAGTGATTTATGTATGTCATACAACCGCCTACGCTTTAATTCGCAGATATGATATCACTTCACATGATACGACACGGTTAGCTACGCACAGCATTTTTACATGTGGTATATTGCGTCCTTAATCACTTGAGATGGTCTACTTTCGTATACATATTTTGTATTACACATTAGGATAAGCACTGAAATTGCAGTTAATCAATTTCTCTAAGTAACAGGAGATCCCGATTGAAAATTGTTTTACGAGACACAAATGTCAAATTACAACAGGAATTATAATATGTAATGTAACTATTACATCCAAGGACCTTTTCTGACGTAGTAAATAGTCCTAGCGAGGTTTAGGATTAAAGTTACGAGTGTCGACATACCGCAAGTCTCAAGGGAAATTAGTTCCGGGTAGTATTTTGTTCTTAATGTTCCATTTTACAATTTTTACGCCGCAGTAAAATAAATATCCTTTAATAATAAATAAATAAATATCCTTTGGACATTCCCACACATCGCCATCTAGTCCCAGAGTAAGCTACTCAAAGCTTGTGTTATGGGTGCCAGACAACGGATATAATACTTAAATACTTTTTGTTTGTAAATAAATACATGATATACATAGAAAACACCCAGACCAATACAAACAGACATGTTCATGCACACAAATGTTTGTATTGTGCGGGGATCGAACCCGCACCCGCTGCGTAGTAGGCGATTTCTCGACCACAAAGCATGTGTTATTACAACTTGGAGTAGAAATATGACAAAAAATTCTAAATATATTCATGTAATAAACTTGTGAGACTCAAAGCAGCATCTTAGTTTCTGCCATCTTGATCGAAAATACTAAACCCTTACCCATTTACTCATAATATCAGCCTGGTGAACCCATTTTAACTATTCCACATTTGTCTCGTTCTTTCTTGGCGCTATCATCATTTGACAGAAAGTGATAAAACAGTGTGATAACAAAAATAGGTATATTAGACTGTTTAAATTATTATGAATAAGGGTGTAAATATGCATTTATTGAACCTTCATTGTTCAAATAGCAACATACAAAACGCACAAGACGGCATGAAACTACGCAATTGATGGCCACTTTTCTCATTCCCGGAAAGCCTAACACCTTTTCCACTAACTTACAATGAGCCACAAAGCACGGCCAATTTGAGCTTTATTACATGCCTCTTAAGAAACAAACTTTAGTATATTTTGTTGTGTACTGTATCTAAATCGGTACCCTCCCGACCCTTTCCGCTACGGCCCATTTTCTTCCTAATTCTACACAAATCGATACCTCCAAGGCCTATATTTGTTTGATACAAAACATTTGTGTGTAACTTTTGTAAGTGATGCGAAACAGAATAGTTGATAAAAGACTATCGATGGTATAGGTGCAAGTATTGATAATGGCTTATTAGCAATTTTGTTGAAATTAAAAAAAGGCATATATACAATATAGGCATTGCTAAGCAACGCAGAAACGGAGCCTATATCATCGGCTCCTCTCCACGTGGAAACGGCTTTGTTTTTAAAATGGGTAGGTATTAAGATTATTTTTTAGTCATGTATGTCTTAGTTTCAATTTGTACGTAACGTAAGATCATGGTGTGAATAGAAGCTTTTTTTTCCAGTACAATAAGATAATAATCGAGGCATTTTACCACCTTGGAAGCGTCCATCTCGCAAATGTTAGACTTTAACAAAAAATGGTTGTGGAAACCTCAATGCTATTTTAAGATACCCCCCCCCCCCCACACTTTTAGAGAGAACCCCGCACGCAAAGGTTTTGGCAAAAAAATTTTTTTGTCTTAGTTCCATGTATGGAAAAGCCGGGCTCAAAACTCATTTTTTTATTTTTTGTATGCGAATCGTGAAGCGGTTAACAGAACACACCTACCTACCAATTTGAACTGTGTAAGGCCAATAGTTTCAGAATAAAGTGGCTGTGACAGACAGACAGATTTGACGAAACTGTATAGGGTTCCGTTTTTTGCCATACGGCTACGGAACCCTAAAAATGTTTTTGCAACTTCTCCTACTTCAAGGTCACACAAAAATATCGACAACAGAACATCTCTAATTTACGTGACAAAGGACTGATACGGGGTTGTATTAGTGAAACTTTATACCTAAACATAAGTATGATATCTGTGAAGGCTGTTGTACGAATAGTAAGCTGCCTTTTCTCTATAAAATATACAGTGTGTTAATTTTACACTTGATCAAACTTTCAGGAAGTGTTCTACTCTCCGTTTTGAACAACTTTTACTATAGGACCAAATTCGAAATCGAGAAAAAAAAATAAGCCGTTCCATACATTTTCTCCGAGATGAAATGAGTTGGATGAAATGGTGATGAAAATGTATGGAACAGCTTGAGATATAAATCGATATCGCTCAACATGGATTTAAATGAAACCGTTTTCACTGTGTAACGCAATATTAAGGAGGACATGATAGGAGTAAGATCGATCTATCGAATATGTATGGACGATTCCAAACATACTGAAGAAAAATATATATCCCAACCTGTGAACAGGAAAAAGATATCATCGTGGATATAAATACATTGAAATATATTATATCCCGAAGTGAAAAGCCACCTTAATGGATATAGGACGGTGACGGAGCAGTTTTATAATGGCCGTTGAAGCGGTACAAGAGTTAGAAGTGGTATTTGAGGTCCTTTAGGTGTTTGAGGGGGTGCCCTTTAAAGGCAAAGAAACGGTGAATTATATGGGCGATCATCCTTTATTATTTGGATTTCAGAGCTAGTTCAAGTGCACGTATGAGTTTTTATTGGTGACTGTCAATGATACTGTATAATTTATGTTTAATGCGTAAAATTTAGCCTTTGGTCAACGGGTCTCCAATCTAGAACTTTTTGCCCTGCCCATCGACCAAAGGCAGCTGGAATAATTATTTCCGTAGCATCATTGTTTTGACACATCTTTGCTTAATTTTGTCTCGTTACTTAAAAAATGTTTCCGTAAATATTTTAAAGATATTTTTAAATAAGTCCCGCCATCTTGACGTCAAGATCGCGGGACCATTGTGGATGCTTTAAAGTACAACGTTAAATATCCAACTAAATACTCTAAACTTTAGTGCTAATTTTCTGCCGATCGATTCTAAATAAGAAAACCCTACGTTATATTTAAGATGTTTTCTGTAATTATTTATTGCTTATGGAGTGCAATAACTAATTTTAATTGTTATTATTAAATATTACATATCTGCTGCGGTTTAAAATTACACAAAAACGCTTATAAAAAAAGTAAAAAAGGAGTATGGTTGCATTAGTTACATCATGTATCAAGCGTATTTTTCCTGTCATTAATGTCTTGTGCTTATTTAAAATAAGCCACGGTGACGGATCCAACAAAATAAAAATCGGTACACTCGTTATCTAGTAAATGGTGTCACTAAGGAAATAAATACTTCCAGCGGTGAAATCGCCATTTTGATGAAACCCAAAGGTCCACAGACAAGACCGTAGGATCACACTGGATGCAGACCACTCACAACCGCTGTGGCAAACGGTAGGGGATACTATACCTACTGCCCTCTAAAATACAACAGGGGTCAGTGAGGATACCTATGTACTTATGTTAACGGTTCCTTTGGCTGATAATGATGATGACGCGTAATATTTGGACATGATTTATATTGTAAAGTTATAAAAACACAGCACGGCATCGGCAGAAAAAAAATATTTATTACTTTTTTCCATCACTTACTAACTAAAGTATCGGCCAATAAAATACGATAGGATTAAATATACTAAATGTACCTCCATCAGCATTTGTTTACAAAGTTCAGCACGCAATATTCATAAACGGAAATATGCCTTTCAGAGGTTTTCACTAATAATATAAACAAATTGCTTTTAATTGAACGTTCAATTTCAAAAATAACCAAGTCGAATACGTATGAAAGGTTCCTTAGGGTTAGGTCATTTAATAACGGTTTAAACAGTTTTTTTTTAATCTCTTGCAGGATAAAGATATATTGCCAAAACAAAAATAACGAAAGTAAGTAGGTGCCTACTTAGGAAAGCATCATTTTTATAATTTTCCATCAAAACACTAAATAAGATCTAAAGATATTTTTTCCGTACGTGTAAAAAGCATAAAAAAGTACTTTGGTTACCTACAAGATTTTTTTAAAAATAATAGTGTTTCATTTTGATATTCCTCATAGGATTATCAAACCACTTATCGAAAAAACCCACATTAGTAAGTCGTTAACTGTGGCGTGACTGAACGTGAGATCGTATCGCCATCGATTCTAGCTCGACTGTAAATCGATTCGGTAACGATTCTGTGTGGAAATAACTCATTTCAGTCGGCGGAGAGCGGTTAAATTTTAAACCGGGGTCACCAGGGTTCGTTGACCCCGTCATTTATTTTACTTTAGGTTGTTTTTTTTAAACTGGAACTGTCTCTTGATGGAGAAAGAAAAAAATATAAAAGAAAATAAACAACAGGCAATAAAATGTACATGCTTCTAGTAACGACTTCAAAGTTTCCCCTTTCAGAATCGATTTTATCAACGATAGAATATCAGTATCATGATATGCCTCGCGCTGTCACGAATTATGCTGAGCGGCGACCTCTTTACACATAGGTACCTATTTTATATACTGATGTCAATATCTAATAATAATTTATAAATTAATAAATTCATTTCTAAATTGATTATTTTTAATAACTTTTTTTGTAATATGCACGAAACTTATGTGTCAAATAAAATAATTTCTATTCTATTCTATTCTAGATAAGTAATATTTGACAATTCTTTCAGTCTTGCACGTCGCTATTCGTCGGACCAGTAGATCCCATCTACGTCACATTCCCATTTTTAGGGTTCCGAAGCCGAATGCCAAAAAACTGTCTGTCTGTCCGTTTGTCCGTATGTCCCAGCCAGTTTATTCTGAAATTATTAGTATTACACAGTTGAAACTTAGTAGGTAGATGTATCCTGTTAACCGCTTTATGATTCTCGCACAAAAAAGAATAAATAATGATATTTCAAGGGGGGCCCCCGTACATAAAACTAAAACCTTAAAATTGTTTTTGTCAAACCTATGCGTATAGAAAAGGGTTTATGGATAGGTCTTTTAAAATAACATCGAGGGTCCTAAAACCATTATCTCTAAAAATATAACGTTTGAGAGATAGACGCTTCCAAAGTGATAAAATGGGCGTGTCCTCATCTAACTTTTAAACTAAGCTAGTGTAAATTTTGAAAAAATACATAGGATTGATCATGACACGAAGAGAGAATAGACTTTTAACAAAAAATGGATTGAATGAGATCGAGTAAGTAGTTTTTGGAATGGAGGATATTTTCAATAACCACAAACATAACTTTGTTATTCATACAAATACTTTAAAAAACAAAGTTATATTTGCTGTCAACAAAATATTGTATTATTTGGGCTAAGTGGAAGTAAGTGGATTTCTAATTCAGTTAAAGTTGGCACGGAACCCTTAGTTTGCAAGTCCGACTCGCACTGTCCGGTTTTTAATAGAACATAGCTATTAAGTACTCATATTTATTACAAATACTCGATTTAATATGGGCAATTGACCTATATAATGTCGATAATAAGCCAACTATGATAATAATGATTAATAATACTATAAATATTATAGTGGAAAGTTTATATTCTTTAGCCTTGTTGGTTACTTAAATAAATAACAAAGTAAGTTGTAACGTTATGGTTAATTTGCATTTATTACAAAGTTCATCATGAACATTGCAGTATTTTTAAAATCAACGCTAAGTATAATATTATATTTGCCGCTCTATTAACGATATCTCTATTAACTATATATAATTGAAAAAAAAAACAGATAAATAAATATCTTTTGGACATTCCCACACATCGCCATCTAGTCCCAAAGTAAGCTACTCAAAGCTTGTGTTATAGGTGCCAGACAACGCATATAATACTTAAATACTTTTTGTTTGTAAATACATACATGATATACATAGAAAACAACCAGACCAATACAAATAGACATGTTTATGCACACAAATGTTTGTATTGTGCGGGGATCGAACCCGCAACCCGCTGCGTAGTAGGCGATTTCGCGACCACTACACCAGACGGGTCGTCAATACCTTTTTTATGTATATTATATTTGATCAAATTCATAAAAATATACATATAGAGGTACAAAGGCATTCCATGAGAGGAAATATGTGACAATATAAGAGTATTACTTCAGCTGCATAAAAACGTAAAAAATCGCGAGTACGCTACCACTGCAGAGTTGCTACGGTGCTACGAAAAAGTATTTTCTTTTTCCAGGCTTTCCCATAGGTAGTTGAAAAAGCACCCTTGAAACCCATCGCCTGAAAACCTACGCCAAATGAAAATAGCTGTTACTATGTTAAAAACAAGGATGACATTGGAATGGCTAGGATATGAAGCAAGAGTGACCTACTCGACTCATGGCAAAGATGTACGACGGAGTGCTACGAATTTACAGTGCTACGAAAATATCGGGCTTTTACCTCCGTAGCAGCTGCGAAAACATACGTCATTATGAGGAATGAAAGCAGAAGCAAAATGACAAAATGACGTTAGTGGTAAAAAAAAATCCTCACTTTTAGTTATTTTCAGGACATGTACGTCCAAAACCAAGATTAGAGTTTTAAAATATTAATATTGTGTTTATCTTTTTGACAAAAACTTGTTTTTCGTCGAACGTTTTACGATCCTTAAAAATAGTTAATTCATTTTAGGTTCGTGTTAAAATCTTATTGGTGTAATTCGACTAAGAACTTCGCGCAGCTATCTACTTAATTAACAAGATTATAAAAATCCAATAAAACAATGGCTACCGCTCCAAGTGCACACTTATTAAAAAATAACAATAGCGAACTACCCTCCGCTTAATGAGATCATAGTTGCAGCATCTCGTTCAAAAGTACCAGGGCGGCAGAAATCTACGGAGGTCGCTCGTACGAGATCCGAGGTCGTCGCCCCGCGGGGTGGCGCCACTGCCGCGCTTCATTGATCCACCGACAACCGAAAATAGCGATTACGCAACGCGCCATTCAGGCTGTTCGCTTTTTAATTTTCAACCCATATTGCTGTAACCTGCTTGGTGCAAGCTGTAAGAAGAATAAAAAAGTTGCAACCGCTTTTGTTGTTCGTCGTTAGGTGCCAACGCTAGCCATATTAAAAAAGTTAACCAAAAGGAGGTTACCCGGAAATATATGAAAAATATTATATTCATAGAATATTTAATAGTGAAAAGATGATCTGGTTAACACGTTATCATTTCATTTCTTGGAATGTATTCTACAATTTCCTCATTATTTATTTGTAACCGAAGTGTGACAAAACAAAAAAAAGGTCATGTATTTGAAAATGATATTGACTTGGGTAAATCTTCGATTGTAAATTGAATCAGACGCTTCAGAATTGATAAAAAATAAATCATGTTACATCATGAAATGTTTAAAATCACACCCAACAATATAATTATTTGGGGTCAATATCAAAAAATGTTACATTTTATAGCATTTGACTCTATCATCAGAGTATCGGCCGATTTAAAGCAGTTACTTTATAAGATAGATGACTAATTATTTCAAGTAAGGCACCATGAGCATGATCTTAATGTTTAAATATCATGAATATTTAAATCAATCCTGTTTTTAAGCATTATAGATCTAATAAAATTAAAACGGACATTCAAGAAACCAAACCGTCACGCAAAATTTTTTTTTCTTTTGAAGTACGGATCCCAAGAAACGAAATGTAATACAGAAAGAACATCGTGAGAAAATGTTTATTATGTGTCGTATGTTTAGGTTGAATAGACGCTATTATTAGAATGAACGGTTTGGCTACGTCAACTTTTATTTTGAGGTTATTTTATAGCTTTTCTGCTTGATAATAAAACATGATTCAGTTAGAATGGTTGCCTAATTTCTAACACTTCTTTAAATGCTAAAGGTTTGTGATACTTTGGTGTTATTTCATGAAAAAATACTGAATGTAAGTATTTTTATGGAACTATACAAATATATTAACGGTATAGACCATAATATCAGAATAAAACTTTTATGTCTACTTTATTTAAGCACGTGTGAAATAAAATGCATTAGTTAAAACAACAGAGTAAGGAAGGGAATATTATTTAGGATACTTCTTGAGTAGCTGTATGAAAGATCACGTAAAATAAATATTGTATACTTTTCATATGCTATTGGCATTTGCTATGATATGTTTTACACATAAGTCGATGTTAAGAATGATAAAAACTGATTTTGCATACCTAACGACCTTCGTGGTTTAGTGGCTAAGCACGCTGAGTTTCAAGGCGTCGCTGCTCCTAGGTCTCGGGTTTGATTCCCGGTCGGATCAATATAGAAATCAAAATTTTGTTTATTATCTTGGGTCTGGGTGTTGTGGTACCACCGTTGTGTCTGATTTCCATAACACAAGTGCATTAGCTACTTACTTTAAGATCAGAGCAATGTTTATGATTGGTATTCAATATTTATTTATTTATATATTTATTTATAACAACAAATCTACAACGTCCTAATGACACAAGTATTAATGTATAACGTATACAAACATTACGAAAATTACAGTAAATTTCATGCCAGCTGTATACCTAAGTGAATGTCAAGCACGTATCGCTTACTTGTGTCAGTTCCGATCTATTAATTTAAATAATTTATAGTTCGCTGCGCTTACGCTTCGCTACGCATGACTCACGTTACTCGTAAGGCCAAGATCACATAAACAAGCTAATTTTATTCTCAACTGGTTAACGAAAGCATGAGAGAATATTGCATCTATACTAATATTATAAAGTTGAAGAGTTAGCTTCTTAGTTTGTTTGTGTTATGATTTTAGAATTTATATCGATATATTTACACATCTCGGAACATTTCTGGATAATTTAAGTTTTAATATTACTTTAAAGACACCGTAATACTAGGTATTAAATTCCATCATATCCGCCTACGCATTTAGTAAACACCTGTAGAAATAAAAGCATAATAAATCTTTTGATCGTATGATTTATTTTTAATATTTTGTTTTCACTGTAATTCATTTTTAAATAATTAGAGATAATTATGTTACATATTACAATTTTAAAATGCATTAATAAATAATTGTCATAAGAAGTACATCAGTTGGCTTCTACCGGCTGATAAAAATAGAAACGGAAGTTGTGTATAGCATCTTTGTTTAATTTATTTGGAGTATTTCATATTATTTGTTATTATCCTAAAATATATTTAGATAGCTTGGTTAAGTCCTGTATTTTAAAGATAGGCAGTAAAATAATTGTCAATTTAAAATACTTACTGGCCATTTCCGGCAGCGTGCCGCCCATAACGGTCGTTAAAATGGCGGGAGATTTTGGCGGGAATTATTGGCGGGAAATCGTGAATATAAAATGGCGGCACGCGGTTGGAAGGGCAGTCTTTTTCGATCGCTTGAATGGGCAAGTGGTAACTCTGTGCGTGCGACTACAAGTGTAAACTAGTATAATAAAAGTGTAATCTCTAGTTTAATTGTATTGTAATAAACAGTTATAAGTGAATTGTTGGAGTTTTTATCATCTCAGAAGAGGGAGTCACCAAAAATAAAAGGTACGTAATGAGTGATTTATTGTTTTATTCGGAATGTGATTATTCATGTTTTATGAGTAACTGTACCTTTTGAACACGCCCACGTGTTTTTCCTCTTTTTGAAATTTACTGCTTATCACAGCCCATTCGTTTTACTTAAACTTTGATGAAGAGATAAGTAGGGGGCGTTCTAGGTGTGCTTGCTGACTTGCTGGCAGGACCTTGCTGGCTTGTTAGGTGAGCCACCTAGGCGTCGGAGGACTATGTATGTCCACACGTAAGGGGCGTTCTAGGTGTGCTTGCTGACTTGCTGGCAGGTTCTTGCTGGCTTGTTAGGTGAGACACCTAGGCGTCGGAGGACTATGTATGTCCACACGTAGGGGGCGTTCTAGGTGTGCTTGCTGACTTGCTGGCAGGACCTTGCTGGCTTGTTAGGTGAGACACCTAGGCGTCGGAGGACTATGTATGTCCACACGTAAGGGGCGTTTTAGGTGTGCTTGCTGACTTGCTGGCAGGACCTTGCTGGCTTGTTAGGTGAGCCACCTAGGCGTCGGAGGACTATGTATGTCCACACGTAAGGGGCGTTCTAGGTGTGCTTGCTGACTTGCTGGCAGGACCTTGCTGGCTTGTTAGGTGAGCCACCTAGGCGTCGGAGGACTATGTATGTCCACACGTAAGGGGCGTTCTAGGTGTGCTTGCTGACTTGCTGGCAGGACCTTGCTGGCTTGTTAAGTGAGCCACCTAGGCGTCGGAGGACTATGTATGTCCAAACGTAGGGGGCGTTCTGGGTGTGCGTGTTGACTTGATGGCGAGATCTTGCTGGCTTGTTAGATGAGCCACCTAGGCGTCTGAGGACTATGAATGTCCACAAGTAGAGGGCGCACTAGGCGTGCTTACTGACTTTCTAGCGAGGCCTTGCTGGTTTGTTAGGTGAGCCGCCTAGGCGTCTGAGGACTATGAATGTCCACACGTAGAGGGCGTGCTAGGCGTGCTTACTGACTTGCTGGCGAGACCTTGCTGGCTTGTTAGGTGAGCCGCCTAGCGCCGGAGGACTATGTATGTCCACACTTGGGGGTCGCTATAGACGTGCTTGCCAACATACTGGCGGGACCTTGCTGGTTTGTTGGGTAAGGCGTCTAGGCATAGGAGCACTATGTATGCCCACGAAAAAAGCTTATCACAAGAATGAATTCATTATCTTAAAGGACTTGATTCAGTTTAAATTATTTTACTTGCTTGAAATGTATTTGGTTTAGAAGATCTCTTCAAGCGAACTAGCAGGACTTTATAAAAAAAAAAAAAACCTTGTGAGTGCATTCTATTGTGTGTATGATGTCATTTTAGATATTGAAACCTAAGACATTGTTAAAATTGAGATTGATACTTGATTTCGATTGAAGGTTTGAATATCCAGAAACATTCTGACCCCTAGTATTTCGCTGTTAGGATGTCTTAGATTTTTTTTTTTAATTAATATTTAGTAAATTGTAATAAATATACATCTGTTATTGAAATTCATAATGCTTAAGAATATGCTACATTTATGCTAGTATATGATTAACATAGATGAAACTTTTGATCTGACGGTTACATGTGTGGACACTTTATGTCGATGATGTTGTGGATTACAGGAGACTTTACGATGACGTCTGATGAAGATGAAGCTGGTACTCCACCGGCTACACCTCCCAGGCGACGACTCAAGAGGACTGAACGAAAGAGCCGTCCGCCGTCGGTAAAAAGCAATGCTGAGCAACAGCATCGACCCAAGAAACGAAAACGGAGGCGATCACCTTCATCCTCATCGTCCACTTCAAGTGAGGAAACGGTGCCACGGAAATTTCGCAAAACCGCAAGTAGATTATCAACTAAGGATGTTCTGCAATTAGTTAAGACATTAACGGGAGAATCTTCTCGTACTTCCTTTAATAATTTAAACAATGTTGTCCCCGATTTCGACCCGTCAAATAGGGCTCAAACCATCGAGAATTGGCTACGAAAAGTCAACGAATGCGCCATTATATATGGCTGGGATGAAAAGCAAGTAGTTCATTTTTCCCTACAAAAATTAGTAGGATTGGCTAAGAGATGGTTTGAGGCCTTGCCGACCGTTGTTTATACTTGGAATGAATGGCAAGAGAAGCTCCGTAAGGCTTTTCCTAGTGAAGAGAATTACGGAAAATTGCTCGAAGAAATGTTGAATCGCACATCTCGTAACGACGAAAGTCTCCGTGACTATTTTTATGGCAAATTAGGTTTACTAAATAGATGCGAAATAACTGGTAAAAAGGCCATTGACTGTATAGTTTACGGGATAAGTGATAGGGCAATTAGGAACGGAGCACAGGCACTAAATAGCTCGGAACCCGAAGACTTGCTTAGTTTTCTTTCCTCTCAAAAACCTTCCCCCTTCAACAATAGTAGGGTGCGTGAACGAGTAACTTCAAGATTTAATGAATCAAATACCACAAACGCAAGTAACAGTTCTAAAGCTATTGTGTGCTTCAACTGTCACGCAAAGGGTCACCCCTATTTCAAATGCTCTAAACCTATTACCAAGTGCAGAAAATGCAATCGAGTTGGACACGATCTTGATTCGTGTAAATTATCACCTCTTGCTTCATTTAGTACTAGTCGTAATGAGAACGAGTCCGAGAAAAAGACATTGAAAATAGATTCATACAGTAACAAAAATGACAAATTCTTCAAAAACGTATTGGCAAATGATGAACCCCTTACCGCTTACATAGATTTCGGTAGCGAATGTACCCTCATACGTAAAAGTGACGCGGAATCATTAAAATTACCACAGAATTTTGAGAAAGTACCAGTAGTTAAGGGATTTGGTCAATCATCAGTTGTACCAATTTATAAGTCAACAATTCACATTAATATTGATGATGTTGGAGCTGATATTGAAGTATTAGTTGTCGATGACAAATACATGCAAACCTCACTGATAATTGGCCAAAACTTTACCGAGCTACCCTTCATCACTGTCTTGAAAAACAGTTCTAAGCTAATATTTTATAATAGCCCAAGTAACGATCTCTTAGAAAACAATGAACATATTTTAAAACTTTATGTTACTAATACAATAGAAATTAACAAAACCTGCATCGTTCCGGTCCATGCTAATCACTCTTTCAATGGTGACGTCATTATCGATGGGTATAATACGGCTCAACCGGGGGTAGAGTATCGCGTACTATCTGGGGCCTTTAGTATTAGTAACGGTAAAGGCCAAGTTGTTGTCACCAACCTGTCGCCTAAATCAATAACCCTAAAAGAGAATATGTTGATAGCTAGGTCTATACCTTTCACAGAACGACCAGTATGTCATGTTAATCGCATAGTCAAAGAAGTAGCAAGTTTAGATCCTTTGGATAAAACGGAGATTAAAACAGGGCCGGGACTAGAATCTGACCAGTTAAATAGACTTTATTCTTTATTGCAACACTATCGTGACTGTTTCGCTACCAATCTGGGAGAAATAGGTCAAGCGGTTGATGTCGAAATGAAAATAGAGCTAGTAGATAATAAGCCTATAGTTTACCGTCCTTATCGCCTGTCACATTATGAGCGTGAACAAGTGCGAGAGACAATAGATGAATTGATGCAAAATGACATTATTCAGGAATCAAAATCAGACTATTCGAGTCCTATCTTAATGGTTAAAAAAAAAAAACGGGCGAACACAGACTGTGTGTAGATTTCCGAGCCCTAAATAATAAAACCATTAAAGATAGATTCCCTTTACCACTTATAGATGACCAAATATCTAATCTTAGTGGCAACCAATTCTTCACTACCCTAGATCTTGCGTCAGGGTACTATCAGATCCCTATGGCCAAAGAAAGTATGCATCTCACAGGATTCGTGACGCCTGATGGGCATTACGAATTCAAAAGGATGCCTTTTGGTCTCGCCAACGCACCAGCTGTGTTTCAAAGAATGATCAACAAAATTCTTGGTAACAGAAGATTTGAATATGCCCTGGCATATCTAGATGACATACTTATTCCTGCAAAAAGTATTGACGAGATGTTTGAACGATTAGGAGATATATTAAAGCTTCTCAGAGAATACGGGTTGACTTTAAAACTGGCAAAGTGTCGTTTTTTTGAAACAACTGTAAGTTATCTCGGGTACGATATATCTTCTGTAGGTATCACACCTGGTGAAGCAAAAGTGTTGGCAGTCAAGAAATTTCCCCAGCCACAAAACGTTCATGAAATCCGTCAATTTCTAGGTTTAACAGGATATTTTAGAAAATTTGTTCAAGGATACGGGGAAATTGCTCGACCACTAACTGCACTGCTCAGAAAAGAGGCTAAGTGGCAGTGGGCTGAAACTGAAAATCGTGCCTTCACACTCTTAAAGGATAGACTTATTTCCCGGCCCGTTCTCGCATTGTATGACCCCACTCTTGAAACAGAGCTACACACTGATGCCAGTTCGTTGGGCATAGGAGGCATCCTGATGCAGTGGCAAAAAGATGCAAGGGTGTTGAAGCCTGTTGCATATTTTAGCCGCCAGACAAGCCCAGAGGAAAAACATCTACACTCCTATGAATTAGAGACGCTGGCTGTCGTGTGTGCCTTAAAAAAGTTTAGAGTGTACTTGTTAGGGCTTCAGTTTAAGGTATTCACCGACTGTGCTGCCCTACGAACAACTTTGACTAAAAGAGACCTTGTTCCTCGGATAGCTCGTTGGTGGTTGCAAATAGGTGAATACTCATTTGATATTGAATATCGACCTGGAGTTCAGATGTCTCATGTAGATGCTTTGAGCAGAAACACAACACTGACAGGACAATCCGAAGATAACCCTTCCGTTAGCATTTACAGTATTGAAAAAGATAACTGGTTTTTGTCCCTCCAAATCGCTGACCCAGACATATCACGTATCATTAAAATTTTAAAACCAGACGATGATAGTGAATGTCGAGATATCCGCAAAAATTATACAATAAAAAATCATTCAGTTTATAGGAAATGTGAAGATGACAAATTGCGGTTAGTAGTTCCACGAAGTGCTAGGTGGCAAATATGTCGCGCTAATCACGATGAGATCGGTCATCACGGGTACGCTAAAACGCTTGAAAGAATACAAGAACAATTTTGGTTCCCAAAACTCAGGAAATTCGTAAAGAAATATGTAGGAGCTTGCTTGGAATGTGCTTACAATAAAGACAATGCCTCAAAACAAAAGTCTGGGTACTTATATCCAATAGAAAAGGTAAATATACCTTTTCACACTATTCACATCGACCATTTAGGACCGTTTGTCAAAAGTAAAGATAATAATACGCACATCCTTACTATTGTAGATGCCTTTACAAAATACGTTTTTGTGAAACCTGTAAAAGACTTAAAAACCAAGACCACAGTAAAGACCCTTGAAAAGATATTTTATGACTTCGGAGTTCCAGCTAGAATAGTGTCTGACCGTGGGACTAGTTTTACTTCTGCAGCTTTTAAGATTTTTTGTGATTCTCAGGGAATAAAACACGTTTTAAACGCAGTCGCTTGTCCTAGGGCTAATGGTCAAGCCGAAAGGTATAACCAAACTATCTTGAACGCATTGGCAACACAAAATGCTTTTTGCCACGAGCGGGACTGGGACAAGTGCCTGGGTAAGATTCAGTGGGGCATTAACAACACAGTTAATGCTTCTACACAAAAATCTGCGACAGAAGCTTTGTTCGGAGTAAAAATGCGCGATACTTTAACAAATAAACTTGGCGTCGAGCCTCCAACCAGTTGCAGTAATTCAAATTTACAAGAGATCAGAGAAAATGTCACTGATAATATTCATAAACAGCAAGCTAAAACTAAAGAACGATATGATGCACACCGGGTTCCAGCTGTTAAATATCAAATGGGTGATCTAGTAAAAATTTCGAGAAATAATTTTGATAACAATAACAAAAGCACAAAGCTTCTGTCAAGGTTTGTTGGGCCATATAGAATCACTGAGATATTGGGTAACGATAGGTACAGAATAGCTGATGTTCCGGGATTCATAAAGAAGGGTAAACCATATAAAACTGTTATTGCAGCCGATAGACTGCGTCCTTGGATTCACATTAAGGCTCTTGAAATGGATAAAAGTGATATGAGTAGTTCTAGTAGCTCAAAGAGTGATTAAATATATATAACATTTAGTTTTATATGGTCTTGATATCTATAAGTTCTGCTTTAGTGAATTATGAATTAATCATTAACATTAATAAAATCACTTCAATTTAGCCTATGATATATTAAATTGATGATTTTAGAATTAAATTATTTAGGATGATTATGTTTGTGTGATGCCAGGAGGCACCACAAGGTCGGATGGCCGAATGTTATGATTTTAGAATTTATATCGATATATTTACACATCTCGGAACATTTCTGGATAATTTAAGTTTTAATATTACTTTAAAGACACCGTAATACTAGGTATTAAATTCCATCATATCCGCCTACGCATTTAGTAAACACCTGTAGAAATAAAAGCATAATAAATCTTTTGATCGTATGATTTATTTTTAATATTTTGTTTTCACTGTAATTCATTTTTAAATAATTAGAGATAATTATGTTACATATTACAATTTTAAAATGCATTAATAAATAATTGTCATAAGAAGTACATCAGTTGGCTTCTACCGGCTGATAAAAATAGAAACGGAAGTTGTGTATAGCATCTTTGTTTAATTTATTTGGAGTATTTCATATTATTTGTTATTATCCTAAAATATATTTAGATAGCTTGGTTAAGTCCTGTATTTTAAAGATAGGCAGTAAAATAATTGTCAATTTAAAATACTTACTGGCCATTTCCGGCAGCGTGCCGCCCATAACGGTCGTTAAAATGGCGGGAGATTTTGGCGGGAATTATTGGCGGGAAATCGTGAATATAAAATGGCGGCACGCGGTTGGAAGGGCAGTCTTTTTCGATCGCTTGAATGGGCAAGTGGTAACTCTGTGCGTGCGACTACAAGTGTAAACTAGTATAATAAAAGTGTAATCTCTAGTTTAATTGTATTGTAATAAACAGTTATAAGTGAATTGTTGGAGTTTTTATCATTTGTTTGAACGGGCTTATCTCAGGATCTACTGGATCGATTTGAAAAATATTTTAGTGTGGGATAGCTTATTTATTGAGGAAGGCTTCGGGCTAAAATAAAACATCACGCTGCAACCGGAGGAGGGAGAGCAGACTATAAAACGAAAGTCACGGGGAACCACTAGTTTACACATATTTTCGTCTCATTATTGCATTAGGCAAATCAACAAAGCGGGGGCGGGTTTTGCTTGCATTTCCACTAAGGAGTATGTTTTCAGAAAGCTGCTACATGATTTATAATTTATAAAACGTTGTGTGTGGTGCAAAACTACTTTTTAAAACCTTAAATAATCAATAAATTAGATAATTTTGTGTAATAATTATTTATGTCATAAAACAAAATACTTTTCTATGGTTTAGTATGTTTTAACACTTACAGTGTCATATTTTTTATTCTCTAAGATGAATTATGAAACCAAAAAATGGGCATGGGCGGGACGCGTAATGACGTATCCATAAGAGACCAGTAATTTCGCACGGTCGGGCCGATAGCACGGTAGTTCGAATGTAAGAGCGTTTGGCCCGGTTAGCCAGAAGTTGCAGGGTCGTGTCCTGCCCGTGCACGCAATTTTTGGTTTCTTATTTCATGTTTACTAAAAATGTACACGTAAATTATAAGTTCAGTAAATAGGAAAGTCGCGTGCAATTGCTAGTTCCCAGTGTTAGCAATAGGCATAGACCCTAATGTTAACTCAATCGATTAGGGTTTAACAAACTAAGAGACGCCATGTCTCTCCATTTATTTCATAAGCTTACGAAACGTTTAAGTCAGTGAATCGAGTAATAAACAATGACATAATATTGGGGGAGAAAGCTTTCTACCGTATAATAACGCATTATTTTAAAACAAAGTAATTGGGTCAAATTTTATAAAACCATTTATAATTCTGACCAATAAAATAAAGGATTGGTTGCCACATTTAACTGTAATTTATATTCGCACGATAGACTATTAATGTTTTGGTTATTCATTTTTGTGAGAGATTTGCAACAGTTTGGGCCAAACCTTTGGCCAGCAGTGAGATTATAAAAAAAACAGCCACGTATGTTTGTCGTTAAGAATATGTATCGTGAACTTTAGATAAAATAAGATGGTGCTACCGTGATTTGAAATAATATTTTGTCATTTCGAAGTTCGTACGTACTTTTTTCATCTGTTATTGACCTGACGCCACAAAAAGGTGTAATTAAACCCATAAAATCTTACGATACGACGAATTTGCGTTATAATGACCTGACTGGCAATATAATATCTCGTTATAGGCAAATAAAAATATTTCCCATATCGTAATAAACGAAGTAGATGCATGTAAAAATCAGATGTTTCCTATCTGTAGGCACTGGGCCGACGTAATTGTTTACATTTTGGTTTATTTGTTTATATAATATTTGATTACTAGCAGTCTAGAGCAGTATTTTCATAACAATTTACATAAAATATAAAAGGTAGTAGCTCCTAATGAGGAGTGAGATTTTGACAGATACAGAAAGAACCAGTTATTTATTATCTTACTCTTATTACTACTCTTATTTTCATAAGTGGGATAAAAAGGAGTTTATAGTCTCATGGCTTTTTTATTTCAAAGTTGAATGACAATCATGGACGTCCGTAGTATTTTCAACCTTTTTTTAAAAGGAGCTTGATGCCTTCAGTAGTCATAACTTAGTGTATATTTAAAGGTACTTCGCTCACCTGCTCAGCCTTTTTTAAATTGTTATTGTCGCAGTTCCAATTTTCCAAGGATTCAATTTTCGTCAAAAATTATAGCTGGCCATCAAAATGGAGGCTCAATTTGTGCGGACTCAAAAACGTTACGCGTCGAAACTTGAAGCCCATCGAAAGCAGTTGAATCAGGCGAGCAAAATGCACATGTACTCTACAAGTGATGGGAGGTAGCGAAAAAAATGATATTTATCGATCTTGATTTAATATGTGAAGTTCTTATGGTGTTTAAATTGGGTCATTTAACATTCAAATAAACTTATTATATGCATTGAACTCACACTTATGTAAAATATACGTATTTTATAAACAGTTTCGTTGACACTGTTATTCAAAACACGGTGTCTGATGCATGACTTTTGAGGCAGGTCGTTGGAAGGCCTCGCATTAGTTTCCAAAAGATACATCTGGGAGGTTATTTACTTTATTAAATTTAAACTTAATTAAGCATAACTGATAAACACAACGCCGGCAACTTCTTACGATGTTACGTTTACGTTCGACAGTTATGTACAAATACGAGTATTTATACGAATATTTTTCGTTCATCATCATTATCAGCCAAAGGACGTCCACTGCTGAACATAGGCCTCTCTCATGGTTTTCCGTAGCAACCGGTTGTATCCAGTGTGATCCGACAATCTTTACAAGGTCGTCCGTCCATCTTGTCGGTGGACGACTCACCCTGCGCTTTTGGTCGAAGGGCCTCCAATCTAGAACTTTTCTGCCCCAACCGCCATCAGTTCTTCGCGCTATGGTGCCCTGCCCACTGTAACTTGAGCTTACTTTTTCTAAGGGACATGCCCGTTACCTTAGTTATTCTACGTATCTCCTCGTTTATGATTCAATATCGTAGAGAAACACCGAGCATAGCCCGCTCCATCGCTCGTTGTGTGATTTTGAGCTTCCTTATGAGGCCCATAGTTAGAGACCACGTTTCAGATCCGTATGTCGTCACTGGTAACACACACTGGTATTTTTCGTCATTTATACTTAAAATAAATTAGTGCACCTTGTAAAAGTGTGTTTCTAACGAAACAAAATCTAAATGATTTCGCATATTTGTATATTAAAATTTAAATCTCATAACATACACCACACGTTTCTAACTCACAAATAAAACAGCGCGGACTGTGGTGGGTTAAACGGTCGTTACCGTGTTACAGCGATCTCTTTTTAATTTCCATATACTACGTGCAGAATACTCTGTTTTTGCTTTTCGCGTTTGGTTGGTAGAAGAGAATCCAATATCTTTTGCTTCTGAGATGACAGAAGTAATCTTAAAGCTGATCGGAGATTGTTTTACAGCGATTACTTCATCTAATTTAGTTTTAACCAAAGCTGCCAGCTCAAGCTTTCAAAATTCATCTACGAGAACTTATATTTATTTTTTTATAAAATAAGATTCTACTTGGGTTTACCTATGTAATACTCGTACGTACTTTTACGGGCTACATAATAACCAAACGAATCACGACTGCATTATCTAAATACAGGGTGAAATTTTAATCAGTGACCAAATTTTGTGTGAAGACTCCACTGATAAATATGAACAACTTTTACTACGGGAGCAATAGTGAAATCGAGAAAAAAAATCAGCTGTTCCATACATTTTGACCGCGCGCCAATTGAGCTTTTATATGGAGCAGCTGATTTTTTTTCTCGATTCCACTGTTGCTCTCGTAGTAAAAGTTGTTCATATTCATCAGTGGAGTCTTCACACAAAATTTGGTCAGTGATTAAAATTTCACCCTGTATAAAGCATAAAAATCTAATTATTTAAACCGACTAAGAAACTTCTTAATTGAAATTTATTATACCAGATGTTAGCCAACCCACTGTAAAAGGCTGCCCTATTCTAGCCGAAAAGCTTCCCACAAAAAATTTTGTGTGAAGACTCCACTGATAAATATGAACAACTTTTACTACGGGAGCAATAGTGAAATCGAGAAAAAAAATCAGCTGTTCCATACATTTTGACCGCGCGCCAATTGAGCTTTTATATGGAGCAGCTGATTTTTTTTTCTCGATTCCACTGTTGCTCTCGTAGTAAAAGTTGTTCATATTCATCAGTGGAGTCTTCACACAAAATTTGGTCAGTGATTAAAATTTCACCCTGTATAAAGCATAAAAATCTAATTATTTAAACCGACTAAGAAACTTCTTAATTGAAATTTATTATACCAGATGTTAGCCAACCCACTGTAAAAGGCTGCCCTATTCCAGCCGAAAAGCTTCCCACAAAATTTTCTCGCAAAAATATACGAGTAAACCTTTAAACTTTCCAGTCTACTGCTCATTTGTGAATTGTCAAAAACGACAAAAAGTAACAGAACCTCATTAGTCTTTGCTCTATGGCTCAACAGGTGACTGCAGTGGACACTAGATGGCGCTGGCTCGGTGCCAACTGACAGCTATGGCGGCACAAAAAGGTGATTATTGCTACCGGTGAGATTGTAAGATAAATCTCGATGTTAAAAGGAAGTGGGACTGTGTATATCTGTCTGCAGTTGTGTATTTTTAATTGAGTTTGAGTTGTCCTATTTTAGGTGTTGTTTGAGAGATTTTGGTAGTAAGATTCAATATAAGTTTTAGGTTAGGGAAAACAAGCTTTGAACTAAGGTAGAACCTTAAGGCAAATTAAATTATTGTAGAAGTTTTGTTGATGTAATGTTTTATCAACGTCACTTTTTTGTCACTTTCTCTTTAGCTGGGAGAATATATCAGCAATGCACGCAAGTCATTATTTTGGTACAATATATAAAAATTACAATAGCTGTCCCCAACGACTTCATCCGTGTGTCTTCAAGCCTTCAAGTGTCTTCAATAAATAAGGTATCCAACTGTATCCAACACATTATAACTTTTCAAATCGGTCTAGTATAGTTTCTGAGATTAGCGCGTTTAAACAAACAAACTTTTCCGTTTTTTAATATGAGTAGTACTTTGATGAATTAAATTTGGACACTATAATCATAACTATGCTAAATAAGCAGTGTAAATTCGATAGAAAAGCTAACTACAAATGTTCGGAAAATACTCTCTCGCCTTTCGCAAGCTAAAAATAAAACCTAAGTTGTCTTCGTATCGTATAAATAAACAGGACCTCATTAACTTACAAAATACAGCGCCATCTGCTCACTAATCTCCGTATAAGAAGCGGGTTAAGAATCAACTATGTCTGCTCTTGAACCATCCAATTATCCATACAATGAACGCAGGTGCGGAGGAAATAGGTCGTTACGAAGGCCGCTGCAGCTCTTGTGTCCTAGACTCTGGGTGCCAAGGTTCTTTTATAAAGTTTCCTCCTAACCGACTTCAAAAAAGGAGGTTATCAATTCAATTATGTGATATGGTTGGAATTTTATAACACGTGTATTTATTTTTGTAAGTGTATGTATGTTTGTCCACGGATTTCTCGAAGAGAAGCCACAGCGAAATTTTATTTGTTCAATTAAGTATGTAATATTCAATATAGGGTAGAGTAATTGTAATCAAAATCGGTCTAATAGTTTTTGAGATATGGGTAAATGAAAAACAATCATGAAATTAAAAAAACTTAAAAAAAATAAATGGCCTTCAAAAAACTGACACAAAAGCTCAAAAAAACGCATTTGCCCTCTTTTTAGGAGAAACAAATTTATTTGAAACTGGTGCATGAGCAAATCTTACGTATATAAATAGTCTACCTTCGCAGCTACTGCAAATGAATTTGTTTTTCCTAAATGGGCAATTTGTTTTTCCTAAATGGGCAAATGTTTTTGTTGAAAGCGGTTTTTTTTTATTGTCATATAAAACTGTATCTGTAATAGTGTTGTTAACTGGAAAGCGGGGTTTGGCTCACCAATTATGATGCGGCATCATTTTGGTATTTTTCCCAGTTTTTAAACAGTTGTAAAACGACTTCCGAATAACTGATTCTTACCACCCTTCAAGCATATTTACATTGCTTTCTCGAATTTTAAATTTAAACTGCTGTGATTAGTAAGAATACATTTATAACTAACTCCCTTTTGGAAATCAGACGTAATTTTTCAAGATAATCTTATAAGTATGACTCTGTCTGGTAGTCATTGAAACATTAGAATCGACCGATGACCTACGTGGTCGAGTGGCTAGCACAATGGTTTCAAGCGTCGCCATCTCGTGAGGTTCCGGGTGCGATTCCCGGTCGGGTCAATGTAGAAATCAAAATTTTCTATATTGTCTCGGGTCTGGGTGTTGTGGTACCACCGCTGTGTCTGATTTCCATAACACAAGTGCATTGGCTACTTAATTTGGGATCAGAGCAATGTATGTGATTGGTGTCCAATATTTACTATTATTATTTTATTATTATTTATCGATTGCTGTTGTTTGCTCATATTTACAAAACATATCATACATAGCAGGCATACCCACTTTTTACTTCATAATTAAATTCCTTATTCTAGCAGAGTGCTCATATTTCAATTTGGCACTCAGAAACTTAAAGTTGCTTTTATATTAACAAAAAAAAATTACACGAGGACGCCGTACATCACGTTTTACGATATATTATTCTTTTGAAGTCATTATTCAACAAAGCAGCCCTGAAAAAGACTCGTAAGTCATAAACTTTGCGGGTAATCCTTTTTTGGTGAGCCGTTATCGACTGAATTCTAGATACAAAGTTTTATGTGCAAAGGTTACGGATCGCAATAAAGTGGACCAAAGATCATAAAGAACGCGACCAACGTTTGCCAACCACGAAATATTGGCATGTTGGTTCAACGTAAGGCCAACATTTGGCAAATGTACGCATTGCTTTAGATTTTCGAAGCATTGTCAGTGCGTAAAAGCTTTCCTTACAGTGGTTTCACTACAAGTTAAGTGAAAAAAAAAACATATCAAACTTATGTTAAACTATGTAGTTGTTTGTGTACATATCAAACTTATGTTAAAGTATGTTTCTTATGAAAACGTCTTTCTTATGAAAATTTTTGGTTTCTTATTTCATCTTTATGAATATAAAATAAGACACTGTGAGTGTTAAAAACATTCTAAAGCATTAGATAGCGAAGCGACATCAATTTCTAAGTTGAATTTATTCTGTAAAGAATAACTGCTTGGGCCATCTGTTTCATAAACAGACGGCTAGATGGCGCTAAGCGTCACGCAATTGACGTTTTCATAAGAAACCACAAATTTCGCAGTGTCGGACTGACAGCACGGTAGCTCAATTGGTAAAGAGCGTTTGGCCCGGTCTGCCAAAAGGTTGCTGGTTCAAGTCCCGCCCGTGCGCAAATTTTTGGTTATTTCATCAGGCTCTTTTACTACAGTAAGCTTTGAATAGATCTACATTACGTTACAAAACATAGTAATTTATTACAAATCATTTTTTTACGAGTATACGATATACGTCCCGCGTCAAACGTTTATTAGAACAAGGATATAAGTAGTCCATTACATCTTGTAAATCCCATTGACCTACAAACTTTATGGCCAAGATAAATTATTGGCCAAGTATCATGCCAAGTCCTTGTTGGCAAGGATTCTGGAATAATACAGACATCACAGTTTTATTACCATAGCAAATGGAGTTGATTCATTTATTTGAATGAGTAAAAAACATTTTTTTGTCATGTTTTCAAAGTTTGCGACACTTCTTTAGAAAAAGTTTTCAATTCTAAGATGTATTTTTCCTCTTGTTGGTGTTTTGAGTATTAATTCAAGTAAGCTTTTAATCTTGTTACTTAATAGATTTGGGTGACTTTCCTCTTTCAGGGCTTAATTCTATTCTTTATCGTTATTCTTACATCAATTGAACTTTTTCATGTAGTAATTTGATTGCGAGTTTAACCGTTTAACCTCAAAAATCAAGTAATATATCATCTCAATACGTAAAAAAAAGCACGTGAAAAAACGCTATAAATCGTGACCCTGACAAATCAAAAACTACTCGTAGTTGTTCTTCGTCAGTGAAAATTCGATCGGTGAACTTTTTTTGAATATAAATTGTACGAGAATTTACCCATAGGGCCGCTATTCTCACGTCAAAACTTTTTCAAGTTGTAAGTCGATTGCTAGTATAATCTTAAAAATCAAGTAATATGTCATATAATTACACAACGAGAGATGGACAGGGCTATGCTCGGTGTTTCTCTATGAGATCGAATCAGAAACGAGGAGATACGTAGAAGAACTAAGGTAACGGGCATATCCCTACGAATCAGTAAGCTCAAGTGGCAGTGGGCAGGGCACATAGCGTGAAGAACTGATGGCCATTGGGGCAGAGAAGTTCTGGGTACATCAGGACTTTACAAATAACAAACAAGAAAAATATAACTAGTTCTAGATTGGAGACCAAAAGCGCAGCGTGGGACATCCACCAACAAGATGGATAGACGACCTTGTTATGATCGCGGGATCACACTGGATGCAGACCGCTTGTGATTGGTCGCAGTGGAAAACCGTAGGGGAGGCCTATGTTCAGCAGTGGACGTCCTTAGGCTGATAATGAATGATGATGATGATATCATATCTTTAAAAAACCTACTGCACGGAAATCGTGACCCCGACAAAACCTTTTATAACTTTGACGAAACTATTAACGTATACTAACTGCACGAGAATTAAGGGCCAGGAATACGAACTTATAGACTACCAAGAAATCCTTTTTAGGGTTCCGTACCCAATGGCAAAAAACGGATTTCTTATAGTTTCGTCAACGCCGTCTATCTATCTGCCTGTCTGTCCTACCGTATTTCACAGCCACTTTATTTTGAAAATATTAGCATTATGCAGATGAAACTTGGTGGGTAATTATATGCTGTTATAGTAATTATTTGCTGAAACCTATGCGTGTGGGTGTCTTTTTTTAAAATGACATGGAGGTTAGATATAGCACATGAATACAACCAAAGAAACAAAGTTATTTTTGCTGTCAACAAAATATTGTGGTATTTTTGCTAATTGGAAGTATAGTAAATGGACCTCTAATTTAATTAAAGTTGACACGAAACCCTCAGTGCGCGAGTCCGGATCGCACTTGTCCGTATTTTTTTCTTATGAAAAAAGGTTTCTTAAACACTTCTAACGACTGACTAACTGAACTAGATTTTTGGTGTCTACATAACGATATGAAGCTCCATAAATCATCTAATATGTGACTTAAACTTAAACACGGGCTCGAAAAAAACAAATTAAAATATGACGTCATTGTCACATCGGCCCTTTGGGGTGGCCACCATCCAAGCTCTGATAAAAAATAACGGTTTTTCAATATTGTTGCCGTTCCAGGAATTTGTGCGAGTAATATTGGACGTTTAATTAAATGGCGAACGCTCATTGTTGCTTTAACGCAGGAATTTCGATTGTAGAATGTTGAATTAGGGACCTACCTACATTCAAGAATATACTCACTTCGTCATCTACATAGTTAAGGTGACTAGAAAATGAAGCATGTTTTCCTGACAGAGGAGGATTTTTAAAGGTTGCCTTACTTTTTTAAGGCGGTAGTCTTAGGCCATGACTGATATAAACATTATTTTACGTACCAACTTTTCAGTTTGGTTCGAATAGTAGTACCCACTTAGTAAATGAAGTACCTTATTAAAGCAAGTACCTACATACGCGTTGGGATTCTCGTGCAGTTTGTATACGAAAAAGTTCAAAAATTGTTTTTTTTTTTTGCCGAAAAAAATATTTTTGATTTCCTAGACTCAAGATTTCTACGCATTTCAATTTCATCAGTGCGGATATATTGATTTATTTTTGAGTAAAATGATTAATCTCGTAATCGTATTATCAGACGAAAAAAGTTTGATTAACACGAGAATCCCGGCATGCGATAAACTATTCAAGTTACCTGAATAGTTTTTAGTAACAGTTTCATGATACAGGTTAACTAAGAAAACTCAATAAAAATTAGAATCCATGTGTTACGTTAATGAGAAAATAAACCTGGATCTTTCCTCATGCCTCCAGCTCTTTGTAAACCTAATTATAATAAAAACCAGTTATACAAACTGTCCACAAAGAACCAACAACGCGGCCTAACCTCTGTTTACAAATCATTTGACAGACTGCGAAGTTTTCTCGTTAACTGAGATTAAAGAGGTTGGCTCTTCTTACGAAACCAGAAGAAATGCCAGCGAAGTAGGACGAACTAATTCTATAGAGCATACGGTTAATCGGGGTTAGTTTTTCTAGGGTTAATAAAAGATTATACGACTCGGCTATGCACGTGAGCTTTTTACAAAAGGAAATAACATGTACAAGGTGTTAAAACTAAACGTTTGTGTGACTGTACTTCTACAACAAACTGTGAGTTTGTTGTAGAAGTACAGTGTAAGAGTATTTTTTAAATGATTGACTTTTGCCATGAGTTGTTTTAATTTATAATGGACACATTATGTGAAAACATATTTATGACTTGTCTCTAAGTACTTAATTAACTATCACTATTTTTGATCTTCTCAAAGTGCGATTAGTTCCTATTTGTTCGGCCTGTTTCACATTGTCCTAATAAGTTCAGGTTAGCATTACCTGTCCAATTCTTCGTACGAAATGACGGTATATATTCAGATAATTACTAATTGTTTAGTGCTTATTTGTCTATGGTGGTAAGATCTTGGAGTAGAAGATATAGTTCGAATTATTAAATGCGGTCTCTTATATTGAGTCTCTGGATTCAGAAAACCTATAAGGTCATTTCTCACAGCAGTCCTGTTCTGCGGGATCTCTGTGGGTAACTGTGTTTTTACATACTGTCTTTTTAGAAGTGCAACTGGTCCAGCTTAATGTCAAAACTCGGTCATTAAAAAACAGGGATCTGTTTTCGCGGGTCACTGCAAATGGAATTTACGAGTGAATATAAGCATTAAAATCAAATGCTACTAAATGGCATCCTGCAGGAAACAGTACCTGCAATATACGGGATGTCTCCATGGGAAACGGCCCATACAAAATCTTTGATTACATTTACTCCTACCAAAGCATAGCAATAATGATCCGTCACTGAAAACATCTCCGTTATCTTTAATTTCTTATCGCAATGTAACTTCTTACTTTCAAATTTCAACTTGCATACTTCTTAAAACACTATCAGAAGTAACTCGTGAAATTCCGTCCCGATCTTCAGCTAGAATATTAAAATTCCAAAAAAGTTTTGCATAAATTCTGAATCAACCAAGACTCCGCTATATTAGAACCAGTCAAAACTTCGCTGAACACTTTTTAGACTATGATTTTTATTCCGGAAATAAAACTTTTCTCTTTCTGCGAGTTGGAATACGTTGGTTTTTTATTCTGGTTAATATTATGGGTTTTCAGCCTTTTTACCGGCTTCAATTACCGAATATAATCAATTCGACCTGTATGTATGTGATATCGTTAGAATTAGATAACATTTTTGTATTTTGATCTGTTAAGGCTTCCAACACGTGTGCAAACTTTCGTAAGTGTATGCATATTTGAATGTTTGTCTTAGGATTTGTAGAAAACGTAAAGTCATAGCGATATGATTCGTTTTTAGTTCAGTCAGGTAAAGTTTAACTTAGGTCACAGTGTAAGTTTCACCAAAATGAGTCTGTAGTTTTGAGATAGGTATGAGTAATTAGCGGTTCTTCGGCGTTGCCCACGTACATTTCGGATTTCACGTAAAATGTTTCAAACGCAAAACAATATACCTATTATCATGGTTAGTACGGTCGAGTTCTCTGTCGCTTAACCACTTGCACAACGAAAATCGCTTGCACACATCACACAAAAACGGGCGACACTTCAAGCAAAAGACGATGTGTGGTGCAAGCGATTTTGGTTCATGAGGTGGTGAGGTAGCTTTGACCTCGATAGTATCTCCTCGCAAAGTCCATTACAGCGAACATGGCGTCTATCTATTTATTTATTTATTTATTTATATATTCTTAGGAAGATTTACAGTTTTAATAATCACTATATCTAAATAACTTAATGCTAAACATCAATACTAATAATAAATCTCCACATATGAGTAGTCAGATTTATAAATAAGGTCCGATTGGGGCAACTACAATCCAGAGGAAAGAAACAATAATCTCTTAATACAAAAAAAAAAGTAAGAAAATATATATCTAAGGAACAATGGTGTTAGTCCAATTTATCACGAAGATTGAGAATCTCAAAATATGATTTAGTCATTAATCGCTTAATAGAGGTAGTGCTTGTAAAGAACAGGTCAATGTCGATAGATAATTTGGAAAAACTTTTACAACTACGGATCAGAAATGCGTTCTGCCTGTAATTTGCATGGACTAAGGGTACATGTAGTATTGGGCGTGATCGGAACCTTAGCATGTTGGTGTTTAATGATATTTTCGATAGCAGTTCTGGGCTATCTATGACACCGGTGGCAATCTTTGCCAAGAAACAAATGTCACTTATGTTGCGTCTTATCTCTAGTGGTAGGAAATGGTATCGCTCACACCTATGTTGGTAATCGGTACTATACACATGCGCTTTAAAATCTAAGAAACGAAGGAAACGTTTCTGTATGCTTTCAATTCTATTGATGTAAATAGAATACTGGGGATTCCATACCTGCGATGCATATTCCAAATGGCTGCGGACGTAAGCACAATACAATATTTTTACAGTCTTTAGCGAACGAAAGTCGACTGAAGTCCTCATAATAAAACCCAAGGCCTTTGATGCTTTTTGCACTATATTATCTATATGTTTGTCAAAGATGAGTTTAGAATCATGAATCACTCCTAAATCCTTCACGTCGTCCACTTTTTTAAGTTGAGTATTAAATAAACTATAACCTATATCCACGTTTACTAGTTTGCGAGAAAAAGTAATATAAAAACATTTATTAACATTCAGGTCCAACTTATTTAAAGAACAGTACGATTGAAATCTAAGCAAGTCCACCTGCAAGTTGTGGACGTCCGTTAATGTAGAAATAACTTTAAGGATCTTCATGTCGTCAGCAAATAATAATATCTTAGAATAATGAAAGCAGTTAGTAATGTCCATAATAAAGATAGTGAATAGTAGCGGTCCCAAAATTGATCCCTGGGGAACACCAGAAGGTACAGCGAACCATTCGGAAGAGAAACCCTGCACTACTACTGCCTGAGACCGTCTCTCGATGTATGATGCGAGCCAGCGAAGTAAATCACCATGGATTCCAGCTGCATAAAGTTTTGATAGTAATACTTTGTGATCGATTCTGTCGAAACATTTACGATAATCCGTATATATAACATCTACCTGTGATCCATCATCCATACCAGCTGTGATAAAATCATTAGCAATAATAAGATTAGAAGCTGTTGATTTGTTTTTAAGGAAACCATGTTGTTCCTCGTTAAAACAACATTTTAAGGATGAATATATTTGTTCATGAACAATCTTTTCTAGTACCTTCGCAAACAGACATAATTTAGATATAGGACGATAATTTTGAACATCTGATTTATTACCACCCTTATGGATCGGGGAAACAAAAGCAGACTTCCACTTGTCGGGGAAGACACCCTCAGACAAGGATCGTCTGAAAAGAATACTTAAGGGAATAACAAGACTATCAGCACACTGGACAATAAAATATGGTGGTATCGAATCTGGGCCAGCACCTTTAGATAGATCTAAATGGGACAACAATTTAAATAGTGCGCTTTCATCAATCACAACGGATCCGACAGTAGCACCAGGGACACAGGAAGCAAAATTTACGCTTGGTTCATAGTGTGTCGTACTGGATTCCAGGTAAGTGGACCTGAAATAGCGAGCGAACAAATTACTTATATCAGTCCCATTGTTGGCGGAAACATCGTCAAATTATGTATGTCTCATGCTTTTTTATACTTAAAAGACTCTCCCAAAAAATAAGCTATCTAACACAAAATCTTTTTTTTTACAAATTGGCTTTATTCCTCCGTTTTATAAATTATAGTAGGCTAATAAATAATAACTACTTAATACCTTAATAGTCATTTTCTGTAACACTGGGACATAACTATAACATATAAGGCTCGGTTTCACCGTCATCCCTAACCAAAGCCATAATGTAACCGTAACCGTATTTTCAATGTAGATTGACAGATGTTTGACGTCGATTGGAGTTGGAAGTCCAATATGGTACAACCGACCCGAATCTTTTAATGAGCATTGCTATTATATTCAACAGTGATGTTTTATAAACTATCCAACACAAAAATATTTATTTCAATCGTTTCAGTGTTCCTAAGATTATCGCGTTTAAACAAACAAACTCTTTAGCTTTATAGTATTAGTACAGATATCAATTTTGCGTTAGTTACATTACATCAATCTCTGAATAAATCAACATTTCATATTTTTTCTTAAATCATCATCATCATCATTATCAGCCAAATGACATCCACAGCGACCGATCACCAGCGATCTGCATTCAGTTTGATCCTGCGATCTTTACGTCTGTCCATCTTGTTTGTGGACGTACCACGACGCGTTTTTGGTCGAAGGGTCTCCAATCTTGAACTTTCCTGCCCCAACGGCCATCAGTTCTTCGCGCTATGTGCCCTGCCCACTGCCACTTGAGCTTACTGATTCTCAAGGCTATGTCCGTTACCTTAGTTCTTCTACGTATCTCCTCATTTCTGATCCGATCCCGTAGTGTAACACCCAGCATAGCCTACTCCATCGCTCGTTGTGTGATTTTTAATGTGATGAAATGTAATTTTTCTTAAATGTATGCAAATAAACAAAATAATTTATAGTGATTGTTCTATTCACATCCTTATGAACGGCAAAGCGTAGGTGCTCAAACAATTTCATAATAGATATTAGAGACGCTTCAATTTAACTTTCAGAGTACTACTCTTCTTCTACTCCAGTGACCTCTAAATAGGTGTGGTGTATCTATTATGGGAACTAGTGATGTGCATATGAGCGCTGTGACATTTTATATCGATAATTTGTTATGTTTATGGATTGTGTCTAGAAGAATATTAGGTCTGCTTTTGTTTGATTTGTTTTAACACACTTGTATACTCGTAAGAAAAAGATAGAAGAGTAGCCATCAATGCACTATCCATAAAGGATACATTTACTTTACTTCCAGCGCAACCATGAGCAACTAATGCGAAGTAATCTTAATCAACAAGATATAATTGATCATTGTTATAGATACGTTTTTTTTTTTTTTTTTTTGGGGCTTTTGTCTACAAGACATGTCAGTCCCATCGAACAAACAACATACACAAATACCTTATAACTAACTATTAGCTACATTTCAATCGGCTAGCTACCTAACTACTTGTGTTTAATTGGCAGCACTCTAATAAGCCGCACAAGCACAGGGTGGTATCAGAATTAGGATTGCTTAGAATGCTCTGAACAATTCCCACATCCAGTCTGTTAACTTTAAACTTATCCAGAAAAAGTTGCCTAGCTGTTCGGTTCCGCTCACATTCCATCAAGAGATGAGTGACATCCTCGATTTTGCCACATGTTTCACAATTATAGGAACTAGCTTTCGTCATTAAAAATGCAAACTTCCCTGAAGGAATATGACCGGACCTTACTCTTATAATTAATTTAACTTTACTTCTAGGTAAATTATTCGTCATGAACCACGGTATACCTACGTTTGATAATAAATGTTTCTTAATTGATTCCTTAAGTATCATTTGTACACTGCCTATTTTGTACCATTAGGACGGTTTACAATTTACATAGTTGTGCTTAGAAGCAAAATACCAAAATAATAATGAAAAACATAACATTGCTTTAGTATGACTCAAAATACGTCATAGTTGAGGTTAAGATCTTTGCCCAGGAGTGGAACGTTACAGGCTAACTTTAGGTACATTACTTATGGCATTTAAATAAAAAATAGTGTAAATTTATTATGTCAAAATACTAAAACTTGTAAATAAAAGTGCCTCTTAAAATTAATTGAAAGATATAATTATGAGCTGAGCGTTAGTACAATTGAAATGATGAGACATATAGTGATCTCATTATTTTGCCTTGGCATGTGTTTTTTATTTAATTTGTAGTGTCTGATATTCTCGACCAAAAAAAAAATACTCTATCGATAGTAGACGGCATTTTAATAGAACACGCAGCTACGCACTACTATCCAGATACGTAGCATAAGGAGTCTGGAGCTGATTGCGTCCGAAATAATGACTCATACCAGCTGTTTATTGATATTACTTTAGATCGCATGTACTATCGATGATGTTCTCATGGCGAAGCAATAAAATTAATTGCTTTGAAACTGATAACTGCTTTCAATAAATAATGATCGGTAAAATTAAAAAAAAAAAAAACACTATCATCTGATGTATTTTGGAGGGTTTTGCTTTTTGAAGTAATATGGGACTAAAATTTATCAAAATAAGTATATAAAAATATTATCTTTGCATCGATATAGTGATACTAAAGATCGCTAGAAGGATGCCTACTTATTTTCCTTAAATCCTATATTTTCACTGTTTAGACCTACAGTTGACTGGTAGATAAGGCTATTGGCATTAAATTCGTCAAATGTTCAATTTTATGTTTTGTGCATGAAGTTTTAAATAAATAAATCCATTAAATACTACTCTTCCACAATATAATCCGTAAAACACAGCTTTAACACGAAATGATCACAGTGTTTTTAATTTTTAAAGCTGTAACCATTAACAAAGTTCAACTTTGCAGTTCGAGTAACAATAATTTTAAATAAAACTCCTACTGTGACTAGCAAAAGCTTTCAAACTAATGTGGTTAAACTGTGCTAGGTATTGATACTGCAACTAAAGTGGGCCATCGTGAGCTTTGAAACTAGAATGAAAATCACTCGATTGAACAAATATTGAGTGAGAATCGAGAGATCACTCGAGTCGAGATGTTGCCCAGACAGTATTGATGGGCATCTAATATAAGTATCAAGTGTGTCTGTCCGTCACAGATGATCGAATGAGATGGGATCGTGAGATGCAATCGTAATAGGAAACTGGGGTAAGGCGTTTTTGTTAGTTACTCATAAAAATAAATCTTGAAGACCTTGATGCAAAACGTCAATTACGAAAGACACGTCCAAAACCCACATACAACTACACCTACAATTCCGCAGGGCAGCTTTGCTGTTCTTCATGTGACCGACTATTTAAAACGAAGTTTGGATTCGTTAGTCACATCAGAGCAAACCAATAAACCAAATCAAGAGTGCAGAAGTCGCCGCAGCCGGATTCGGTATGGACGACATGAATAAAAAATAAATCTGAAGAGTATGCGTATGAACAAGAGATCTTTTGATTTAATTCATGAAATTAGTAATTTCATTAGATTTATCGCACCTAATTAGTAACTTTAATTCTTTGCCAGAAACTTTGAAGTATTCTAGAAATACCGTTAGCGTTATGGGATGGCCCTACGGAAAAAGAAAAGCATTTATAAGAACCTGCAATTTAGCGCAAATAGTTATACTTCATGCCCAAGTGAAAGCGCACATCATAATATCATAAGTGACTTTCAAATGCAGAAATATAAAAGCTTTGCTATTGTTCTTAGCTTTCTCACACTGATTCGATCAACGTGTTTCTCACGATGATATGTTCTGTGACAGCTTTGGAGTGCTAATTATTTTATTTGACGATTTATTGAAGAGAGCATGAGAAGTTTGTTGTGTAAGTGATCACGGAAAGTTAGAAGGTGATATATCGTCGAAACTATTTATAATAGGAAATACTTCGGAAATCAACGAAGCAAAAATTTTTGTGGGGCACATGCCCTAAATTCATTACTTTTTTTAACCGACTTCAAAAAAGGGACAGGTTATCAATTCAACTGTTTTTTTTTTTTATGTATCTATGTTACCTTAGGTCTCAGTCATTTGTCGACCGATTCGAAAAAAATTGGTTAAAAAGAGATTCGAAATAAAATTAACTTTAAAAAAAAGTAAAAACCGACTTCAAAACCAAAATGCACTAAAAAGCCTTAAATAAACTCTTGGCCATTGAAAGAAAAGGAATCGATTTTAGGCAATCATTTTTTTTAGTCAGATTATGTGATAGTTGATGCTAGATAGTCATAGTGATGGCACCGACTCCAAAAAAATAGTTTGCCTAAAATCGATCCCTTTTCTTTCAATGGTCAAGAGTTTATTTAAGACTTTTTAATGCATTCTGGTTTTGAAGTTTTTTTTTTTAAAGGTAATTGCTTAGCAGGGTCACGATTTATTTATTATTCGTTTAGATTTTTTCCATGCGGTAAGTTTTCACGTGTGGAATTGATTGCTTACGTCATACATTTTAGTCTTAAGTTGTATAAGAAGCTCGGTGCAATTCACTCGTCGCATGGAATGTGATGATAGTACTAAGTTAACAGAGACGAGATTGCTCTACGTCATCACATTCTTGCCTACAATGTGTGGATGCATCCGTTTTGGTACATTACAACAAGCCAATTGTATTATTATTTGTACAAGTATTTAGTTAACAATATACTCGTAACACTTACATTTCAATGTAATTAATCGTAGAATGAAAATCCTCCTGTATGCACCTCGATAACATTGTACAATCTTTAGTTTAGCGTCCTGAGTAAAATGTCAAAGGAATTGAAACACGTTCTAAAGTGTAAAAAATCTAAGAATATAAAAATCTTTTCACATATGTAGTCTTAACATAGTTATGACTTAACTAAATCTGATAGAATCATATTTTTTTAACCATCAGATTCTTACATATTACTTAACCAGTAGTATTTCCTCTAGGTAGGCCAATATGGACAATCTGAGCAATAGAGATTGGAGAGCTTAAATTCCCTAACTTGACATAGGCCACCATTTACTTATTAAGAAACTTTTGCAGACGGTCAAAACGGACCCGGAAGTCTGTATTTTCCTTTGCAGGTTCTGCGCATGATAAATACCTGTCCTTGGGGAGATAGATTATATCCTCACCACGATATATGTACTTTTCCTCAATCACCAGAGAAAGTAGTTGGTTCAAAACGTCAATTCTACTATCAATTCACTTTTATTTCCGGACCTTTCGAACTACGTTTCGCCCCCTACCCTGTCCCGCCCCGATCCCGTATTTTGGTTTATATCCTATTTGGGGCGAAGACGAATCCAAAAAAGTAAGTTATGAAAATCGATCCATCCGTTTATGTGGAACTAACATAAATTTCTTTGATGATAGAGATTTCCACCTAGTTTCAGATCTCTACGGCCTGTTTAACAATGCTTTAATAAGTGTATTTCATGCATTATGACGTTCTGTAATTAAACTATTCGTTGATCAGCGTTTAATTGTCGACGGAGAAACATGCTCTTAGCAAACTAATTAAGCTACATAGCTTTAGTATGATGTCCTTGCATAGATTATAATTCTAAGAGGTTTTACAATCCATGCGCATTATGATGAACATTCACACATTGATGTGAATCATTCACACTTCCGCATACAGCCTGAAAACGTTCGCCGTCCCATTCCGGTCCTTGTGACGCGAAAAGGACAACAGCAGTTTTCAGCAGTCGATTTGAAATTTTGATATAATACTTAGCTATATACATTCGGACAGTTGGATGTCCATATCTTACCCATTTGCAATAAATACAAGGTGTTTCAAAATGACCCGTTATGAATGAAGGGAGTTTCGAGACTCAGAATTAGTAACATTTTTACGATAAGTTCCTGATTACGAATCCACTCACTTCCACCTTGTATAGCTAGTAACAAAATGAGGAGAATTGGTTTTAGCTGTCATGATTGTAACTGCAATTAGGGATGTGTCCTTCCCTTAACCATTTTTGGGTAGAAAGGAGGCTTACCTGGTTTTCCTGGTTGAGCAGTTTGAGTTGGTCATTGATAAGGCTGTACTTCGCGCTCTCCTCTTTCCTCAGCGCCCTCTCCTTCTTCAGCTCGGGGCTCCAAAACGTCTTTATGCTGTGCATGCTGGAGCCGAGCTTCTGATTGGTCAGTTCCAATTCCTTCTTAAGATTCCCCAGCTCCCTCTGCAGATCGGAGTTCTGGGACTGGAGTTCTCCGAGGAAGAGGGGGGGCGGTTCGCGTCGGTAGTATTCATCTTCGGGGGGCGGGGGCGGTGCGTACGAACGGTCGTAGTCTCTTTCGAGGGACTGGTATCGGAGAGGGCGTGGACGGGCGCGATGGTGAGCGCCAGCAGAGGCGGACCGACCCCGTTCGTCGGGCGCCGGCGAGGGTTCCTCGTCGCGCGTGAGGTATGGAGACCGCCGGGAGGGGCTGCGGTCCACTTGGGGCAGTCGGCCGCGGGCGCCGGCCCAGTCCTGCCGGCGCCATTCCTCCCGGCACGGAGGCCCATCCTCTCCGGCGTACTCGCGGAGATACAGCTTGTCGATTCGCGCGTCACTGTCGCATGATGCGCTGCCGTGCGGCGGGTAGCGAGGACGCGCGAGCACTGAGCCCGCCCGGCGCATCGATCAACGATTCTAGCGCATGCGTGGTACAGTTTAAAGCGGCTGCAGCGCTGCCATGCGCGTAATTTGATTAATTGTTACGTTACGGTGATGAGATGTAATCGGTTTGGGTCAATTAACAGATATCTTGATTCCATTAGAGGTCTCTTAAGGATTGTCAATGGGTTTTCCCAAATTCAACTTCATGAAGCGACATCCAACCTCAGATTTTAACGTCATTTAGTTGAATCTACGTATCCTTGTATGGAAACTAGAATTAGGAATTATGATTTTTTTTAAATCCAAATCATAGAAGACAAAACCACATTGCAATTTTCAGTAATGTGTAGACGAGTACTGCTGAAATAAAAAAATTACTGACATAAAACCTTTAAGTGAACGCAACGCAACCCTTACAGCATTTTTATTTCTTCAGTTACATCATTTTCGGTTCTTAAGCCAATTACATATTAACGTTCATAACAAAATTATAATCAAACCATCTCCGCCTCCACCCAATCTTAAAAAATAACAAAGCATCGAATAATGAACTCCGTTCAAAAATAGGTCAGACGTTCCACCCACTTACGAACCGGCCATTAATAGAAACAAAAATAAAATAAACTTTAGGAATTTTATGCCGTCGTTAATTACGGTGGTCCCGTTAAAGAAGCTGACCGCTATTTATAGCAATCCATTTTCAGCTAGCAATTTCTTCATTTTATAACCTTACAGCGTAAAGCGCTTTATTGAAGCGGGAGTCGCAAGACACCTCTTATCCCGTGACCTAGTTGTATGGTCTGTCTCTTTCTCACTTATGTTATGGGTATAAGGCTACCCTTGTCAGTAGTAAGGTCGAGTTATGTCGGTCAGAGACGCTGGTAGTGATCGGGGAGAGCATAGTGTGGGGAAAAATAAATTATCGACAGCTTTCCTTTGACGATAAGAACGAGATTACAAAGAATTTTCAGGTACAGAAACAAAGCAGAGTTTACAGTGTTTTTTATGATGCAATAACAAATGATAGGAACAATTAATGATTATCGTCGCGCTCTGTCCTAGGAAACAATATAAAATATCCAGATAAGTAAATATTTGATTAACATGCATATTTTATAGGTACTATTATATTTGTCCCAATTAATGTAGCCCTCTGCATGATTTTGTCAAATCGTCATCTGACTGGACAAGGCGGGAAATATTACACTGTCCTGGGTTTCTCGTTCGCATCGCAACTGAGTCTTTAGGTCCTAATGTCAATATAGGTACAAATGTACAGTGTAATGGCAACCCTTATCATAATATATTTATGTTGACGCCTTGTGCAATTTTCATTTTGAAAGGCTGGTAGAACTGACGCCTTCCCGCGCAGTTCAACCGTTTTTTGCTCTCTGTATAATTTATGTCTTCACTCTAAAATATTGTAATATAAGTTTGTTGTATAATTGGGACATTTTATTTATTTGAACCTAAAGTAGCGTTCATGCAGTTTTATCGGTAACTGCAAGCAAGATAGACAGGACACGCTGACCATATTGAAAAAATGTACACCAACAAAACAACAGTGACTGTCGGAGCCCGAACTTAAAAAAATCGATAAGTACATAGTAAAATACTACAATCCCTCACTACCCGAGTTCCGACGATGAATGAACAGGGGGAATTGCTACAGGCGAGGCTAGCACATTACAGAGTAGTAGATGGCGCCACTGGTCGAATTAGAATCACACCGCACAGACCCCTGTCGAGTTATGTGCCCCTGGTACTTGGTGGCGTTAAAAAAACGTATCGCGGTCTAAATTATTGTGAAATCGATACCATTGCGTAAGTCCGTGCGTTTGTTGCTGAAAAAGAATGATGGAGGTATCGATTTGTTGCTATTTATAAGGGCAGTTTTGTTTGGTCGGCTTATTTACTAAGCTGTAGGTAGTCTTCTGTAGACAGTCAGGGATAAATAAGGTAGTTCACCGTATTTATCTGCAGAGCTAGAATATTCTGAATAAAAAAATACAGCAATCAGGAAATTTAGACTGTTACATTTAATCTTCAACTATCACTTACTAAAATAGTCTTTTGAAAAAAGTCCATGACATACCAGTCAAGAATAAGACAAAAGTTCTAAAGAAGATGAAGAAAAAAATTCTGACAAAAACAATATAAAGAAACAGATGTGATCAACATTTTTTTTATTATTCAGTAAGAAATAATGTTGCAGTGATAATATACAAACTATTTAACAAAATACTTCATACTACTGTAAAAGTAGCGAAAATGATTTATTCATCGGTTTCACCATTTTCAAGCCTCACACCCTCAACCATCAAACGGTGCTACGAAAATCGTCTACGACGCGCGTAGCATTTCGTAGCGTTTGTATTCGTAGCCCGTAACGCCTTCGTAGCAATTTGTAGATGGACACCGAGAGCCTGCGGCCATGACTCATGGTCATGGGGCTTTATCCTTTAGAAAAACATGTTACGATCACTAGTCTTAAGTCCAAAATGAAGACAGGTTTTTACAGCGTTATAGTTACACGCCTAAAATTTTTGACAGAAACGTTTGAATTAAAATTATTGTAAAATGTAGGCATTTAAACAAAACTAGGATTACTAAAGATTCTACGCTAGATCGTCGGTAAAACATTCACTGGCCCACAATTGTTCCAAATATTGAACGTAATTTTATGTTAAGTATTGGACAAACAACGCTATCCAGAACTTTTTATGACTGTTCTGGTAGTTTATTGAAAAATTTAATACATTTTCCTATGAAAGAATTACCAACCTTTCGAAGCCTAAATTGTGGATTAGCAAGCTTATTTTTATTCTTAGTATCATAGTAATAATATATTACTACTCGTACCAGGTATCAATCAAAAAATCAAAAGGTAAATTTTGAAAGCGCGTGCGCCAAGCGCGCTGGCACAATGTCAGCTTATTACAAGAATTCAGTAAGTAAATTGTGAGAAATCAATTAATGAACTTTTCCAAACTTAAAACTATAATAACTATATCAAATTTAAATGTAGTCGGGTAGTGTTATATTATTACGATTGGACTAAACAAGAATTTCATTTTTACCACAAAACGTATTCTTTTAAAAAGCTTAAAATATAAGTTAATGACTTTTTGCCATAAACAATTTATCATTTTCTTGACTTATTATCAATTATCACCGAACTAAAATTTCAAAATAAGATATGCACTTCTATTTCGAAGGAACATCATTTGATATAGCAAAAATCTAAATATTGTTTAAAAACAATATACTGTTGTATAATTGTATTGGTCGCTTTTTAGGGTTCCGTAGCCGAATGGCCAAAAACGGAACCCTTATAGTTTCGTCAAGTCTGTCTGTCTGTCTGTCTGTCTGTCTGTCTGTCTGTCTGTCTGTCTGTCTGTCCGTCCGTATGTCACAGCCTTTTTATTCTGTAACTATAAGCATCACACTGTTGAAATTTGGTAGAAAAATGTATTCTGTTTACCGCTTTACGATTCTTTAACAAAAATTAAAAAATATTGATATTTAAGGGGGGGCTCTCATACATGAAACTAAAACCGAAAAAAAATATTTTGGTCAAACCTATGCGTGTGGGGTGTCTATAGATAGGTCTTTTAAAATGACATAGAGGTTCCTAAAACCATTTTCTTTTAAAGTCTAACGTTTCACAGCTAGACGCTTCCAAAGTGGTAAAATGGGCGTCCCCCCCCCATCTAATTTCTAAACTAAGCGAGTGAAAATTTCGAAAAAAATATGTAATGTAGATCTTAACAAATACTTTCAACGAAAATTGGTTTGGACGGGATTGAACCAGTAGTTTTTGAGATATAGCACATTTTCAACAACCGCAAACATAACTTTGTTTTTCATACAAACACTATGAAAAACAAAGTTATATTTGCTGTAAACAAAATATTGTGGTATTTAAGCTTAGTAGAAGAAAGTAGATCCCTAATTCAGTTAAAGTTGGCACGGAACCCTCAGTGGGCGAGTCCGACTCGCACTTGGCCGGTTTTTTTTTAAATAATATTGGACACTAATCGCATACATTGCTCTGATCCCAAAGTAAGTAGTTATAGCACTTGTGTTATGGAAATCAGACACAGCGGTGGTACTACAACACCCAAACCCGAGACAATGTAGAAAATTATGATATCTACATTGACCCGACCGGGAATCGAACCCGGGACCTCGGAGCAGCGCCGGCGACGCCTTGAAACCCAGCGTGTTTAGCTACACCACCACGAAGACCGTCAAATTACTGTACAATTAAATAAAGTGCTAAAAACCGAGTCAGTATGCTGAGAAAGAAGTGAAATAGTACTTGTCTAGATGTTTCTATTCAATTCAATTCACTTCATTTTATTTGCATAAAACATGGTAAAAATACATACACATACATGATGTGGTGTTTATACTATGTAATATCTACATTTAAGTTCAGCATGTTTTGTCTGGGTAAGACGTGCAAATTTGTCATTTTGTTGGGCATGCTGGATTATAAGTTCATACAATGTCAACAATATGGATTTTCATAAAGATTAATGCAATGATATTTTATTTAAGAAGTAGATGACGACTCGTGAACTAAAAGAGAACACAAATATAGCACCGTCTGATTACTGGATGTCAATGGATTGACATCCATCACATCAGACATCAGTTTTGGAACAGAGTCTTAATAGAGTAGCTTCCTTAATATATTTTTTAAAGTATGTAGGTACATTACAATAGACTTGTTGGCCTGATTTTAAAATCGAGTGCACACTTTAGCTCGGAAGTATATTAATCAACAAAAACATTTTATTTTTAAACTATTTGACATTTAAAATATTGAATAATTATCTAATAAATGCAATTTGAATGTATCACGTGAATGCTTGAAATGTTTTGGCGCCAATATCACAGTCACGTTCACAAACACAAAAATTTAATGAAAATATTTACAGTCCTTATTTTAAATAAATATTTATTAATACACCATAGTCATCTGGCATCATGTAAACAAGATGATTCCTTCAAATAACATGCTAATAGTTAGCGCACATATTTTTTTCTACAATCGTGAGGATCATCCCTCACTGATGTGTTTATCAACAGTCTTTTGTTATACTTTTGTTAACGCGAGCGCCAGTGACCTTTTGATCCGTGAGCGTCTACGCTGTTACTTTAAAGAAATTGAAGGTGTACTTTATAGTTATATAACAAAGACATATTATCATACATTTCCATTGACATATGTGTTAGGGTCGTGCGGGCGGGATTCGAACCCTCGACTGCTATTTTTGTAGTCCGGAACGTAAACTATAACGGTCGTTAAAAAATATTAATAAAAAATATAGTACCAAACTACTCTACGTATGGCACTGTCTTAAAATATCGAATGGTCAGTGGGTTGGCTAAGAAACAAAACTCACTAATTTTATTGAAAATACTTCAATCACGAATGATAGGCATCATTAAATACTATTTACTTAACGAAAATATGATATTCGGACTGTTTTCATTTATTTAATTAGTTGTTTCTGCAGTTTTATAGGCGCACTGAGGCATTGAGACACTGACGCTATCAAAAATAGACTAAGTCAAAGTTAAGACCTCACTTTGACGTGAGGTGGTGTTTGGTTGACTATCTTTTAGGCTCTCATCGGTGATCTAGTTCTTAATACAATATCATAGGATTATAGTCAAATTTTAGAATTATTATCAACGATGTCAAAGTATTTCAGTAATACACTAAATTTTGATTATGCTATGAGGTTTCTTCATTTATTTAATAAATGTTAAAGTTTGGTCATTCGGAAACGGTATAATAGCATTTATCAGTTAATATTTTTTTAAGTTTTTTTTAAAATGATGTGCTGCCTAGCTTTTTCTTGTTTCACTGTTTGTCAGGTTTTACGTGTGTCTATTTGTCCGTCTACCGTAGTATGGGCTAATCTCCGAAGCGGCTGGGAAAATTATGAAATTTTGTATAGTAGTAGCTTATATCCCTGGTCAGTGGTATTTAGGATACTTTAGGTTCCCGTAAATTAAAGATTTCATATGGGGTAAGAACTTATTGAATCGCTATTGCTACTACTTATTTCCTAGTTCCCGATTTTTCGGCACTGTTGGAATTGCCGTGGTCACGGCGTAACTGAAGTTGTAAGCTGTTCTAGACAGACATATTGGTCTACCCTCGTTTTACATCTTTGATTGTAATCGTTTACGGTATCATTATACCCAAACTCACTTTTTCTTGCCCCTGGAGGCATTCTCGCGCCAATCGAATTTTTTTCATGTGGTAATTAGATTGCGAGTTTCACCAAAAAATCAAAAAAAATATCGACAAGTAAAAAAACTGACGAACAAAATCTAAATACGTAGAAATCGTGACCCTGAGAAATCAAAAACTATTTTTTATTCGACAAACAATATTTGAGCGGTGAACTTTTTTCGTATACGAATTGCACGAGATTTGCCCCCTTAGTTGGCGACCACGACACCTGCAGTATCTGCACGCGAAACGACGTTATGTTGAATTTTACGGTTTTCAGATTTACAAATTACTGGATCCCAAACATTACCTATAAACCCATCCTCACAATTGAAATTTTTGTATGATGTAATTTATATAGTAGCGTTCCATCGAAATTATGTGAGCGTTATGAAACTCAGTCCAGTGATTTGAACCCGATTCTAACAAATGTTCTGCAATCGCCAACTTCTGTTCTCATTGTTTCTGAGCGCTTTTATGTGTTATTTTATTTGTCATGGAAATGATGATGTTAGTTTTGGCCCAGATAATATAATACTGTTTTGGCTATGTACCTCCACCACAGCTGCAGTCAACTTAGGAGACACCAGGTTTTTCTAAAGGAAAACTGTCTTGGGCTATTTTATTATCTTTATATTATTTTTAATTTTAATTTTAACAATATCAATTTAACTTAATTGCCTCGCAAACCACTTTCATGGTTGAATGCAAGTGCGAATCTCGCTGAGTATATGTATGTAACTTAAACTAAACAATCAACATTATATAAGCAATGTACATAAACACATTGCAACACACATACCTTGTCAGGACATAAGTTCTGTCACACATGTGTAATATGAAATAATTTAGACATGTTTATTATTTATGTAACCATTTATATAGCGAAATTAACTTAATAAATACAAATTAATAATAGACAAATTAATTAATAATTGAAATTAAGATTTTCACTTGCAAGTGATTATGTGTTTGCGCCGTTTGGCGTTGAAACATTTGGGCCGTGGGGACCCTCTGCTAAATTGCTATTTAGAAAAAAATCGCCAAAATTAAATTCTGTGACAGCCAATAATAAAGCTGGCTGGTTCCTAGCTCAAAAGATCAGCATAGCTATCCAACGCGGCAACGCAGCCAGCATCATAGCCTCCTCGCCGCAAGGAAATGTTTTTGTTTTTGAATAGGTATATTTTAAGTTATTTTTTTATATAGCATGTCTAAGTTTTAATTTGAGAAATAATAATAACTTAAATATAATATTATCATATGTAATTAATATTATTACAGTACATTTTACAAATAAATTAAAACAAAGATTCATAACATTCAAACATTCTTAATAAAACATAGGTAATAAAGTTTATCCAAAATGACCCCGCGATTTTGAATACAAGCCTTCAATCTGTGTGGCCAGTCGTCTATCGCAGCACGAACGAGGTCCATGTCAATATCAGCGGCTGTCTTAATCAAGGATGCCTTGAGTGACTCCAAATCAGGATAGGGCTTTGAGCAGGCCTTTTCCTCCAAATGCTGCCATATCTTGTAATCTAACGGACTCAAATCTGGACTGGAGGAGGGCCAGTCTGCGTGCCGGATGAAGTCGATTTCATGCGCCGCTAACCAGTCTTGTGTGCTTTTCGCTCTATGAGCTGGCGCAGAATCTTGTTGGAATACCCAGTGCCTGTTATTAAACATGGTATGAGAAACAGGTTCCACAAGGTTCTTGAGGACTGTATTTTGATACACAACTGCATTCGTTTTTACGCCTTTCTCACAAAAATGTACCCCAGTTAAACCGTAGTAAGAGACTTCCAACCCAACCATGAGCGAGTATGGAAAATGACCTCGTTGGACACGCGGAAAACGGTTGCTCGCTTCTTCACTGCTGTGTGCGTACACCTTATGATTTTGTTTGTTATCTTGTAGCTCTCTTCCACGGTGAGATTTTTTTCCAAAAAAAGAATTTCCCGCGTACCGCTTCAACAAAGCGCGGCATCTCTTCAGTCTCAGGTCCATTAAACGAGCGTCCAAACGATGTCCTGTTTTTCTTCGATATGCCCTAAGCCCTAAGTCTTCATTTAACAACCTTTTTACCGTGGTCCTGCTTAACCCCATCTGAAGGGCCAACAGTTTCTGCTTACGTATGGGATTTCTTTGAATTCGCGCCTTCACAGCGTTTACCACTCCTAGAGTCCTAACAGAGCGAGGGCGACCACTTCTTGACCTGTCATCTACAGCAACACGGTCTTCTTTAAGTGTCCACTCCATATTTAATTACCGTTAAAAAAAGTATCAAACCGACTTCAAAATCAAGGTGGATAGGATGTTTTTTTTAATAAGTACTCATTATAAACTCTCTTTACTCCACTGCACTAAGAAAAGTGGCACAATGTCTGTGATCTCACAAAGACTGGTGATACGCACTCATAGAGAACGAAAACGTGCAGTTGTCATAATAGATCAATAAATCTAAACAAACTTTGGATAAGGAAACTACAGTTTCTATATAATCGTTTCGCTGTAACGTCGCGTAAAATACCACCCGGTTATCGTAAGAATGGGCCTGTCAAACATGTCACGTACCTCCCGCTTCCCCGCTCATTCACCCGCGTTCGTCCATTTCGTGTCAATAAAGTTCATTTTTGCACGCTTTTCTCTCTGCGCAGTGACAGTGACAGGTCCATTCTCATAATTAACTAGCAGTACCGTTACCATGAGTTTATTCGCTTAGCGACGACGGTTTTACTCGCTTACGACGTCTGCAATTTTCCATAGACTTTTTTACGTTGTCGCTAGCGAGTAAAACCGTCGTAAACTGATGGTTAAGGTACGGTAGTGCCATTTTAAATGAATTGTTTGTCGCGTGGAAGACTGTCTTGTTAAAAATAACGTTAAAAGAAGAAGAAGAAGACGCGGAAGCATCAAATTTAATGGTGTCGCAACGGGCTCTCCAGTAAAATACCACACACTTTTTATCTAATAAAATATAACATAAAAATATGACTTAAACGCTTCTTAATATTTTTATTATTGTTTATTCAAAAATCAAAAATCCTTTCAATATTTAGCTAATAATTTAATTTGAATAAAGTAATAAGATGCTGTAAAGCCTTTATAGGCGTTTCAATGCACATTATGATGAGCAGATAATGATTTTAGGACGACCACAAAACAGCAAAATAGAAGTTATCGACTTAAGGTGTTAATTTATCGTCGTAATTTGAAAAGTTAGAAGATAGTCAAGCCTTCCGAACATGCAACTTGCCACCAAGTGCATCGCTTTGATTTCCGAACGCAAAAGAACTGTCAGACCGTCAAGTGTCAAAAAGTGGGGTTATGTTCCACCAGCAAAACCAAATTCTATTTTGATTTAAAATAAATCGAAAATGTCGCTGCCTCCTGCCAGTGGTACTGGTAAATATTTTGCAAGAGCAGCGAAATCGATACGTTTAATCCGCCAGGGATGTACAAACAGACCCTTTTTCCACATATCCGTGACCCAGGTTAGTTATTTGTAACTATCCGGTGTTGTTGCTATATCCTGAGTAGTATTCGTAACCTTTTCTATATTTTACAGCGAAAAAGACTGAACAGTCAGCCCGTAATCGAACAACTAGGCTCATACGACCCAATGCCAAATGTCAACAATGAAAAGTTGGTGGCTCTCAATTTAGAAAGAATCAAGTATTGGTTAGGAAAAGGAGCCCATGTTAGCACTCCGGTGGCCGAGATTCTTGGTATGTATTCTATAAATTACTAATAAACTCTCACTTTTACAACTCTCCACTTTATGTTGCCAAAATCATCTTTGTCTAGAAAATGGAACATAATAGCAATATTAACTCTGATCTTAATTAAGAGTGGCCGTCCTTTGGCTGATAATGATGATGATGATGAAAGTTAAACTTTATATTTATTGGTCAGTCCAAATACTTCTTCAGGTGGTTTAGACTGTTTTTAACACTCAGTTTCATATTTTATATTCATAAAGATGAAAATAAGAAACCAAAATTTTCACATGGGCAGGACTCGAACCAGCAACTTTCTGGCTAACGGCCACTAATACTTTTTCTGGTCTTTGATGTCTTAAATTAACAACTGCTGATAATATGCATGTTCTTACAGCTATTTGTTTAATAAAGTTCTTAAGTACTTACCTTCCAGACTCAAACCTTTAGTTATCACAGCATATCTTACCCTATAAATATTGATTAATGACACTTTTTCTATAATTTCAGGACTCTCAGGCTTCTTCCCAATTCATCCTCGAACATACATGACAGCATGGAGAAACAGACGGACAGAACAAGAAAACTTGGCTAAACAGCAAGAAGCCGAGAAAGCCAAGGAAGCAACAGCCTAAATATAATAATAGTATAGTTCCTGTATAGTTAATTCTTAGTTCAATAAAAAAAAACACAAAGGTTTTTACTTCATCCACTTTTTGCAGTCACAGTTCGCTGCTCAACCCCTTGCATCTTGAGTCATCTTTTGTTTGGTGTGACACCTGTTTTTGTATTGTGTGTGTGCAAGTGATTGTTTGTTTGAAAATGGATAGGCTGCAAATACCTTGACCATACCTTGTCAACTTATTTTTCTATAGTCTCTATCTGTAAAGAAACCTGACATACATACTGAAAACAATCCTACATAGTTAAAAAAAAAGTTAGCTACAACTGCAAAAAATCTAAATCTAATAATCTTTTTTGTTACGGTAAATTATATCATTACTAATTATTGCTATTATAATTTTATTACAGGGTTATTACTTTCTGATGTGTGATGAGATGACTTGTTTTCTTGATACAGTTCTAACTTATGCTAGTGGTGTGTGTACCATTATTATGATGTATCGACTCCGACCGGCGGCACGGGCCAGCGGCCATGCCGCTTATGCCGCAGCGGCTTTCCCAAGCGTATCTGACAGTTAATTGATATATCCCGCCGGGCGGTGTGGATACACCATTAGGTTTGAAATTTTAATGCATGCAGTTGCATTTTAGTCTACCTACCTCTTTGTATTACTTCAGGAACAACAGAATAGTTGAATATGAAATGAAACCCACATTTTATACAATGAATTCCTTTTATTATGTGAAAAAATTACAAGGTTACAATTCCTTTCGTGGTTACAAATATTGACGCAAACAGCCAAAACATTAAAGGCACATAACTTTCTTAAACATCAAGCAAAATGTGGCAAACTCCTATTCAGGGCTGTGTGAAAGCATGCCTTGGCCATTAACAATATACAAAAGATGTTACAAATTTTAGATTATATTGTGGCAACATCGGGATTTTTAGTTCGGGTAACACGGTTATAGAAAACTAACATTATTCAACCTTACAGAAAAAAAATCTTAAAATAACAGTTGTTAACAATCCTTGAGCAATATACTACGGAAATGAGAAGAAATTCATTGCTTCACTAAGAGATCTTACGATAGGGAAATAAAAAAAACTAATCGACGCATTTCCTTAATTTCCTACAAGATTATCAGCAGAAAGGTAAAAAGATTCAACTGTAATTTTATACCTAAAGAAAAAAAAATATGTAAAAATGGTGTCACGATTATACAAAACAACTTACATGGTTTTCGTTATAAAAACTCGTACTTTTAAATTGCATGCCCTTCAGTCAGGTATAAGTTATTTATACAGTCAATGATCAGTTAATAATAATATTGATAAATAACTAATTTTATTATAGTCAATTGTCTTGATATTTGAATTGACTTAAAAATTGTGGCAAGTTTGCTTTATATTGTAGAATACAGTCTCCTGCGTAAAAATATCTTACCTACAAGTGGTAGGTCAAAATGTTATTTTTGGCCAGGATGGTGCTGAAAAGCTTAAAGCGGGTGCCGAAAACCACAGTTTGTACTTTCGCCCCCAGAAGATATCTGATGCTGGACTACTTAGTTGGTCTTCCTTACCGCATCTGCTACTAAACGGGAAGCTGAAAACAATACAATGTTTATGAGGAAAATTAAAAAGTTATACATGCTATCGAGGTCACTGCCACCTTACCACTTTTACACGAAAATCTGACAAACACAACACAAAAACTAGCGTCACTCCAAACAAAAGGCGAAGCGAGCAAGCGATTTAAGCTCTTAAGGTGGTAAGGCAGCAGTGACCTCAATAAGTCCGGCAGATATCTGCCACCTTTTTTTCACGTCACGATGACATTGCGAGTGACAATACGTGGCTTGCACTACAAGCGTTTTAAGTTCTTAACGTGTTAAGGCGGCTTTGACCGCGACGGTACTTAAACATTAGACATAGGTATAGGAAAAAAGGATTTTAGCTCACATTGATACTCCCAAACAGAGAACACAACATTGTCTAAAGTATGTTTTTTTAAGTAGTCCAATATTGAAAACAATCTTTACATTCCTATCTAAGTAATAATTCATTTTAAAATAAGAAAAGCGGAAAACTCACAACCTACATAGGTCGAATACTAAGTACTTTTTAAATCAAATAGTTAACTAATTTTATCTATCGATATTTTTTTTAAAGTCATAAAAAAATTGTTTCCAATATTCGACTAGCTAAAAAAAACAAACTATAGTCTAGACTCTTTACAGACACCCAGCACCTAACAAATGATGTAAAATACAGCGAACCTTAGATCGCACAAAAAATCACAAGATTTCTACCGCAAATTGGATATTTGTACTTGACCCATGTTTTTTAAACTGCAGTCAAAAACATACTAAGGGCATGTTTCACCATCAACAAACAAGTACTAAGGAAAGATTAATGCAAACGTCGACAGAAAACGCTAAAGGAACTTATTCAGAAATAGATTGTAAAAATACTTGCATTGTATTAAATAACTTGTTAAGTAAGAGATAAGGTCCTATCTAAAATAGTATTTCGAAATTCAGTTATCTGACAGAAAATATTAATGAACTAGTGGACCCAGCAAATTTTGTTTGACTCCTGGCCAGTCCCCGTATTTTTAATAATTATCGTCTCGCTCCGGAAGTCCGGACGGTGACGAATCTGATAAAGTAAAAATCATGAAAATCGGTCCACCCGCTCAATTTTATTATTTTTCCTTTCGTAAGAACCTTCTCTTGACATTAACAAACACAACGAAAAGAATTAGCGAAACGGTCTAGCCGTTCACGCGTGATGCCGTGACCAAGGGAAATATGTTTTTTAAATATATAATAAAGAGTTTTAATATTAATAAGCAGTTAGTGCAGGTAACAAATCATCATTTAAAAATACATTGCAGCAGTTAGTAGTTAGCAAGAATATCTTATTTTTTTATACCCCAGACGCAAAACGAGAGAGGTGTCATAAGTTTAACGTGACTGTATGTGAATTAGTCTGTGGTATCTTAGCTCCCAAACAGATGAACCGATATTGATCTTTTTATGTATCTTAGATATTTTTGTCCCGAGTGTTTTAGCCATGTTTCATGAAAATCTGTTAAGCGATTTTTTGTTTGCGTCATTTTTTTATTTCTTATGAAATAATTATATACTAAGATATAAATAAATGTTTACTCAATGGCTCTATCTATGTGAACAATTATTCATAAACTATTCATTATAGATCATTTATGTATTGTGTTAATTATTATGAGAAGTGTCATGTGTGAACTGGTACCAGTTGTATCAACTTTCCTAGTTATACTTTTGTAAATAAATCTTAGATAGCTAAAACAAGTAACAGCCTACTAGTATACTGTCATAATTGAAGTATATTCAGTAAGGTCACTCTAAACAAAAAAGAACAGAAGTCAATTTAGGGCTGATTTTTCAATAGTCAGATGAGAAATATTCATCGAACAAAATACAATATGGCTCACCTAATTTTCATAGGTACCTGTCATTTCTGAAAATGTGTCGCTTTAGTGCTTTATAAGTTTTATCTGACCATTGGAAAATCGGCCCTTAGTGTACTAGATTCATCAGCTTTGAATTTGTATATTGCAGAGTAAGCGTTAGCGCCAGTGTTTTTTTTCTCTTGAATATCTGCGCTCAGTCCTTGGACGAGATATGAATTAAATCGCATACATACATAACTAGGTACGCTTACTGAATTCGTAGTCTAGTATCGACTGTATGTTAAACAGGTTTCATTGTCTCGTCAAAGGGCAAATGGGACGTAGATATGATATCTGCCTGCGCGTTTTTATCTTTCAAAACATGCAGAGATAGTATTTTTTTAAATACGACTAACAAAAACACTCATTTGCATTGAAACAGTCATTTCCTAAATGTAGTATGGACCGAGATAGTGAAATATTTTTATGTTTGCTATTTAAATGTAAAATTGAAAAACAAGTGATTTTGTCTGATTCTTTGTAACATTAACAACAACCACACCTGTTATACCTGCAAACTATGAGTGTGTATGTGTGTATTTGCTATGAAACAGAATCGTAGACTAAACGCAGACTTTAATTATAATAAACTAAAATAGTAAATTATCTGCGATTTTCAGAAGTCATGAAAAACCGCTCGGCAACACAATTATATCATATTTTTTTAAAATATATAATTAATGAGTTTGATTACATTGTGATTATGTCGCTAAATCAAGTTTTCTTAAAACTAAATCATTTTAACTATTAATATTAGCTTAAGACAGACTTTATTTTATAATATATTAAGATATAGGTAGGTACTACTTTAACCTTTGAGGTAGATCTTCAATTTTATGTCGTTTACCGACATTATGAATTTAACAATTCTGACTATGATTTATAAGGGAATAGCTGTTGGTACTAGGCTAGTAAGTCCACTAGTCGGCTAGTAATACTAGCAGACTAGTGAAGTTTTTTTTTTTTTGGGTATTTCCTGCCAGATATCTTAAAAGCTTTGTTAGTTACGAAAGCGTTTTCCTTAAAAGATAAGCTTACCTTTTTAATTTTGAATAATGCGCTCTAGTCTGCTTTACCTACAAATAAATGAATGTGAATGAGTTTGTGTGAAGTATTTCTGCGGTGTGTGCAGTAAATAATAAAATAAAATCTAACATTCTAGTGAAAAAAAGCTATCAATAATGTTTTAACTATCATAGTGTTTCTATGTTGCAAAGGTACCTAGTCAACCTAAGTGATTCTATAATATACAGGGTGTTGTTTTGGCCAGCGACTTGCGACTCAGGAGTGGCTGTACAAACGTATAAAATATATTTAAGAAAAATGAAAAAAAAAACTAAATTTCTTATTGCGTTAAAGTAAGCGAGTCAAAACTACCAACATCAGGTCGCCTCTACGTAGCTTACCATCTGCGGCGTAGTATTTTGTATACTGGCGCAAACTACGCGCGGAGGTGCGATTTCCCATTCGTTTTCAAATTTTATAGAATGTTGTAGAGAGGTTTTCTTGTATAAAAGTTGCAAATATTTTAAAGAAAATATTTTTTAGAATAATCATAACTCATATTATAATCCCTGAGTTGAATATCGCGGATCAAATCAACACCCTGTAGTTTACTGTAACTACAAAATGCAGATCCCGATATCAAATTCTTTTTCAATTCAAATACCTACTTTGGTTTCCACGTAAATATCTGCCACAGTAAATGCTGGGACAAAAGCAGTACGTCAAGTTATTACAAAACTTGAAATATCGACTATTTTTTCTTAAGTATAATGATAACTTATTTGCCGTTGACATCGGGCTATGCAAAATGTAATAATATAAAATGATCAATTTGATAAACAGAAAAAATACAATACACCTATAAAATAAATAAAAACAAAACATACTCCGCTATGTAAAACTCTAAATCTTGCCAATATTATGATAGAGGAACTGATAACTTTTTCAATGATTTTTCAATCTTCAGATTTGCTTCCTGCACCAGCTCTTGGATATTTATATCTTATGGAAAAAGAAACGAAAATATTCTAAGGTACTGTACAAAATGGCTTTAATAAAAAGAGTTTTTACAATTTAAGCCACGATTCGTTAAGTAAGATTGAACTATGAAATTCAATAAAGTTTGACAACATATTGTTTAAAACAAAGAAACCCACACCTCCACTCTTGAATACATAGTGCATAAAATACAACCCATAAAACGTTGAGAACAACTGAAATACTAATCGAGAAGAAATTATTACCAACAAAAGGTAAAGAAAATAACCCAAAGTGTCCGACAAAACATACATATAAATTACACAGTACACACGGATGAGTGTAAGTAAATTAATTATACAAAGCCATGTAAATGTCTACTTTTTCCCATGTGTTCGAATGTTATTAGTTTGTATAGATAGAGTATAAAGGCAAGCATTATATCATGCAAGCCAAGTATCTCTTACATACGTTCAAATTACAGATCCTTCAGATATTTCCCGACACTTTTCTTAATGTCTTTCACATCTTTCTTTATGTCGTCCTTGAGTTCCTTCACGATATCCTTGAAGCTGTCTAAAAGACGAATAACTTCTAAGCGGATTTACTTCATAAACAATATACCAACAGTAAGAAAGCAAAAATTGAGCACAGTCTCTTTGACCATACAACCTGTTCTTAAGTATGTAATAGTCTTTCATTTTTTGGATTTCAGAGGGAGAGATGTAAATATGTTAAACCTAGTTAGGTTTGCTAAAAAAGGACACTCCACAGATACCCAAAATGATCGATAAAAATCTACCGTTTGCACATCAACCCGAGTGAGTTTTATTATAACTATGTATAAAACAACACAGCCCGGTGTCAAAACACATTTCATGGTTACCTATACGATCATTTGTTCTTCAGGATTTTAGCAGCTCGTTTTATTTCAAACTTAATGTCATTAATATCATGCTTCATTTCTTCCTTGATGCCCTTCACAACGTCCATAAAAAGGTTGTCTAAAATAATCACAAAAACTCAAATAATCGCAGGTATTTCATGTAATATGAAGTCTTCATACAATTTGCAACCAATAAGATGAGCTGTTTCAAAATTGGATAAACTATGACTAAAGATTTATTTTCCTTAGCCTTTCTCACTTAAAGCCCATAAAATAGGTAGTGTTTTAAATTACCGCTATTACAAACTGTACCGTTAAAATACGCATGTGTTATTAAATAGATATTGAAAGTCACGTTAATGCATAAGAATTAAAAAAGTTAAATTATTTATAAGTGTCTAAGGCAGTTGATATTAAAAGTGTATAACAGCAAAGACAAATGCAGTAACTTCACACTTCCATATGGAACACAGTAGTTGCCATAGAGATATTATGAGCTGTGTCAAAATAAAACGGTTACTGTTTTAACACCGTTTCTTTGGAGATTTGTATATAAGTATCTTTCTCTCTTACTCTGTATTATAATTAAAATTTTATTGTGTCATAATATCAAGCCATTTATTACATAAACGTAAGGTTCATATTGAATAAAATTTATTGTTCATGAAAGAAGTGTACTGAAAATGGTAAAAACTATATATTTTTATTTTGTGCTCCTATACTAGAGCCCTCGTTTTTTTAATAACTATATTCAAGAGTGGAAAGTATTTATGTCATTGATCGTACCGTAAGAATTTAAAAGGAGTTTTGAACACATTTGTACTTCGAAAAGAGCAAAATACTGCTTGTCGTTTCACCAAAAAACTAGACGTCGCGGTTGGGTTACAAAAACTTGCAGTTTACTAAACCTAATTTTGTTATACTGATTCTATTTCGTTTTAGCTGTTCGTCGCGGAAACTATGAAACAAGATTATAGTTAAACCGCTTTATTTCACTATGCCTGCGGGGCACAGGGGCGCGGGTGAGAGGGAATTACGTGAGGGGTTTGAGTGGCGGGAATACATCCGCCCGAACCCCGATCTGTTGCTTCCAAGGAACGGTCTCAATATCGCTGTCTATCTATAACATAGTAGAGGGTACACGGTAGCAGTATGCGTACATAAATAGTAAATAAATAATCTACTATATATTTTACATAACGATTACTTTAGTCGATGAGTTATATTTTTGGGTTTAGTTTTTTAAATGGGTCATGAGTCGATCTTAAAAGCCACATTGAACGATTTCACGAAAACTTGTAAGGAATGAGCAATTGATTTCATCTTAGCTCATTTATTAGGGAAAGTGAATTCACTTTTCTTAATAAAGCACTTAACAACATCCACACTTTTTAAAGGGTTCATTTATAAGTACTTTTTTCATAGCTAAAAAACTGTAGTAAAATCTTATTTATCTGGTATTTTTTATTATTATATCGAAGATCTAATCTAGATACATATTATATAAGATTATTTCTTTCAAATGTTGGACGAGACTCCGGATAACAAAGTATATTCTGCCTTATTTTCGATGGCGCGTCTAAGCATTTAGTGCGAAGCACATTTCTAGCTTAATGGATATGACAACAAAGAAAAATTGACGTATTTGGTACGAAAAGCCTGCCATTTCATCGAGACACAACAACGATTGGCTTGGTTTTGAAACGCCTTGATCCTGTGATATCAAACCCCTAGACTTTTTTTCCTTTGTGGCTTTGAGAAGTCCAAGCTGTATATTGATAAGTCGGGCGGTTTCAATTGTGCAACTGGAAGCCAACATTCTCACGTTATTCGCCAATTACCAATCGAAATGCTCGGACACGTCATCGAAATCAATCAGAATTGACTACGTTAACCGGAGTTACGGCCAACATTAGAAATAAATGTTCTATAGAAAATATATGTCAACAATAGATCTTCTGTGTAATAATAAAAAAATACCGATAAATTTGTTTTTCTTACTGTTTTCTTAGTTTTGAAAACGTACCTCTATGAATCACCCGTTACAAGTGTTATTTCATTTATTCATGCATGCATACTAGGTGTTCAACGCATATGTGACCTTACAGAGTAGTTTCTGTAGTTACCTGCGTTTGGTTTAACACAGCACTCTTAAACTCTTTAATTAGTTCATTTTGCCTGTGTTTAGAAAAAAAAGTCGAAATATAATATTTTTATCTATTAACAGTTTTTTGTTTCCTCCGAACAAATAAAAGAGACAATATACAAACTTTGTCTTGGTATGTATATGAGAAATCAATGTGACGAAAAAAATATCTTACCAGAGCTAGCAATGTTATCGATGCGGTCATGGTGTTTCATGTAGTACGGGCGGATGATGCGATGGTAGATCACCAACGAACCATTGTACTCGGTGGGCATGTAACACCATATGACGAAGATGCACTGTAAAGGATATGGCAATTTATGAATCTTTATTACTAAGTTACTTAACATTGAATCATAATTGCAACATAATTCATCAAATGACAAAGATATGATCGAAAGCTAAAATTGAACATAACCTACTGCAAGTCATGTGCACTGTGTCATCAGTATAATATCATAAAGAAACATCAATTTCTAGAAATAGAAACGACTAGAATCATTTATTAATCATGTCATTTACTCCAAGCCGTGATTGTGTTGCACAATCTTATTTAATAGAATGAAACTAAAAACAGTTTAATTTTATCTTACTGCATGCACCTATAAACTATCATAATGTTTGTTTTTCAATTGGCAATGTTATCAGTCTGTAGATAAAAAAAGTATTTAACTTGACTTTGAATGGAAATGATATATTTCTCTGAAGTGAGATAGTTGGTTTCAGCTACGAATTACTCTGATCAAGATTCAAACTTGGAATGCCTTGGTTTTTTTATGCCAAAAGAGGGATAGAACTTGAATCATTTTTATCATCATCTTCATTATCAACCAAAGGACATCCACAACTGAACATAGGCCCACCGAACAGTTTTACACAGTGACCAATCACAAGCTGTCTGCATCCAATTTGGTCCTGCAATCCTCACAAGGTTGTCTTCCTTTTATTAAAAAATCATTTTAGTATAACATTATTATTGCAAGACTTCTATTAAAAAACAGGTATTGTAAAGGTTATAATAAGCATGAATGTGACATGATTACGATAATTTTAGTCCTAGTATAGGAGTTAATTAAATTAGCTTTGAAGTCAAGAACACTCATATAAGCGAGTGGGTAATAAAATTACATACAACAACCAGACAAAAACTGGTATTCACCAAACAGTTTCAGCAGGATTGTAAAATAGCTAGTCTCTGATTGTATACCTGTCCAAGGTCAAACTAATCTGGATTACTTTAGTTCTTCTTTTACAATAGAAGTATAATGTTACAGTAGGTGTTGTAACTGAGTAGTATCTAAAAATAGTGTATTTTTGTTGATGAATAGATGCTAAAATGTTCACTGGAAAAAAAATCCTTACCAGAGTATTTGAAGAAAAAAAACTGTACATGTTGGCAGACCTTGAAATAGACAAGTATGTTTGGGTAGCAACTTGATAAACTAGACTTTGTATTCAAACTATTTGAGCATTCACAACTCTTTTTAAAAGACATAGTGAAACGGTAAAAAAAATGTGCAAAATGAACTGTATTGACTTTTCCGATACAAGCACTGGTGGGTGAGCAGAGAAGTGGAAGGAGTGTGACATGTTTAAATGGTTCATTCTTATAATAACTGGGTAGTATTTAATAAAAACACAATTTATAAAGGTTTCTTATTTGCCATATCAGGGTGAAATAAATATTCTATTGCAGGCAGTTTCTTTCATGTTAACCAAGGCGGAATGATGCATTGTCATTTGTATCTGGAGCAAAATATATTCTGTCTATGTGCAAGCGGGCCTACACTACTTGCATAGTTTTATAATGTGCACATTGTACAACAGGAAAATTACTCAAGTCAAACAAAACAAATATGCAGTATGATCCTAATTATAGTTAATTGCTATAGGACATTAATAGATTCCCTACTAATTGCTAATAACCAACACAAAAGTTATTGAATGAATAACTTGTATAATTAATTATTTTTCATATTTTGTCACGTCTAGGAAATCAAAATTGAATAAAACAATATAAATTTTAGGATTTCCTTACTAATATCTTTCTTAGTAACTAGCCTGTAGTAATCAGTCAATAAAATCAACATTGAAATATATTAAAATTATTCATCTAAGCCGTAAATTATCTTTGATCCTGAGACTTTTTTATCTTGTATAACTCCTCCATGACTTCAATTACCTAGTAAACTTCATACTCTCAGATAAGACTGTTTATCATTTCTTTTAATTTTTTTATCAGATTTTGAGATTATTTACTCATACCTACTAATATTAGATCTTTTTTCTAATTATAGGTTACCAAAGCACACAATAATATTATAAATAGTCTTAAGTGTAGAGTACATTGGAGAAATGCAGAACATTTTTAGGTTATGTATGATAATTGATGGCTAAAAATGCCGCCGAAAATGAAGATGTCGTGATTTAAACCTTTCACTTTATAGATTCTGTGAAAGTAATGAGTAACATATGGTTGGTACTCACCTTAATTAACCAGTAGAGCGGGAACCAGCCTACAATGAAGTCTGAGAAGTATTCCACGATGGAGAAACACGCGTACACCACCCAATACGTCAGCCATTTGGTGTCGTCATCCTTCTGGGGTGACTCCAGTGCCTTCATTGACATATATGCGGGGTACACGAATCCAATAGAGTTGCATATCAGCTCCGCTCCAAAACCGAACACTAAATATAAACCGGTGAACGCAACAAGACCTGCACAAGAAAACCAACGTCAAACCGACCGCTAAGGATATAAATAAACGCGAAAAAAAAGGTGCACTCACCAACGAAAATGTAAACCCTGCTTACGCCGGTTTTCTGCTCAGCCGTATCGAAATATTTGGTCCACGGTTTGCTTTTGTCGTTTAAGCTGCGCTCTATGGTGTCTTTGTACTCTTGCAATTTGGAACCCATTGTTTTGGATGATTAATTGATTACGGGTGATTTTTTTGGGAAAGGCAAATGGTATAAATGGTATTTTGGCAGATCACCCGCGGCCACGACTCGATGACAAGACAATGACAGTTGCAGCAATGGCCGCCTCGATTTTTTAAGTGTTGCCAGATTACTAATGAAAAGTACCCATATTTGAAAATAAGATAGGTATATGGTTGATATGGCGATGCTACCGCTACATAGTGTAAACATGTATTAAACGTAACGAAAAAATACAAAAAAAAAAATTCTGTAGAAAAATTAACATTATTTATTTCCCTCCCTAAGTACCATATTTTTGATGTACGTACTTACTGTAGCGTATAGGTTAACTATATTCTAGAATCATATATTTTTTTTGTTTTGCCATTTCTTAGGTATTTAGAATGTTTAATAATTTCAGAAAGTGGGGGAAATTAAAATAAAGGGTACACAATAAAATTTCATCACTTTTATTTAATATGTTAAAATATGAAAGCATTAACATTGTTCATCACTTTTTGTGCTTCATAAAATTAGTTAATCTAAAATAACTATATTGGACTGGAAGATAATATTGAATAAACACACAGACACTCGTGAAACAAGCTAACACATTTTGAGGGGTGAAAAGGAAGACATTGATAATTTGGAATTTAGGGAGTACAAATTCGATTCTCTGAAATTAAAAGTACGGGCAGGCAGGAGGTACAATCATACAAATGACACATACTTAATAAAATGGCGAAGAAAGCCTGCTTAGGCCTAGGATAAAAAAATATACGTGAATATATACGTCTGTTACATTAAACTGAATTTATAAATCAATTCGTTGAATTGCTCGTTTTATGAATGTAATTAGAAAAAATAACATTATAATAACATGTAAACAGAGCTATTTTTAGTTGCTGTTATCAAAACAAGTAATCAAAGTTGTAATGACAATTGTTATTAATCTTTTCATTTGTTACTGATAATCGTAAATATGTCACTGTGAGTGTAAAAACATTCTAAACCATAGGTACTGATAGTTAATAAATGATGATCATTTCGGTAAGCATAAGCAGAATATCACGTAACAGACTTAATAACTAAATATTATTATAAAATTTAATTATTTTCTATGAATATCACATTTTATGCGGCTGTTTTATAAATAATTTGAGTAAATATTTTAAAATTATGTGCATTAGTGCTTATAATGAATGGTGATTGTCTAAGCAGTGCAAATAATCAAATAAATTGACCTAACACTAGATAAGAGTTTCAGGAACTTAGTCTTTAATGAAGCAATTGACTAGAGTCTAAGATAAGAAACAAATTCATTGTTTTGACTAAGGTTGTATAAACTACAAGTAGATAAATTTCAAGCCATGAAAATTGATTTATGTGCATTAAAAAAATACGCATGTTCTGAGTGAGACGGTTATCGTAAACAATTAAAACGTGTTTATTTGAAGTATTGAAAATTTAAAACATTCTTAGTAGATTGATTTAGATAAAATTGGAAGTATTGTAGAGCATAAAAGTATGTGCAATATGAAAGGTATTAAAAGTTATACAGCTACTTTTTAAGATAGTACACATTTAGATTGGAATGGAAATGCACTCGGATCACTCATTAGGACTCAATCATAACAAATATCGAAATTGTATAAACGTCTATCTAGGTGTATTTCTAATATTAATTTACAATGAGATTGGTCTCAGTCTTATACTATGGTTTGCAAACCTAAATAGTTTGATTGTTGATTTGTTGAGGAATGAACTATTGATAACTTTCTTAACAATCCTATGGTTAATTTCACTTAAACTTTACAAAACTTGTAACATTTCTTACAAAAAGTGGCATCATTTTAAAAATCCTATCTAATATATTCGTACTTTGCTCATAATAGTGTAGGTACTGATTTTATACATTGGGACTAAAATGCAAATATTTTGTTAGTTATCTTGCTATTATTTTCAAAGTAGTATTTTAACTGTTTCTGACGTAACTTTACATTTTCATAAAAAATATGTTTAGAGTTACGTACGCACGGAGTCCTATACCAGTAGCTTCAAGCTACCATTGTATGAAACAGTTTTTCAAAATTACGAAAGCACAAGACAAATAATGTAAATCGATAAATTTTCGCTAATGATCTAGACATAAACACACTTAACGTTATTGGTGTTACTACATAGTATAATAATTCTTGACAAAATATCTAACATATAAAATAGATATAAAGAATGTCGTTAGATCTTTGCCAATTACAGCTCTTTTTTTATTATTCAGATCTAATAGTTAACGTTTACTGGACTATTTTATTAAATATAACACTTATTTTGCAATAGAATTCGTTAAAAAAAGTCATGCCTGATGATGATTCAGGATTTTTATTATAATAATTACAGTACAAGTAAGTCAATTGAAAATGTAAAAAGCAATCTTATTTAAGGGAAATACATATTATACTTGTATTGTTTTCATGATGCGAATTTCAATGGTTAAGCCAATAATGTCTTCAAAAAAATTGTTTCGTGTTGTTGTTTGATTTATGTTTTGTGATCCGACAAATGTGAGTAATTTATTTTTGCGTTACGTAATCACTGCTATTTTTAGAACTTGTAGTGACTTTAGAAATGTATCGTTTGATCCTTTTTCGGACCGTAAGAGGGCTTTGTTACGACACTTTGTGCTTCTTTCTTGCATCTCGACGATGTTCACTCGTTGGATGAGGCTTTAGTTCTCTGCAGTCCAGCTGCAAAAAATCATAAAAATGTTCAATTGTTTATACCAATCCTTTGTTATAAAAGACAACCTCTTTGCAGATTTTCTCCAGGATGTGTTTATAAGGATTATTATTAAAGTTAATAACTTACTAATGTTTCGTCATCTGGCACTCTTGAAAGTAGATCTAAAACTTCGTTGTTTGGTATGGTATGTGGTCGAAGTATCTTTCTAGTAAATTTATTTATACCTGAAATGAAACAAAAATAAATAATACATCCTCAAATTTTTGAAATAGTGATACGACTATTTTTATCTGACTTACCCCATGCCATTAGGAGATACCTCAGTGGTATTACATAAAGGACTGACATTGCTCCAAATAGCATGATTATTGCTAAATAACTCAGGTATGGCACCGTGAAGTTCATTAGACTGAAAAATAAATAAATAAAATGACTACATGGTAATTAGTTTTAAAAAAGGTAAAGTTAGTTGAAATAAAAAAAATCAGCACCTTTTAAGAAAAAAAAACACTTACTTTTTTACAGCTTCCCCTAATGATGCTACATAACCAATAGCATTTTGAACAGTCTGTGTGACCTCTTGGATTGCCTGCAACCTCTCCTTTAAAGACTTCTTTTCCTCCTTAAAGAAAATTGATTTTAAGATAATTAACTATTGAATGTATTATATTATATTAAGAGTTAATTTGTTTTTCGAGTTCAGAAAATAAAGACCATTTATTTGTTTGTAAAATACCTTGTCACCGTCATCTTCATCATCTTCTTCTGCAAGTAAATCGTCATCATCCACTGGTTGTAATAAAGGATTTCCCCCTGTAAAACATTAAGTTGATTAAATTTTGTAGAAGTACTAAAAAGGTCAGACCGAAAGCACAACACAACAAAAGTCATAGACTGGATTGTATCAAGCTTGTAATATATGACACATTAAAAATATTTACATTTTACAGAAATAATAGCTTGTTAGATATTTATCCAGTAAACACGTGATTAATATTGATATTAGTAATAATTATTCACAACAACTTACAACATTCATCAAACTTACTACGAAACAAAGAAAAGTATGTCCATGTATTACTTTGAGACTTTCGCGGGACAGGTCTAAAGCGAACTAAAAATAAAAATAAAAGTATAACAATTGAAAAAAGAAAATAGTTTTCGTGTAAACGTACGTAATGACATTGAAGTTTATTCTATATGGATGACAATACATAAAAAACTATACTTAAATAATAGACGTAATATTATAATGCTTTATATAGGATTGGCATTGGGCTTGGTAAAAATAATTAATTAAAAAAGGCAAGTGATACCTGTGAGCCTGTAGATGAGCCAATTTCTTGTAAAGGAGACGAGAATAAGAAACGGTAACATCCACATTTCATAATAATAACAAAAAGCCAGCCACACCAACAGGCCAAAAAACGATCGTATTCGTGATTCCCATTCAAAACAGTCTCTGAAAAGTTATAAGTATAAATACATAAGATGCAATATTTTTGTAGTAATTGGTACAGAATAGGCATGATTGCCGTTAAATTTACTGTCATTGCTAATACAAGTACTCACTGTAATATTTTTCCAACTTCAATAAACCACATGATTATAGCTTTTAGCCGCATAACGTTTCTGATGAATAGTTGTCTCTTGAACTTAGCATCTTGATGCATGTACTTTGGTTCCTTAGGATTGACAGCTCTAATCGCTCCTTTCAGCTGTATTTATGCACGAACAAAAATTATTTATTTAGTAACTTATACAAAACAATATTTTAAAAAAAAGGCCGATAAGTACCAACCGGATTCCATATCACAGTCATTTCTAACTGTATTTGCGGATAATTTCCTTTCGCTCTTGCTCTCATCTTCTTATCTTTCAGTGCATACCACCTTTTTTCACCATTTCTTATATTGAGCAATGGTATTGCTAGTTTCCCCAGAAATTCAACTTTGTGATCATGATCTTCATCATAAACAGTTAATTCTAATATCGATGTTATATCTTTTACCGTACTGTAAATGAAATATAAATATATAATTTGTTAAAGTAAGATTACAATAAATCAAATAGAGTTAAACTTACAAAGTAAATATCTTCATCCAATTTGGAGCTAAAGTCTTATACTCTGTATGTGTTTGTAGTCTAGCATTTCCGAGTTCTAGTACACAAAATGGATCCGATTTCCCACCCAAATCCGCTGCTGCTAAGCCTTTAGCACCGTAGACTTTGACGCAAAGCCAACCGACTCCGCTAGAGTTTTCATTAAAATGGTACCATGCCTAAAATTATACAAAAATAAATTATTGTAGAATAAATTACTTATTATATTCACTAAAAATATTAATATTATTATGAATTTTTAAAAATCATATCAGTCATTATTAGACAATGAAAACCATAGTGAAAAGTAACTGCTAGAGTCCTTGTAGTTATGTAGGTACATATAATACCAGTAAAATCACATTGAGATAATCACTTACGTATCGTTTTTCAATAATTTCTATATCTCTTGGATTTTCCCTATAACTTGCCAAATCAGTAATTGTTTCCGATTGAGTGGTGCCGCTAATGGTTAGTAAAAGAAATATTTGGCCATTTCCATCTTCCAAGTCTTGCCAAATATTATGTGTGATTTCTCTTTCTAATTTTGATAGGTCTATGGCACATCTGCAAGCAATTTGAGTTGAGATATAATTTTATCACTATTACCCTTGAAGTTGGTAGATATTTATCATGAAAAACTGGCAACATTCATTTGTCACAATGTGCAAAGGCCGTGGGGCCACGGCCACGATTGCAAATAAAAAAAGTATAATTATCTGACGAAAGGAAGGTATAGGAAGTATAGAGGTAATACATACTGAACATACATAGGGTTGTATACAATAAAATAAAATGTTCTTACCTTCCAATATAATCGTCTTTCGTTTGCTTATCCTTATCCCAGACGGTGACCTCCAATATCTGTTCCTGGTCGTCGTATAAATGCAGGTCAAACTGTTCCAACCATGATGGATGTAGAGATTTCCAAACCACTTTGCTTTTGTATTTTTCATTACCTAACCTGCAAATAAAATAAAAGCGTTATAAGCGGAGCGAAGGAGATTTTCAGAGGTTCGATTCCAACGCGTGTGCAAATTTGGGTACTTATCTTATTCTTATCTGACCATATTGTTAGTACCATATCTATAGATATCATTACCCTTCTAAGATTCTTTAAGAGTCTGTTCATATCTGAACATTTCTGGCATAAACTTTATTGCTAGCAAGGAGGTCATTGTAGTTATCAATCACAATGCTTCTAGTTAAAGTTAATGTGGTTTGCGGTTACGCACCAGTTACAGTGGATAGCCAGTGTTCATATCGTATCTATTACTCTGTCCTCTGCTGTTCGCATTTATAATATCTATACTTAAATTATAAAGCTGATGAATTTGTTTGTTTGAACACTAGTATTGATCAAATCCTGAGATGTTCCACTCACCTAAACTTACAGTAAGGGTCACTGGATCTCGTATCCAGATCCATTGCAGGGAGGTTCTTTGCTTCGACCAACACGATTGTGACCACCGAACTCCATATCTGCGCCTTCAGACGTTTGTTCACGTCGCTCAGTCGGGTGTTCTTGAGGAGATACTGGAAGCAAAAGTAGGTATACATAGTTAAATGTTTAACATCGTACATGAAGTTAGTATTACTCTAATTGCACTTGCAAAAAGCAACTGTAGGTAAGTATTAGACAAAGAATCGAATCCTTTGTCTTTCGCTATCCGGGCGCATGTCTACATATAATAATACTCGGCCACCGTAACATTGGCAAGCCTGTTAAATTTTGCAAGTGCTTTCTATAAAGTGTAGGCCGCTTGCATAGCTTGACGACCCGTCTGGTGTAGTGGTCGAGAAATCGCCTACTACGCCGCGGGTTGCGGGTTCGAGCCCCGCAAAATACAAACATTTGTGTGCATGAACATGTCTGTTTGTATTGGTCTGGGTGTTGTCTATGTATATCATGTATGTATTTACAAACAAAAAGTATTTAAGTATTATATCCGTTGTCTGGCACCCATAACACAAGCTTTGAGTAGCTTACATTGGGATTAGATGGCGATGTGTGGGAATGTCCAAAGGATATTTATAGCTGACGGACACCAAGCCATTCTAAAATGGCTAGACAGACCTTCCTGAAACGGAGCGGAAACATATAAACTAATATTATAAAGCTGAAGAGTTTGTTTGTTTGAACGCGCTTATCTCAGGAAGAACTGCACCGATTTGAAAAAAAATAATTTTGTGTTGGATAGCTTATTTATGGAAAATAAACTTTAGGCTATAAAACATCACGACAGACGATATAACCACAGACGGATCAGGAGCTCTATTTTTGAATCACTCGCTTCAAGATGGCGAGTGATTTTCGTTCGAAGATGAATTAAAAGTCATAGAAAAAAACTCGTAGTCGAACGAAAATCACTCGCCATTTCGAAGCGAGTGATAAAAAAATAGGGCCCCAGGACTCATTCGCGCGGGACCACTATTATAATGATGTATAGATAGAAGGGGATTTATAAACAGTCAGTCACACACCATTAAAGCACACTTAATTAAGTAGTTAAAGTTTTATACGAAAAAGTCACCAATAACATAATGTATAAATAAGACATGGATAACAAATCAGAACTATTTACTCGTAGCAAATTTGCCTGTTTTTATATTCTGGCTGTCCAGTACAACCAGTAAACTTTTATCTCTCGTTTGTAACGATGAAAACAAACTTCGTTTGTCCCAAACAAAATATTGACACAAAATTCAGCGACGAAATAATCAAACATTGAAAAACATAATCGCGCAAATCACTCCCGTGGCTTAGGCATTTCTCGATTTGGCGCTACGCCAGAATACATTTGATTGTTCCTTATAAAGCTTCTACGATGTTTACAGAGCGAAAGTTTCCATGTTCTTCTCCTTATATTATTTACTCTCTGGATGTGTCGATGGCTTCGCTTGTGGTAGTGGTTTCCTGAATCGTTGAAAGCATTATGCCTACCTGCCGGAATCGAAAGATCCAAGAACGAATGCACCAAGTCAAATCGTATTAGAAACAAAAAATGCTGAAGGACATTATGGTTCGTCAGATGGTGCCACAGACCCTCAGAAAACTGTTTAATTTTACCACAAAACAAAACCGCAATCATCTTCTTTTTTGTACCTTTTAAGCCAAAATCGTTTGTATCTCGTGACGTCTTTTGTTTGTGCAAGCGATTTTCGTTGAAACATTGTTATTCGCCAGAGACCACGACCATACATAATGATAATCCGGGTTTCCACGGTATGTAAGATAGTTGCACTATTTTATTTTAACTTTATGAAATGGAAAAGAAAAAGTGAAACGATACGAAAACACACGTATTACTTATTATGGTTGATGAAATAGGTGTGTACCTAATTACTGCAATTTAGTCTTACGTACATAACGGCAGGCACTTTAGTGACTCATTCATAACAAACAAATTAGATACTAATGCATGTGTTTAAAGATAATCGTTGCTTTTGTAGATAATGTATTGTGTGGGTCCTCCACTCTGAGTAATCACTAATCGATATGTGTTATTCAAAAAAACAATAGTAGCCATCGCATAGGTTCTCTTTATTAAGTTACATCAATATTTTTTTTTAAAAACCTGTCCGACCCACTAAGGGTTTATAAGGTATCGCTCGGTTCTATTTGTTGAATTATTTACATAAAATATAGAAAAAAATACCCATGAAAAAAAATACTACATTAAAATCGGGGTACCGGGTGCGTGGGAACACTTAAGCATAAGCCGGTTAACACTTTAACGCATATTGAAAATTTCTTGTTCTAAAATAAAAAGGTATTCTATCATGTTGCCTCGTCTTTTTTTTATTACTTTCAAGATATTTCTTTCCTCATCTACAATCTTCAACGTTTCTTCATTTGTTTTTTTCTCTGTCCAACTGATTCTTTCCATTCTCCTCCAACACCACATCTCAAATTTATCTCAAATGCTTCCAACCTTTGTCGGTGTCCTTGGGTCAGTGTCCACGTCTCGCGTCACGCTTCCGTATAATTCTATACTCCAGATGCGACATGACATGACAGGTTCTTAGTAAATAAAAGGAAGGAAAAGTAAAAGGAAAGAGGTGAAGAGGAAGACTTAGGAGAAGTTATTTCGACCAAGTGGAGGAAAAGGTAAGTGTCATGTCATACCAGGAGGTCAATAAAAAGGCAAATTAAAGAAAAGAATGGCAATTATTCCACCGCCAAGATCGAAGCTTTTAAGTTTAAGAAGAAGAAGGTAAATAGAATGTGCTCCACTTGTTGTCTTTAAAAATTTATTTAAAAAAATGTATCCTTGAATTTCGTAGTTTTGATACTTGTTTTGGTTATGTTATTAAAGCAACTTTATGACTATTTCTGGACGGACAGGTTTTTTTATATATTGTACTTATATTGAAGTTACTAGGTAGATGTATTCATACCTATTTACAAAAAGCTTAAGCGTAAACTCCCATATTTTAGGAGATTGTTCCAACATATTATTATATGCTTAAGAATCATATGTATTGTAGAGAATTGTACCGACAGCATTATAAACCACTTGCATTTTGCCATCACCAAAATATTTGTTAGTAATATATAATCCAACATCAAAACAAAAACACCAACCCAATATTATAAACTCCCTTGTTAGTTACACACGCAAACATAATACTTAGTCATTTTACCAACAGTACAGCAACAAACAGAAACTTCTTAAATGGCTTCTATTAATCCAATACCGATTAGATGCAGTGTCTCCATATTCACGATAATAACCGTAGATTAATCGTAAACTGCCATTTATCTACCGTCGAGGTAAATATATATTACGAGGTCAAACTGAAAGTTCTTAGAACTGGCCACTTATAAAGAATATAATAAAAAAATATTCTAAAATTTGAAAATAGAACTCTTTGCCAATATTACTGAGTATATATTTCATTCATTTGTCATTTGTTTTACGATTTGGCGGCAAATTGAAAATTGTCTGTGTCACGTCAACATGAATTTAACACGAGAAAATTTTCGTGCAATGATTTTTTATGACTTTCGATGTCATTTAAGTCAACAAGAAAGTTATGATAGACTACGATTGGCCTTTCACGATGAAGCCCCATCTCGTGCGACTGTTTACAACTGGTTTAATGAGTTTAAACGTGGTCGCACTAATCTCACTGATGATGTACGTGAGGGACGGCCTTCTACGGCGACGACTGAAAATAACATCTGTGTTGTGCGGCGTATGATAGAGACTGACAAAAGAGTGACCTATCAGCAGATTCGGACAAGCTTAGGCATCGGTATGAGTCAAGTGCACAAAATCCTCCACGAACATTTAGCGGTCAGGAAGCTTTGCGCCCGGTGGATACCTCATAATTTGACTAAGGCTCAAAAACTCCATCGTGTGGATTGGTGCCGTAAAATGATTGAAAGATTTAACGGAGGTGGCTCAAATGCTGTGTTCGACATACTAACAGGTGACGAAAGCTGGATTTACTGTTATGATCCTGAAACAAAAAGACAATCTGCTCAGTGGGTGTTTCCTTTCGAGGAGTTGCCAACTAAAGTGAAGAGAGATCGAAGTGCGGGAAAAAAAATGGTGGCCTCGTTCTTTGGAAGGATAGGTCATTTCGCAACAATTGTGTTAGAGGATCAAAAAACAGTTTCTGCAGAATGGTGCACTACCAATTGTTTGCCACTTGTCTTGGAAAAAGTTCGAGAGAAACGACCTCGCAGTAGGATCCTCCTTCACCACCACAACGCCTCGTCGCACACCGCCAAGCGAACGATCGACTATTTGGCGACATCAAACGTTGAATTACTGGGTCACCCACCGTATAGCCCCGACCTCGCGCCTTGTGATTTTTATTTATTTCCAAAAATTAAAGAAAAACTTAAAGGAAAGCGGTTTATGAATGCTGAAGAAGCGGTGGCTGCGTATCGCGATGCCATTGAAGAGACCCCTAAGGACGAGTGGGCAAAGTGCTTTTCCCAGTGGTTCCATCGCATGCAGCGGTATATTGACGTCAATGGACAATATTTTGAAAAGATATAATAAAACTAATAACTGGCTAATGTAATCAGTTTTTGATTTTCTAAGAACTTTCAGTTTGACCCTCGTACCGTGACCGTGCCATTAATATCACCGTTTTTCTATTCTAAGTAACGTTGTTGTAAACATTTCATCAAAGACTGCTTAAAACGAAACTCTGTCAACCTAACAAATTTTATGAGTCTCGGGATTCCCAGGGGAATTAGTATATTCATTAACGAAAATTCACTGTCGTACAAGAAGAGTCTGATTCAGGCTAATAACATGTTTATTTAATATAATTCAGGCTTAATTGGGTTCAAAATCATATATTTTCCTTTGAAAAATTACATGGTAGCCTTTTATCAGATTCACCGTAATTTTGTCTTAGAACACGGTAATTTTACGCTTGCAACACGGTATTTCTCGATTTATAGAGACACTGATTAAATGTCTTGTTAGTACCTACTGGAGGCTATGTTATCACCAACACCAAAAGCATCGTCACAGCATCATCCTACCCTATGTATCTTGTCGCCTTTGCTCTTCAGATTAGGGAATTTGTTCCCGATCCTCTCAATGATTTCGGTGCATGTAGAAATAGCTGATGGTAGCTCGAGGATCGCTCCTGGCGGAAGACTGCCGGCTCTCGGACGGGGTTCTAATGGTCTGAGGAGAGGTAGGTATATGATGATGGTAAAATCCTCATTTTTATTACAAAAATAATACATCGATTTGTAAGTTAGATCGATTAGAAGTTTACTTAAACACTGTTCATTGATTAAATTTTAATTTACGGATATTTTTCCAATGACCATGAACGTTGTTATTAAAGTGTTTAAAACGTCGGGATATAAAATATTTTAAATCTCCGTAAAAATATCCGTAAATTATATTATAATAATATATATATAGGTTTTTTCTAATGCCTCACTTTTCTTACTGGTAGACATTAGACAACAGTTAATTTCTTCGGAGTGTGCTAAATGTGCTAAAATTATCATGGCCATTTGGAAAGGTCGCGAACCTTTTATTACGAATAGATAATATTATTGACACATAAAAACAGCAGTTGGTGGTTAAAATATCAAAACAAAAATCATCATCATCGCATTGGTCACGAAAATGTATTAAAACAACAGGGTGTTTAAGTTTCACTGCCGGTTTCTGAGATCACAAATTAAAATTATTTTTAAAACTGATGATTATTTGGCACGGCTTATCAGACAATCACAGTTGTAGCAAAGTTATATTTAGCGATGTTACATTATATTAGTTTTGGTTCCATTTCATCTAGTTTATTAGAACATGACACCAAAGGGAAAACTTTTAAATCCGAGATTTAATATGCAGTTGACTATGTTTAACTATCGAGATTAGATTATGAGGACTTCTTATATCTTATCTTTTAAATTTGAGCTTTGGTTAAACACTTTTGGACCAATCCTTAGCTAAACAAGCAAGTGTCAAAGCGCAAATATAGTCATACGTCTGAGAATAGAAGGAAAAATATTAAAAAAAGTAATTGCCTACTCAATTGATTGTAAAGCATAACAAAAAATATTATACCGCTCAAAGTTTGTTTAAAATAAGAGTGGATATATTACCTTTCGTCACTAGAAGATGCACATGAAACACAGGATTCGCTAGTACTCTCACTGTTCGAAATGTTGGTGCTATCATCACACGCCAAATCTGAAGTGGACAGGCTCCTTCTTTTGTACGAAACCCCATTCCTTTCAATACTTATGAAGTTCTCACATATTTGTTTTGTATTTTCTTCAGGCTCATCAATAACCACCGAAGGTATACTACTTTTTCTTCTACTGGTATCAGCTGCAACTTTTCCAGATTCCGTTGATGTGTTATCAAAGTCCGTTCCTCTATCTTCATTTGACTCCCCATCGTAAGAACTTCTATCCTCAGATAAGTGGGAAATAAATTTTGATATCTTAGATTTCTCATATTTATTGTGTACTTGATCTTGAAAATCTTCCATGCGATCTTGTATTTTCCCCTGGATTTTTATCAGGCGGTTTTTAAGCCGGTCCATTTTGTTATCTTTTTCCATGTTTTTTTTTTAAAAAATTCTCACTAAAAGTCTGTTCTGAGTGAAGGTTAAACTGATACTGATGTATTTCTGTTCAAATCTAAACATCTAGGCTTGTGTAGTGCAGGCATTTTCCTAGTACGAAACGTTTTGTTTGAAATATAGAATTAATGGGTGTGTTGAGTTCGACATCTGAAGGCATGGTTCGCTTAATCTGAATCGGTTTTGGTAAAAAGATATTCGTTTTAATTGGAAATTATGTATCTCTCTACAATGTGTAGTAAAAGATAAACTAGGAGCTTAATGCAGTCCAACTTTATTCGTTTAATTTCCACGCAGTTTAATTCCCAGTCAGTGTCAACGAATATTGTCAATTACTATAATAGTATGAATAATCATATTTATGTTATTATCTTATAATAATATTATCAATTTAATGCGAAATCCCTATAATAATAATAATAATAAAAGTTCTCCGCCACCTTCAGCCAACTTCAAAACTCCGGGCTGCCCTGAGAATTTTCTGAACAGAAAAACCCAGGTACATATTTTTGGCCCGACCCGGGGATCGAACCCGGGACCTCTGGCGCAGCCGTCGCTTTAAAGTGCGACCCTCTAACCGCTACGCCACCGAAATCCCTATACGAATTGCGATTACAGTTAAGCAGAGCTGCTTTACGGTCAAACATGCATGCGCACTCTGTTACGCAAATGATAATTTCAATCTGTATTTTTTGTTAGATATATATCTCACACTCTACCACGCAATAGGTACAGTCGACAGCACATCGGGTTACCCACTTTTGTTGTAAACTAGCCCTTATTACAACTGTGTAAGATACCGCAGTGTTTACCTTGACGTGCTGTTGTCCGTAAATAACGCTAAATCAGGATTCTTATTAGAGGCTAATATTAGAATTCTGAATTCGCCAGCTAAGGGAGTAGTCTCGTAGTCAGCGGGATATAAATAAACAATGCTTAGATAGGAACTTATTAGATGTTAGCAATATCATTACAAAGATTACTTTAAGGGAGAGCCTGAATCTTAGCTTCAGTGCTAATAGAATGTGACCCAGGAATTGATAGTCTAATAGTTACATTAATATTAATTGCATTACATTAATATTGAACCAATCACATACATTGCTCTGATCCCAAAGTAAGTAGCTAATGCACTTGTGTTATGGAAACCAGACACAACGGTGGTACCACAACCTGGAATCGAACACGGGTCCTCTGAGCGGCGACGCCTTGAAACCAGCGTGTTGAGGTCGTCAAAAAATAGTAAAAAATATTCGGAGACCAGAATATCCTTATATTTGCTACCTCAACCACCTACTAACATGCCTATGTTTCTGTTTACCATTCAATTTTATAACCCACGTAGTATTTAATGTCTTTTCCGCTGTTGCTAAAACCACAACCTTTTTAATAAAACCGTTTCCATTTATCGAGATTGAGAACAGACTTAGCTGGAAGTCTGGAACAGATTTCAAACTTAATTGTTATTTTCGTTAAATTTAACTTGATGTTCTACATAACAATATAATGTAATCTTTTTTTTTGGGTTTTGTGTTGTTTTTTTTTCTTGTTTTTTTCTATTTAAGTGTGTGTTTACCAGGTTTGAGTGCCTAGCAGGGGTTCCCGCTGAAAATCAGTGTCGTGGCATGCTTACCATCTGCTGTCACGATATACATATACTGAGCGGGGACCTTTTTGGCACACCTGGGCGCTTTGTTTTTGTTTTTTGTTTTTTTATTAATTTAATTTTAGCTGTTTTTATTTTTTTTAATTTATATAATGTAATTTGAATGTAATGTGTATAATGTAATTTCAATGTAATGTGTGTCAAATAAATAAAAAATCAAATTCAATTCAATTCAACAATAGGCATTGCACAGAACAATTGGAACAACTTTATTTAAGAAACAGGATAACATGAAATTGAGGCATTAAAATAATCACAAAGGAAAACGATAAATGCTAATTGTTTTGTACTTATCGAAATTGACAAAATAATAATCCAATTGACGACCCGTTTGGTGTAGTGGTCGAGAAATCGCCTACTACGCAGCGGGTTGCAGGTTCGATCCCCGCACACTACAAACATTTGTGTGCATGAACATGTCTGTTTGTATTGGTCTGGGTGTTTTCTATGTATATTATGTATGTATTTACAAACAAAAAGTATTTAAGTATTATATCCGTTGTCTGGCACCCATAACACAAGCTTTGAGTAGCTTACTTTGGGGCTAGATGGCGATGTGTGGGAATGTCCAAAGGATATTTATTTATTTATTTATTTAATGCGATCTTCAATAACCATATTTTTTTCTTCCTTGGCTATGGTTATTTTATTTAATGACTATTGTAATACGTTTTGTTTTATGAGTAAACAAGTAGAGACGTAAAGGTTAAACCACCTCTTTTGAAACACTCCTGTCCAGGATTGGTTGATGTCATTATGATTTATTACAAACAAAAATACTCTTCAGAATATAATAAAAAAAAAAATTGGACACCAATCACATACATTGCTCTGATCCCAAAGTAAGTAGCCAATACACTTGTGTTATGGAAATCAGACACAACGGTGGTACTTACCACACCACCCAGACCCGAGACAATATAGAAAAGATCGTTTTCTACATTAACCCGACCGGGAATCGAACCCGGAACCTCACGAGATGGCGACGCTTGAAACCAGCGTGCTAACCACTCGACCACGGAGGTCGTCATATAACTATAACATTATTTTTTACTAACTACTAGGACCTAACGAAAAAAGGAGAAAATATTATTAACCGTTTAGGTGGCTACAAATTCCACTTTTTAGGGCTGATTTAACCAACGTCTGATAAGGTTTATCCGACTGATTAAGTTTAAAACAACCGACTTTAAAATTAATGATTGCTGACAAATAAGTGGCGTATTGTATTTTATTCGATGAATGTCCCTTATCTGACTTTGGAAAAACAGGCCTCAATGTAATGTTTTACAAACTTCAGATCAGAACACAAGATTGTACCTATGTTACGTCTGTCACTTATTCCCAACAGTGCACTACTGTCCCAAGCGTAGGTTGTAACTTGGGCCATAACTTGGTGTCCCAGAAAAGTTTATATCTGAACATTCAGAGAACACTGAGAAATTCTAAATTGGACGAGTTCAAAATTGCGACTTGTTGTTTCGACACGTCAAGTTTTGGGGTTTAGAGATGGTTATTTTAGAACTGTTGTCTTGAGTTTAGTTTGTAAAATAGGTTTGATGAAGTTTTGAATGCTCAAAGCATTCACTGACTTATTTATTAGTAAAAGGTTTGCATAATGTAATTCATTGAGAACTAAAAAAATTCGGTACTGCTTTAATAGGTAATGAAATATAAAGCCTGCAATATGTCAAAAACATGTTATAATATTTTCTAGGTTATGTAAGTTGCAGGTATATAGAACGATTCGCAAATAATCACAGTAAAGACGGGTTCCTAATGAGCATATGCTTTATTTAATGTGATCCCAGCACGGTAAATAAATGCGAATACATTTGAATCCTAAAACGGTAAAACGTAGCCGTAGATATGAATTTAATATGCAATTAGGCGAAAGCTCCAGCAACAGAGCTTTAAGCTCCAACACTAACAATGCTTAACGCATGGAGCTAAATTAAATTTATTCCCCCTATATCAAGAATCATTTGAAGTCGGGATAACATTTCGAATCGTCCCTTGAGAATGCAGATCTACTGTACTTTTAAACTCTAATTTTTATCTTTATCTGTAGGTTTTAATTGTTGCAATACAATATCTGAATTTGTTTTTAAATTCTAGTAAGGCAAAGAAATTATTTCTGTAATAAAATATGTATCTTCTTTTACGCCAAATACTCTGCCTTGGAATCAATGTACGATTTCGTACCGGTTGCAGTGGAGACGGCAGGTCCATGGTGTCAGGAGGCGCACGATATTTTTAAAGAATTAGGGCGACGTTTACGAGAGAAAGGGAATGATCCCCGCTCCGGGTCCTGGCTGGTTCAACAAGTTTCCATTGCCATTCAACGTGGTAATGCGGCTAGCGTGATGGGGACTTTCGGATCAGTTGGGTTCCGGAGTGGGGGGAACATAGTTGCTAATTGCTAAGCAAATTTAATATTTTTAACTAGTTGTTTTAGTTGGCGAATACATCACACACCTCCGATTTGCCGATGATATAGTTGTTGTGGCAAAGACGCTGGACGATCTTGGCACTATGCTCGAAGACCTTGACCGAGTATCCCAACAAGTGGGTCTTAAAATGAACATGGAAAAGACGAAAATTATGTCGAACTCCCTTGTCGTACCCACTCCAGTATCCGTTGGGAACTCAACTCTCGAAGTTGTCGACGAGTACGTCTACCTGGGACAAGTGATCCAATTGGGTAGGTCCAACTTCGAGAAAGAGGTCAATCGACGAATCCAACTCGGCTGGGCAGCGTTCGGGAAATTGCGCAAGAGTGTCTTCTCATCTCATCTACCTCAGTGTCTGAAGACGAAAGTCTTCAACCAGTGTGTGTTACCAGTGATGACATACGGATCCGAAACATGGTCTCTTACTATGGGCCTTATAATGAAGCTCAAAATCACACAACGAGCGATGGAAAGGGCTATGCTGGGTGTTTCTCTACGGGATCGAATCAGAAATGAGGAGATACGTAGAAGAACTAAGGTAACGGACATAGCCTTGAGACCCTTCGACCAGAGACGCAGCGTGGGACGTCCACCAACAAGATGGACAGACGACCTTATAAAGATCGCAGGATCAAACTGGATGCAGACCGCTAGTGATCGGTCGCTGTGGAAATCCGTGGGGGAGGCCTATGTTCAGCAGTGGACGTCCTTTGGCTGATAATGATGATGATGATGAGTTGTTTTAGTATTGGTATTTAATTAAATGTATTACCTAGTTAAGTTGACGAAGCAGATTGCAGATTTTCTTGTTTTTTTTTATATAATTTGTTATATTGTAATTGACATGTGCATAAATCCTTAAATAAATCTCATTTTTTCAACTTTTATTCCTTTTTTATACTACCTACCTACATTCCTCGAGGAACTCTTGACATTTCAAAAGTGGAAGTACCGAATTCATCAAGGCTTACCTATGACTTAAATTGTTAAAGGATGAAAGGAAACACTCATGAATAGTAAATTCCTCTTAGCATTTACTTCAAAAGCGACGAAGAGGGGACATAAAAATGAGTTTCATTCTTAGTAAGTAGCGATAATAATTCGCGATCGTTATTGTAAGATAGCTGCAATAGCCTCGTGGCCTTGTAACAATGTGCGGGTGATTACTAATTGCTGTGTTCGTTCGTACACGCTACTGGTAGTGAAGAGAAACTCTAGTTTTTATTTATTTATATTGGACACCAATCACATACATTGCTCTGATTCCAAAGTAAGTAGCTAATTGCACTTGTGTTATGGAAATCAGACACATCGGTGGTACAGTCGCCGTCAGATATATTGGAGCAGACAAAGTGACCAAATACTTCTGAACAGTTTAAAATGTCAATAAGTTCCATACACTACAAGTTACCATTAATATCAGAACATGCATTATTTCATTAATATTTGAGCAGAAGCTAGTCAATAACTTCTATACACACAACTAACCAAAATTATCTGAACACTCATAACGTCAAATGTATCTACGCAGTCGGTCTTAAATATCTGAGCAATCGAGGCAAATTGCAGAAGTGCTTCCAACTTAACTATAAAAAAAAGTAAAAACCGACTTCAAAACCAAAATGCATTAAAAAGTCTTAAATAAACTCTTCACCATTGAAAGGAAAGGAATCCGTTTTAGGCAAACAATTTCTTTTTGGAGTCGGTGCTGTGATAGTTGATGCTTGATGGTCAAAGTGATGGCACCAACTCCAAAACAGATTTTTTTTGCCTAAAACGGATTCCTTTCCTTTCAATGGTGAAGAGTTTATTCAAGACTTTTTAGTGCATTTTGGTTTTGAAGTCGGTTTTTACTTTTTTTTAAAAGTTTATTTTATTTCTTCATTTTTAGTGATTACATAAGAGGGCCGGGGGGGAGTTGCACCTTATGATTCTATTTTTTAAGAAGCTACAAATTACCTATCATAAGTTCTGTCATTATAATTACTGAACTCCTAAGCGTTAAGGAGTTCCACCATTAGCTCAGCCCCACAAGATGTTGACTATCAGACGTAACAACACGTCAACGTTAAGATTCTAGTAAAGAAACACTATACGTGCCTTTAAAATTTGAGGGTTTCCCTCGATTACACCAAGATCCCATCATCAGATCCCAAAATGGAAGAAAGAAACGGGACCAACTAGAAGGTACACCCTCTAAGTAGGCGAAAATTTTTTTCGATTCGGTCGACAAACGATTGAGATATGAGGTAACATAGATACAAAAAAAAACATACAGTCGAATTGATAACCTCCTCCTTTTTTGAAGTCGGTTAAATAGGGACTCTTTTCCTAGTTTATATTATAGTAAGATGACGCTGGCAGTTAGTAACGCTTTGTAGTTTTCAGTATTGTCATCACTGTCATGAAAGTGTCATGCAGTAAATAAATTCAGGCAAGTGAGTGTTCAGATATTATTGGTTAGTTGTGTGTATAGAAGTTATTGACTAACATCTGCTCAGATATTTATGAAGTAATGAATGTTCTGATATTAATGGTAACATGTAGTGTATGGAACTTATTGAAATTTTAAACTGTGCAGAAGTATTTGGTCACTTTGTCTGCTCCGATATATCTGATGGCGACTGTACCACAACACCCAGACCCGAGACAATATAGAAAATTATGATTTCTGTATCGGTCCCGGGAACCGAACCCAGGACCTCGGAGCGGCGACGCCTTGACACCAGCGTGCTTAGCCACTATACCACGGAGGTCGTCAAAGTTAGTTACTTAGTTATAATATTACTTCAGCTAACTCTTAGTCTCGGGCTGCATACACTATTAACGAGATATCCAACACAATTTATTCCCATAACACAAGTGTATACTTAGCTATTTCTTTGGGGTCAAAGCTATTTAAGTTATTGGCAGCCAATATCCATTTATTTTATTTCAAACCAGTATTTCGTAACTCAGTTTAACATTCAGTTTGTTAAATTACCTTCAAAAAACCGAATACTGACTGACTGCCGTCAAATAAGGAAAATTCGTCGAATACAAAACAATACAAACAAATACCTAATTTGAAAAAGTAACCTATTTGTCTGCAATAATTTAAAAATCAGTCATTTTATACTTATTGAGTCGGATAATTCTTATCTGACGTTAGTTAAATGGCTGTTAAAAAGCTTCAGATAACGCATTTGTCTTCAGTGATTTTTAGTTATTAATATATCTCAAAGACGAAGGAAATATTGATCGTGACGTCAGGCACAGAATCAACGCAGGCAGGATGAAACGGAGGCAGGTCACCGCAACAACATGCGATCCACGGTTTCCCTTGAGGTTAAATTACAAAACCGTTATTCGACCTACTTTAATGTAAGAATCGGAATGCTGGGCTACTAAGAAGACTGATGAAAAGCGAATGCAAGTAGCGGAGATGAGAATGATATGATGGAAGTGTGGGCTTACAAGAATGGACAAGATAAGGAATGAGTATATACGAGGAAATTTGAAAGTGGCACCGATAACCGAGAAGATGGTGGGACATCGTCTGTCTTGGTATGGTCATGTAATGAGGAGGGAAGAAAGTAATGTAACGTAAAAGAGTGATGAGTATGAATGTTAATAGATGGAAGAGAAGAGGCTGACCAAAGAAGAGATGGATGGATTGTGAGAAGTAAAATGAGTGTGAAAGGTGTGGATGATTCAGTGACTGGTGACAGAATAGTGTGGAAGAGGAAATCATACTGCGATGACCCCAGATAAACTGGAAACAGGGCAAGAGAATGATGACTAAATCTCAAAATCTACTGGACCGATTTTGATGAAACTTACACCTTCCCTAAGTTGGAATATATCTGTTTGAACTAAAAAAGAATCATTAAATTTCGTTAAATCGGTAATATCGATGGTAAAAATAATACGGCTACTTTTGTTCTCATAAATCGCAACAACTGTTTTCAAAATGAATTTATTTTCCTATTCCTAGTCCATCTATTTTATCACGCAATAGAATCCAAACGACGAGCACTGAATCTTTATACGAGATAAATGTCTAGGGGAATACATTTTATTTTTATCAATGGTTTTGCACGAAATTTCATTTTAAGTTTGTTTTCACATTGATATTATTGTTTTTTTTTTTCAATAAAAAATAAAGTAAAAATGTATCATTTATGCGTTTAATATGTTATTTATGTGGAAAAAAACGGGTTGACTAATTTAGTTCACTATCAAAGATTAAATCTGATAACAATTAACTGGCAAAGTTGTAAAATAATTATTATATTGCAGCTAGTTTCACGTAAGTAGAGGTTAATTACTGCAATTGCAGCGCATATTGTGGTAAGCGAAGTTTAAAAAATACTGTCAGTTGCACTCAGAGGAAACTGACATTTCGGATAGATCAGTCTGATTTTATGCTGCATCAAAAATCTATGAACATGTACGTGTATTTGAAATAAAATCTAAAAAAAATTTTTTTTTTTTCAGTTTCATTTTGCTCATCGAATAATCAATTAACACACGAATACACCAATTTCGTTTCTGCGTTTCTTAATCGCCTCCTAGTGTTTCACAGTTAAGAACATGTCGAGACTTGGTTCGACCACACTAGGTATTCTTTTGATAGAACCCCGAAAAAAACACATTATTTGACTTGTAAACTCATATATTTTTTAAGTAATAAATAAAACACGACTTAAAATAACGTCTCTGATTGTGGCGATGACTACTTGTAAAGACATGCTAGTCGAATATACATATATTTCTGTATATTATGCCATAGATATAACATATTACAAGTACCTAACTTTTTGCACGTGCGTTTATCTTTTGTGTTTGTGCAAACCATGACTGCATCAAGGGATTTGAGCAGACGAGCTGATTAAAATACAATACTTAGAACATCCATTACTGACCTGAATGGCATAATGAGTCATTAAAATTCTGGTTGCGATATTTTTCAGCTTGGTTTACAACGTATTTGTTTGTAATATCATCGCTAATTAATTCTTAAGAAGAATCAGTTGGTTTTCTGCTTCGCCAGCGCAATTTTCGGAAACAAAATCAACCCTATTTCTAAGGGTAGGGGATGTTTAAATGGCATCTCTATCTCCATGATCCAAATATCACTGCTAAATTGCAATTGTGAAAAATTTATTAAATATGGTTTTTATGCGCGTGCAAGCGGAACACAATATTGCAAACCTACACTTTTTCGTGTAAATTTAATAACATAAAAGTCCATCAACTCGAAAAATTACTGAGGATTCATTTAAGTCCTCTAATTACAATTTTGAGTTCGTTTTCCTACAAATTGAGTTGTAAAAAAGGGGAAAAAACCGTCTAGATGGCTATTTAATTTTGCTATTTATTTTTAATTCTATATAAGGACATTACCGGTAAACAGGCTCGTTTTCTAAGAAGAATGTTTAGTTTTAATTTTTATTTGAACGGTTTTTCTTAATTTTCGAAATAAAAGAAAACACTTTGTATCCATATAGTTGTCCTTTAAAATTTTCCGTGTTTGTCACGATTTCTTTTGTTTTTCAACGGGCATCTTTATATAATAAAGAATTCGATAAATTATTTACAAGTACTCGGTAGTAAACACAGACGCAGATGAAGCTAAGTGCACTCTGAAAATAACTTCAGTCAAACAACAATACAATGCAGACTGGCTTTTACTGCAGGCACTTGAGTGCAAAGATGAGCGATAATCTCTCAAGTTTGAAGCCACTCAGCGTCTTTATTTTAACTTCTTTGAATTATACAGATACTAGCGTCTTGCCCGGGCTTTGCACATGTGCATAAATATAGCCTTATGAAATAATTATCAATGACTCTTAAAAACCGGCCAAGTGCGAGTCGGACACGGGCACTGAGGGTTCCGTGTTTACTTTAACTGAATTAGGGAATCCCCTACTTCCATTTAGTAAAATACCACAATATTTTGTTGACAGCAAATACCACTTTGTTTTTCATAGTATTTGTATGAAGAGCAAAGTTATGGTGGCGGTTGTTGAAAATGTGCTATCCGTCCCGTCCAAACCAATTATCGTTGAAAGTAGTTGATAAGATCTACATTACATATTTTTTTCTAAATTTACTCTAGCTTAGTTTAGAAATTAGATGGGGGAGGGGGGGCATACTACCACTTTAGAAGCGTCTAGCTATGAAACGTTAGATTTGAAAAGAAAATGGTTTTAGAAACCTCTATGTCGAAAAAAAATATTCGGTTAGTTTCATGTATGGGAGGCCCCCCTTACCTGACGGGAGCAGAGGGAGCAAACTCAAAACGCACGGACGAAGTCGCGGGGGAGCTAGTATTTTCATAAACCCTTAACAAAGTTACGTAAATATAATAATAGATTCCCATATTGCAAGGAAACGAACTAACTATACCTACCTAACTAATAAACACTATGAAAATTACATTAGAGCAACTGCTCTAAGAGTAACTACTCTTACCTACTAGTTTAGAGGTAAATTCTTAATGAAAACCTCTGTTAACTAGGTTCAAGGTCTTTTCAGCAGAAAATCAAAACATTTCCGGTATTCTTCAACAACATAGCTATATTAAGGTACTACATTTTAAATAAATAAACATGCGCCAGACAACACACGAATTTTCTTTTGGTTTCGAAGGTTTTTTTTCCCTTGTTTTACGAATACCAGACAACTATTATGACGGTTTCCCCCTGAAATCCTTTTTCTACAAATATTATTCATACTTGCTACTTAATGATAGATAAGTATACTTTTAATTTAATCTCCAGCTGCTCACTTGGTGGAATCGCACGTCCCTTTTGTATCATACATCTTTTTATAACGTATTTTCTAGATATCCAAAGTTACAATGGCGTTGTTTTTTGGTCAAAGAAGTAATCAATCTTATAACTTGTTTAACTTTTGTCATAAAAATATTCATATCAGCACCACTTGGACGAATAAACCACAGGCCTTTTGGCCTCACTTACAGGTGACATCTCGTCAGTACGATGATAGAGCTCAGTGAGAAACATTGACGGACGAAATGGGTAAAAGTGGTTTATTTTGTGTAAACATTTTAGCGGCAAGACAAAAAAAAATTATTTTCATCCGTAAGTAACTTTTTATCCCAAAAAAGCTGTTATTTTTCATGAAAATACTGAAATGTGTTTTCCAAGAGAAAAGTAATATTGCCATTTAAAAAAGTGGTGGTCAGTTACTACAAAATCAACAAGATAACGTATACTTTATACGGTAGGATTGTCGTTTGTTTATCATTCGTTCTCTTGTCAGTTTAATTTTAATTGTGCTTGACAATTGTCGATAAATCATATCGATAAACATTTATTATTATTTTTAAATTTTTAATATAAATTCTTTTTAAATAAAATGATAAATCTGTAAAATGTTTCACTCGAGAGTAGATTAAGGTAATCTTAAAAATACAACAGTTTGGTTTGAAATTTTAAACTTTATATTTGACAATACATCTTTATAATATTACCAGCGGACCCAGCGAACTTTGTTTTGCCCCCATTCTCGTGTTGCCCGGTCTCGTCCCGCCCAGCCACGTAATTAAAGAAAAATGTTATGGGTGGACAACCCTTTTCACTAAAGGGTATGAAAAATAGATGTTGGCCGATTCTCAAACCTACTCAATATTCTCACAAAATCTCATGAGAAACGGTCAAGCTGTTTCGGAGGAGTACGGGAACGAACATTGTGACACGAGAATTTTATATATAAGACTAGCGGACCCAGCAAACTTTGTTTCGCCCCCAGAACCGTCCCGCCCCAGCCCCGTTCCGCCGAGTCCCGTAATTTTAAAAGTTTAAAAAATTCCCAGTGAATTTAGTTTCGCCCTTACATTACTAAAATGGCTATTAAAAAATTAGGGTTGATCGTAGAAGGGTGAAAATTGAGGATTGTATGTATTTTTGTATGTTGTATCATAAAAAAATAGAAATTAAAAATTTTGTCCAAAAAATGAAAATAAGAAATTTTGAAGTGGACTACCCCTAACATTTAGGGGGATGAAAAATATATGTTAGCCGATTTTCAGACCTTCTGAATACGCATATAAAATTTCATCAAAATCGGTCAAGCCGTTTCGGAGGAGTTTGGCAACTAAAACTGTGACACGAGAATTTTATATATTAGATTTCAGATTTCTTGTAGATCCATTAAGGAAAATAAAGTGGGTAGAAGCAGTCCGAAGAGAGGCAAAATGGATCCCCACAAAACATCACCGAATATGTGGTATCCATTTTACGCCAAGCGTGATTGAATGCCAACGCAAAAAATCTACTGCTTAATTATCCCATAGGAGGATTTTAATGGTGCAAGGCTATATTGTGTACTTACGGGCTCTTTTGAAATGTCGTAGGAAGTTCACACTAACTAAGTGATACTTGCCAGACCGTTCATATAAAACGACGTTCTATGTTTCAATTGTTCAATTGATGGTTTGTGATGGTGTAATATAATTTTACAAAAGATTCGTTCATTCATTCGTTCAACACATATCGATAGAAATATATCAACACTTTCATGCCCTAAATGTCAATGTTTGACACAATAAGCTCCCCCCGCCCCGCAGAAATTGGTTGATGATGTTTTCATACATTCGCTCTTGCGTTTCATATCCAGTGGTTAATTTATCCAAGCAGCACCATTACCATGAGTTTGCTCGATAGCGACGACGGTTTTTCCCGCTAGCGACGACGAAGATTTTGTATGGAAAAATAAGTTCTGTCAGTGACCACTAGAGGAGGCGCTGTGCAATTTTCTATAGACATTTTTACGTCATCGCTAGCGAGTAAAACCGCTGTAAACTCATGGCAACGGTACTGAAGTATTGTTTACTTACGGGAAAGTTTTGTCATTATTATAGTTACGATACTTTTGATATTCCTGCAGTGGTAGGACCTCTTGATAATGCAGAGTTAGTTACAGTGTGAGTCTTCATAAAGTGCTCATAAAAAAATTTGGCATGCTATGTTTAATTTTATCGTCGCAAAAGATAGTAAAAAATGAATATTTTTTACGTTTTTTGTTCCCTACTGTGTCGGAAGTGACAATTTTTAATCAATGAAAAAACTGCATACAATACAGAATTAACATGCTTAAAAACATTGAGCAAAAATTAACTTTTAAAAATCATTTTTTTTATATTTTTAAATATATTTGGTTAATTTTTTTTATGAGTTATTTTCATAACTATGTCATGACAAATAACACGTTAGTCTTGCCTGTGACCACGTATGCTGAAAAAGCATTCGAAATATCAGGCGTATAGTTTAAATCAAATTGTGCGCGAAATTAATCTGAATGTTACTTATTTAATCTTTTTAAATATGTTTTCCATCGATAAAATTACGCATAAAATGCCGTATTTTAATATGTGCCCTTTATGAAGACACACTGTAAAGGTAGCCCTAGGGAAGGACAAACAGGACGTCAAGCTAATCAATATGGTAATTAGTATGCACAAGAATGCATGGTTCTTTTTAGCATAAATGTATAGTACTAGTGGTCCCCCGCGACTTCGTCCGCGCGTTTTTCACAAAATTGTGAATCTAAACCATTCCCAGATCCCCTTGAACACACACAAAAACGCGCAAAAAAAAATTCATCAAAATCGGTCCAGTCGTTTGAGAGAAGTTCAGTGACATACACACTCACAGAAGAATTATATATATAAAGATGATGCACTAGTGACTGCTTATTTACTAAATTTGATTATTTACTTAATTTTATCTGTAAATTATTAGCTTTGCACAAAGTGCGTAGGTAATATCGCCAGTTATATCTGTAGCTTGTTGATAGGCCCATATTTTTGAATCACTCGTGTAAAGATGGCGCGTGATTCTAATTGACTACCTAATGTTCGACTATCCGACGAAAATAAGTCTAATTCCACACGGGATTGATTAAAGAATGACCGATTTTGTAAGTATTAACGTATATTTTTTGCGTGATTTCCATTGATTGATGATTCGTTTTCAAACGTGAATATCACGCCATATTCAAGCGAGTAATTTAAAAATAGGGCCCCTACGATATTATACTTGTTCACTTCAAAATGACCACATAAAGTACACAAACAACTAACTTATACTTAGTTATGTGATGCAATGTTTATAGTTTGGTCAGACATATAAAGGTTAAGCCTACGTTAAGCCATTAAACTACCTATGTTTATTGTCTACTAATCTGTTCGTCGATGTTTATTAAAAAATATACATAAGAAAGAATAAAAAGTAAGAATATAAACAAAACATTAAATAAGATAATTCATTATGCAGACGATCAGATAGCAATGACAACCTAATTGTAAATGCCAAACTGAAGATATTTACAAGTTATCATGAAAACGAAACCATATCCCTTGCTCTTTCGAACTCCACTCACACAAAAAAAAACAATTAAAAAACTGCATGAACATCACATCACAATATCCCGCCGAAATCGCTGTCAAATTAGCAAGAAACAAAACACACTCGATGTTTCACGGCCACATACCACATGGATATTATCAATCGGCACTCAATTGTTTGTTATTCTTTTTTTAAACACAAGCGCGCGCGTTCTCTTCGCGTATCGTAAGGTTACTGAGAATAAGGTTGGTTGGTTGATTTGTGGAATGGTGGAATAAAAAAAGGTAAACCGCACCGAATGACGGCTGGGGCACGGTAATAATTACCGTGGCTGGGGAGGGTAACCGGCCCGTGTTTGCACTGTTTGTAAACGTTGCTAAAGCTGTTGGTCAATTTATAGGGGCCCGTATGCTAGACTATATGAATTGGTGGAACCGAATAGGAATTCAAAATGTGTCTTTCAAGCCAATCAGCTGCCATATTATCATCTAACATAATAGGTACTTACATAAACTGAATTAGAATTATGTACAAAATGCGTAGACACCTAGGTACTTCGTTACCTGTCATTAGAATAGTATTCTATACTAATATTATAAAGCTGAAGAGTTTGTTTGTTTGTTTGTTTGTTTGTTTGTTTGTTTGTTTGTTTGTTTGTTTGTTTGAACGCGCTAATCTCAAAAACTACTGGCCCGATTTGAAAAATTCTTTTTACGTTGGATAGTCCATTTATCGAGGAAGGCTTTAGGCTATATAACATAAAGCTACGACTCATAAGACCACAGCAGAAATAAAAATGTTGCGAAAACGGGAGAAAGATATTCCTTTTGAGAGCTTCCGCTGCATATTCTGCGGAAACCGCTTGAGTTACACAAAAATCATGTATGACAGGATTGTTCAGCATTAAGAGTTCTATAATAAAGTCCGCGACAGCATATGTCTATCTTTTATGGTTGACTTACTACAACCTTTTTTATGTTAATAAATTTGTAAAAAAATAATGCATTATTTTTAGAGGTGCATTATACACACAGGTATTTATTCTTATCAAAATAAATACATTCATCATCACAAGCATTTCATTTAGAACCAAGTTGCCCTTTATATCATTTGATTTCAATAAATATCTTAGGAGCTATCACCGTTTTAACATAACTCCGCACCAAAATAATGTTCGCAGATTAAGTACAACGTGCGCTTGCGCTAAAATATTATAAAGCTGAAGAGTTTGTTTGTTTGAACGCGCTTATCTCAGGAACTGCTGGACCGATTTGAAAAATATTTCTGTGTTGGATAGCTTATTTATCGAGAAAGGCTTTAGGATATTAAACATGACGCTGCGACGGGAGGGGAGGGAGCAAACTCAAAACGCGCGGACGAAGTCGCGGGGGACCGCTAGTAGTTAATAATAATGATTTGGTATTTAGTATTTTAGATTGTTTTGAAATCAGCCATTCTAAAGGTAACTTTTCCCCAGAATTATACATAAGGAAATGGGCTTCAATTTATACAAAACAGCTGGACTGATTTGGATAACAATAACATAAAGTAGGAATTGGACCATGGAGAAGAACATAGACAGATTTTTTTTTCAAAATCAGCTGCTTTGTAAGGAAACTTTTTATGGAAAATAAAATATTTACGGTATCGGGAAGCTAGCTGGTATCCTTCTTTAAAGGTAGGTAAAGTTGTGTGTAGGATCAAATGAGTAAATACTACATTTCTACTTTAATATACAAAATAAACATTTTATAAGGAACCTTACAATTACCTCGATTCCCGCTTGCCAACATGATTAGGTGGTGCAAGGTCACTACACCCGAAGATAAAATGGCTACATGAGCAATACATTTGTAGTTACCAGCCGTCATTAGACTTTGCACTTTACTTCTTCCCATTAGAGTTCATTATGCTTTGCTTGTTGAGATAATGGATGTTTGTTCCTATTTGTACCCTTTTAAACCAAACGATGACACACCGCTTGGACATAGTTCAATCGATCGATATTTAACGTAGCCAAATGAATGTGATTTTAGATTGAGGCGATAACTTTTTTTGGGTTATAAGACTACACTAATGTTTGCTACAGTGTCCGAATTTAAGGTTATATCTTTCTGAGATATGGTTATATTTGTATGTTGAAGAAAAATCAAGTACGTAAATAACGTGTTTAGGTTAAAAACGAGGAAATAAAAGAAATGATCTATCACGAGAATCATCCGGATCCGATCAATGCAAATACTGCGATGGACACCACGCGTCACCGTCACGCACGACATACTGTACCGTTTAACATGAGTTTATTCGCTAGCGACGACGATTTTACTCGCTAGCGACGACGTAACTTTTTGTATGGAAAATTTTAGTTCTGTCAGTGACCACTAGAGGCGCCGTGCAATTTTCCATAGACTTTTTTACATCGTCTTTAGCGAGTAAAACCGTTGTAAACTCATGGTAACGGTACTGTGTGTGCATGCGTACGCGGGTAGTTAAAGTAAAAAGAAGAACCCTAATATTACTTACGCCTTACTACTGAAATTGAAATTGTATGGTTAGGTACCTACTTACGACTTTAAATAATATGACATAAGTCACAGGGTTTTTCCAATTTTTAATTTTGGGTTACTCAATAACCCAAAATCAAATTTCCGCTGTGGTCGGATTTCAGCTAAAAGACGGACCGTATATGCCATACGGTCCGTACCCTTTACGATTATTATGAGATTGGACCTGTCAAACATGTCGAATTCCTCCCGATTCTCCGCTCACTCACCGCGTTCGTCTATTGCGTGTCATCAATAGAGTTCATTTTTGCACACCTTTTTCATCGCTCGGTGACAGTGAAAGGTCTTACGATAACCGTAGTATATAGTACCTGAGAATATAAACACCTAGAAGCTTAGTCCGGGCTTGTAAGTCGCGAATTTCAGTAGTTGCGATTCAAATCCATTCCATTTTATATCCATCCGCCATTCCAATCCGTTTGTTGGCGGCCTTATCAGGATTTGCAATTTGTTTATAGTTCACCCTATTCTACTTATCAAGCCCTTATATTTGATACCCATGTTGAGGTACCTAGTGATAAAGTAAGGAATCGGCCATTTTGTAGCGGTTGCCTTTTTAGATTTAAGATGGTACAAAATGTTCGAATGTAGTGATCCTCTGAATTTAAGGTCAACCAGAAAAGGGTAAAATTAAAATTATTAGACATTGACCTAAACAAAACTAGACAGGTCAAGTTAAAATAAAAAAAAAAATTTACTATCTTTTTATTCAATGGAATAAAATTAAAAAGGTTGAGTTGGTTTTTTTTACTAAGTTTAGTAGAAATGAGTTTTTCTGACAATATTATTCCTTTACTAGTGTGCATGACAGGGGTATTGTTTACATAATATACGCAGTTTTGAGTACGATCTCTGTAAGGAACCTTCCTTCTAGGTATTTATATACATAATCATAAATCATTTATTTGCTTAAAACATAACAACAACAAACATATTCTCAGCTTGGTACTAGCGTGGAACATACCTGTTCCTTATCCTCCTGACTCTTCGGCCACAAGGTGACGTTCAGCACGATCTCCCCCATGTCCTGATTAGGCTTGCTCGGGTCCCGCAGACACAGGACCAGGTCTTGAGTCCTGCCGAGCTCCAGCGCTGTCAAGTCGAGGGTGCACGAGCCCATGAAGTCGTCTTGGAGACCCCAGTCGTAGTCGAACACCTGAGAAGTGAAGGTATAGTTATAAAAAGATGCCCATTGATGGTGTTGATTTGAAAAAAGTGTAGGAAACTATAATGTAAAAAAAAATAAGGGGGTTACGATTAAAAGTTTGAAATTAGAAATACAAAACCTTAATGATAGCTGTATTATAGGAGCAGGTAGGTATAGGAGAGAGCGAGAGAACAAACATATTTTTGATGGTCAATACAACACTCTATACGTGAGGTTTTTTCTATAACAGTATAATTTACCTATCGCAAAAACCTAGAGATTTTGGTAACATTGATTTCAGTACCGTTACCATGAGTTTACGATGGGTTTACTCGCTAGCGACGACGTAAAAAAAGTCTATGGAAAATTGCCCAGCGTCTCTAGCTGTCACTGACAGAACTAAAAAATTCCATACAAAAAGATACGTCGTCGCTAGCGAGTAAGACTGTCGTCGCTAGCGAGTAAAACCGTTGTCGCTAGCGAGTAAACTCATGGTAACGGCACAGGACAGATATCGCATCAGGATATTTTAAAGTCTTCGTCACTAGTAAATTAATGTGATCAGAGTTCGTGAGCAAAGGTCAATGTGATTTATGTTAGTGACTAGTGTGACACTGTTCGAGAATTTTTATTTTGTAGTACGAGTACATAGTAGCTCCCTAAGGTACTGTTTCACTATCTACAAACAAGCACTAACCAACGAATAATTCAATAACGCGACGTACGAGTATTTCATATAAACTATTGCAAAGATACGCTAAGTGTAGTTGGTCGTACCTAAATATCTTCTCTTATTATAATTGAATGTAATTGAATGTTAATTGGGTGGAAATAATATATCTTATTTTCAATATGTCTTGTTTTTCTACCCGTCATAGTCCAACGTAATTTGTATGTACACATCTATTCCAACTTATAAACCGCAGCACTGCTTATATAGGTAGCAATATGAACAAGTTAATGTAGTTAATAAAAAGTTTCTTAATCCCTACCGTTTGACATAAAAGTTTTTATTGCATTTCGATGCACTTCAGAGGGCCTAGTTCAAGTTTTTCCAATCACTCCATTTTGTATGGAGAAGTTACAGCGCCACCTACCTTAACTTTGTCATTCCCATACAAAAAGTTCCAAGATTCTAATACGTTCGCAATCGAACGCGACTAGAAAAAACTCGAACTAGGCTTTCAAATAACAGCTGCCGCTCTAACTTACCTTTTGATTTTTTAAGTCGAATGGGGGTCAATCACCAACCACCATGTTCTGCATATTATTAAAATATGCAGAACATGGTGGTGCTTATATATAAAATTATCGTGTCACAATGTTCGTTTTCGTACTCCTCCGAAACGGCTTGACCGATTCTCATGAAATTTTGTGAGCATATTGAGTAGGTCTGAGAATCGGCCAACATCTATTTTTCATACCCCTTAGAGATAAGTGTTGTCCACCCTTAACATTTTTCTTTAATTACGTGGCTGGGCGGGACGAGGCCGGGCAAGAGGAGGATGGGGGCGAAACAAAGTTCGCTGGGTCCGCTAGTATGTATATATATATATGTGTTGTGTCATATATACGTGATACCCATCTACCTTAAGTAGACTAGCGATGCCACGTCATGGTAAACACAGCGGTATCTTATTCACTTGTAATAAGGGCTAGTCTGCAATAAAAGTAGGTAACCTGATGTGCTGGCGACTGTACTTTAAAAACTTAAAAAATGATTCCTCGTCTGACATAGTTGCTTTTTTCACGTGCATTTTATGTAACGTAGTTTGTATGGTGACAAAACACTATAAAATCAAAAATATAATAATAAATTGGCTTCCTTCATCTTAACTGGTTGTTATATATTTATAAAAATATTTCCTTCGGATATTGTGTGAGCAATCTCGCAACATTGATGAGGTACGCAGATCGTTCAATTTACTGAACTCCGCATTTCATAACGATCAGTCAGCTTTTATTGCTCTCTCTTTCTAAACCATCTACATGTAGTCCCATTTATCTTTGGTAGTTCACTTGCAAAATTCAACAAGCCAATGCCAATGTGTCGGTGGCTGACTAGCATAGGCATACGCCCGGATAGCGTAAGACAGGGGGTTCGACTCCTCTTCTGACACAGTTGCTTCTTTCACGTGCATTTTATATAATGATGTTTGTATGGTGAACAAAACAAAACACTATAAAAACAAAAATATAATTATAGAAAAAATATTCAACACCAATCATGTGTTGAACACCAAAAATAACATGTTTTTGTCGTTCAGATAATAATTTAGAAAAATCCATATGAGACGAAATTATAACCGAAAGCAGAGACGTAGAGCATAGGAAAGCAGAGACTTTTCGCAACTTACGCAAAAAATATGGCACTGTCAAATACGAGGCGCCTCAGAATTTATTAGGGCTTCCAGCAATTTTCTCGAGGCATCCGTGATGAAAGAAGCTCTGAGAATTTTTTACAGAGCTACGTAAATATATTTGTGTCACTATGTATGTCTCTGTCTAAAAATTGACATATTGGTTTAGCAAAGTAAGTAGATACCTACTTATTTGCTTAGCTACTTACTGTGCCTGTCAGATAAATATGTTTCTATACTTACTAAAGATTACACTTATATCATTAAAAACCTACTTATAAAAATCATTACTCATTTAATGATTGTACTTTGACTTTCCTCAGATATTACTTGTCTTTAGTAATGTTCCTAAGCAAGCACTTCTAACTTTTTCCATTCTCAGAATAACTTTTGTGTAGGCAGTAAGAATGTTCGAGTTATTTATTGCCTGAAAATATGAACGAGTACACTATATTCCACAAGTACTTAATCATCCGAAGCTTTTGACTTATGTGCCCCAGTATCCGAAAATTTCGTAAGGAAGTAGGAAATATTTTAATTGTAATAATTAAACTCCATCCGTCACTCAGAGGTTTATGGTCGGGGTCGTGCGGGTCTGGAAGGCAGAGGCCGTAAAGGGTTAAGCGTCTGGGGGCCGATTCTCGTGCAATTCGTATACGAAAAAAGTTCACCGATCAAATATTTCTTGTCGAAGAAACAATAGTTGTTGATATCTCAAGGTCACGATTTATTTGTATTTAGATTTTGTTCGTGCGCTATTTTTTTTACGTGTAGATATTTAATTGATATTTTAGGTAAAACGGCTAAACTTGCAATCGAATTACCACACGAAAAAAGTTCGATTGCCGCAAGAATCGGCCCCCTGGTACTTTCAGATTTAAAAATCTGTTGTCAGATAACGTTAGAATTGTGTAAAAACTCACACACTGATTTCACTCAGTTTCGTATATTATTATTTATATTATTATTACCACAAAAGTATTTTTAACATCTTAAATGTAATACCATTTAAGTTGTATGTTTTATCATCGACAAATAAGCATTACCTTAAGAATAATTTAATTATTAAAGGTCATTTCCTATGAAGTATTGGACTGATAGCTCTAACCAGAACATATAAGACTTTTAGGAACATACCTTAAGTAAATTAGAAATATATGACATATTAAAATTGATAGTTAAGCAATATCAAGATTTTACTGATCCGATCGAGCAAAACATTTGTTTTAAACTAAAGACATTTCATGATACATGTCAATGTTAAGTTTGAATCATTTGAATTTGTATAAAATAATTCGGACGGTGGTCGTTCCGGCGTTCATTATTACTCAGCGGAAAATGTGATGAGGACGACCCAATAAATAAGCCCAAAGCGAAAATTTACATATGAATTTGACTCAAGCAAAAAAAAAACGTGGGGTAAGCTCAGTTCAGCCCAGCTCTACACTTTGCCTCGTCACTAACAATTTCCAGTGACATCTAGGATATCCCACGGGAAGAATAAACTGTCTTGAGTCCCGGGAGAAAAGTAATGGACAGCAAACGAAAATTTGCAGTCTAAAAAAATTTATCTTCAGACTGTAAATTTTCGTTTTCTGAGAGGTCAAGTCAAGTCTGATACTCAATTTTGATATCAAGTTTGATACTCAAGGGTACGCAATTGATAAATATCTCGATCTTACACTGACTATAAAGGTGGCCAGTGTATTTATTTTTTTGTTTATTCGCCTAGAATAAAACGGTAACTATCCGAACCGAATAGTGTATCAAAGTCAAAGTAAAAATAATTTATTCAATTTAGGGCTGATTTGTCAATAGTCAGATAACAAATATTCGTCAAACAAAATACAAAATGGCTAATTTGAAAACGTCACCTTATTGTCAGCAATCATAAGTACCTGTCTTTTTTTAAATCTGTCGCTTTTTAATTTATCAGTCTTATAAGTTCTATCTGACCATTGAAAAATCGGCCCTTAGGACACATTATGCTAACCTATGCCACACCACTTGTCAATAATTAGTTAATGTAATTCACAATAATTATCAAGAACAAGCTACAGACCCTCACTAACAAACATGACCTGCTTTTTGACATTGTTACTTATTAAAATTTTATTTTGTATATAGTCCCACATACTGCAATTTCAAAATAATTATTCAGCTCATAAACGTCGGACGGACATACATACGCTCATTAAGCTAAGGAATGAGCTTAGCAGGAGTGGTGTCGCATATTCATTGCTTATATGAGGGAAAAGGTTAACTCATCATGTAGTTTATTGTTACATATATATTTAAGTGTATGAGGGTATTTATTGCTATGTTGGTATTTCAATTTGTTTCAAGTATCATTCTAAAACGTTATTACGTTTTGACCCACACTTAAATATCAGTGTGTTTGACCGCATGTCTTTTGTGTGTTAAGCTGGAGTGTGATATTAATTGGAGAGATATAGAATAGAGTTAAGCTGATTTTTACCTATCTATTTGAGTAAATAAGACATGAAATTTTATTGAATATTGAAAATGTGTTCGCTAAATAGAGAAATGTATACTTATTCCAGCGGGAAACAGAAATATTTCAGTTTTTTCAACGGAGAAAAGATAGGAATCTAAGCTAAAACCTTCCTACATATAATTACTAGACCATAAAAACCAGCCATGGTTATAAACCACTGGGAGCGGCTTGACCTGACGTGTTTGTGAATAATGGTTTCACTGTCCCTTCGAAACGTCTTTTATACTTTTTTAAAGTTTATATTGACGACCTCCGTGGTGTAGTGGCTAAGCACGCTGGTTTCAAGGCGTCGCCGCTCCGAGGTCCCGGGTTCGATTCCCGGTCGGGTCAATATATATAGAAATCCAAATTTTCTATATTGTCTCGGGTCTGGGTGTTGTGGTACTACCACCGTTGTGTCTGATTTCCATAACACAAGTGCATAAGCTACTTACTTTGGGTTCAGAGCAATGTATGTGATTGGTGTCCAATATAACTATATAACAACTATATTATATATTATATTATATGAAGTTGAAATAATGTGGTATTAAGGATTATGTGTGGAGCCCGAAAAATGTTGGGCGCAGGTAATTAAAGAGTTTTCAATTAAAACCATTTGGTTTGATACGGTTAGAAAATCGATTTAGCTAACTAAGTTCCATTCTCATACTTGATTCTGTTACATAAGATTTATCGTCATTTCATGCTTTTGTTTTAACTGAAAAATTACCGGAGAGCAAAATAGTGACCAAAACATTTTCCGCATTGTCTGTAGGTCTTCGTTGTTCATGTAAAGAATTGAGGCAGTTTTTCACTGTCTGCCAGTCTATCGAGCATCTACGAAATTTATCTTCATTCTGTCAGAGTCAGTTATTACCAACCTTTTTTACTCTTCATAGAGTTTTTTTAGCGGTACAATTTGCACTTAATACCTAAGACCAACCTAAGACCCTTTGCACACTGCGACTTTTAGCAGTTATGCTGTCGCGCGTGAGTATCGATGCAGTCGCGATGCAGAAGCTGGATGTTGACAAATTATGTAATGAATATTGGCGACTGCATCGATACTATAGTTCATTTTTTTTGCTAGTCAAATAATGTAAACAATCTTTTAATAACTTTTAAAATACTATTAGTGAATAAAAATCATGATCTATTTATTATAATAAAAATACTGTGTTCAACGATTACCTATGTAGGTTGTGATTTTTGTGTCTATCTCATTTTAATATGAATTTATTTTATTATTGAAGTCGGTTAAAAAGGAATGTCATGATTGTTTACAATATTTGACAAGTTAAAAAGAACAGACTTTAACGCGCGTTAGCATCGATGTAGTCACGCTTGTGCATCGATGCAGTCGCGCTTCTGCATCGATGCTAACGCGCGACAGCATTGATGCCAAAATTAATCTGTTCATTGCTTGAGTCGCGATGAATCGATGCTAAAAGTCGCAGTGTGTAAGGTGTCTAACACGAATTTCGAAATCCCTTTTCATTCGGCCAGTGTCAGTCTTAATGAAGAGTATTTTTTACCGGTATTACTAGGTAAAATTTATATCTAACTTAATTTGGGTATATTTAAGTAACAGGTCTGATTTTCATCTCTCATTTGGAGTTCATAATTTTTATTTAAAACGAGATTAGACAAAATTGTATGCAGTTACAATTGTGACGACCCGCCTGGTGTAGTGGTCGAGAAATAGCCTACTACGCAGCGGGTGCGGGTTCGATCCCCGCACAATACAAACATTTGTGTGCATGAACATGTCTGTTTGTATTGGCCTGGGTGTTTTCTATGTATATCATGTATGTATTTACAAAAAAAAAGTATTTAAGTATTATATCCGTTGTCTGGCACCCATAACACAAGCTTTGAGTAGCTTACTTTGGGGCTAGATGGCGATGTGTGGAAATGTCCAAAGGATATTAAAGGATATTAGCTACAAAGCGTCTCTCTTTTCCTTTAGTATAAAGACAGTCGGTCGCTAGTCTATAATATTAGGTATATGACTACTATTTTCTACCTTTGCTTAAAAACCGTATCTTAGACCCCTTACACACTGCGACTTTTAACAGCGAATCATTCGCGATGCAATCGCGATGCAGCATTGATGCAGTCGCAAATCGTCAAAATCAGTCGTCAAAATCGTCGTGTGTAAAGGACACACTTGTTCTACTTTTAGTATCGATACAGTCGCGCGTTACTATGGATGCAGTCGCGATACAGAAGCTGGACGATGACAAATGTATCATACTATACATTGCGACAGCATCGCGACTGCATCGCTGCTAAAAGCCGCAGTGTGTAAGGGGTCTCAAGACACTGGTTACTATCTTTGCATACTTGGTCTTAAATTTTATCGTAAATACGGCTTAAAATATTATTGTAGGTACAGTCGAAGTCTCTGGAGCTTATCACTTCCAAACGACACTTGCTTAAAAACGGGCAATTCTTCAAATAGAAGACGGTGGTGGAAGCAATTTTAGCTTCTAAGTTAGTTTAGTTTAGGTAGCGGCGGTTACTTCGATAGTACCTTTGTATACCAGGCCACTCAAAAAGTACTGCCTTTTTTTTATATAGAGCCAATTAAAAGTACCGTCTGAAAAAATGAATCTGCGCCGGGAAAATTAATATTTTATATTACATTATAGCTATGTTTCTTTAACGATTTCAAGTTTCGCCTGAAACCGGAAGAATCGTTCGATATACTTCATATGGCATTTATGTATGAAGGCCCGTCCAAGGCCACCGTGTATCGCAGGTATAACGAATTCAAGCGCGGTCGACCAACCTTGAGGGATAAAGAACGAAGCGGTCGCCCTTTATCGGCTATTACAGAAGAAAACGTGCTTGAAAAGTTTTATCCAAGATGATAGGCGAATTACATATCAGGGAATTCAGCACATATTGAAGATTGGATCGGGAAGCCTTTTCGAGATTCTACACGGGCATCTTCGCGTGAGGAGGATAGTATCACGCTGTATGCCGCACTACCTCACCGACGTTCAGAAGAAGCACCGGGTGGAATGGTGTCGTGATATGCTGAACAAGTTTAAAGCACAAGTTACAGGTCCTGGTTTTATCAATGCGATCCAGAAACCAAGCGCATGTCAACAGTTTGGGTGTTTTAAAATGAATCAAAGCCTGAGATGAATGAGAAAAGCCTACCAAAGTAAAGCGATATCGGAGCGGGGGAAGATTTTGATCGCCAGCTTTTTTAATTTGACTGGCCACTTGGTGTCGATTTCCTCACGAGATCGTAGAAGCATCAATGCCGAATGGTATACTGCCAAATGTTTACCAGAAGTTTTCTCTGTTGTGAGCAACAAGCGACCAAACACTGGGCTCCGTGGACTACTGCTCCACCACGACAATGTGTAACCATGCTGTAAATGCATGCATGTTCATGCTGTAAACGAGGTGTCTACGGCGGTCTGGAAAAAGTGTTGAAAAATGGTTCTGACGCATGAATCTTTGTACGAGGGTCAAACTGAAAGTTCTTAGAAAATCAAAAACTGATTACATTAGCCAGTTATTAGTTTTATTATATCTTTTCAAAATATTGTCCATTGACGTCAATACACCGCTGCATGCGATGGAACCACTGGGAAAAGCACTTTGCCCACTCGTCCTTAGGGGTCTCTTCAATGGCATCGCGATACGCAGCCACCGCTTCTTCAGCATTCATAAACCGCTTTCCTTTAAATTTTTCATTAATTTTTGGAAATAAATAAAAATCACAAGGCGCGAGGTCGGGGCTATACGGCGGGTGACCCAGTAATTCAACGTTTGATGTCGCCAAATAGTCGATCGTTCGCTTGGCGGTGTGCGACGAGGCGTTGTCGTGGTGAAGGAGGATCCTACTGCGAGGTCGTTTCTCTCGAACTTTTTCCAAGACAAGTGGCAAACAATTGGTAGTGTACCATTCTGCAGAAACTGTTTTTTGATCCTCTAACACAATTGTTGCGAAATGACCTATCCTTCCAAAGAACGAGGCCACCATTTTTTTTCCCGCACTTCGATCTCTCTTCACTTTAGTTGGCAACTCCTCGAAAGGAAACACCCACTGAGCAGATTGTCTTTTGGTTTCAGGATCATAACAGTAAATCCAGCTTTCGTCACCTGTTAGTATGTCGAACACAGCATTTGAGTCACCTCCGTTAAATCTTTCAATCATTTTACGGCACCAATCCACACGATGGAGTTTTTGAGCCTTAGTCAAATTATGAGGTATCCACCGGGCGCAAAGCTTCCTGACCGCTAAATGTTCGTGGAGGATTTTGTGCACTTGACTCATACCGATGCCTAAGCTTGTCCGAATCTGCTGATAGGTCACTCTTTTGTCAGTCTCTATCATACGCCGCACAACACAGATGTTATTTTCAGTCGTCGCCGTAGAAGGCCGTCCCTCACGTACATCATCAGTGAGATTAGTGCGACCACGTTTAAACTCATTAAACCAGTTGTAAACAGTCGCACGAGATGGGGCTTCATCGTGAAAGGCCAATCGTAGTCTATCATAACTTTCTTGTTGACTTAAATGACATCGAAAGTCATAAAAAATCATTGCACGAAAATTTTCTCGTGTTAAATTCATGTTGACGTGACACAGACAATTTTCAATTTGCCGCCAAATCGTAAAACAAATGACAAATGAATGAAATATATACTCAGTAATATTGGCAAAGAGTTCTATTTTCAAATTTTAGAATATTTTTTTTATTATATTGTTTATAAGTGGCCAGTTCTAAGAACTTTCAGTTTGACCCTCGTATAGAGGCTGGTGGAGAGTACTTTGAAAGTACTTTATAAACACTTAAAACTATAGTTTTGTGAAATGGCACTAATAAGAGCGAAAGTAAGTGTAAAAAGGTTAGTTATAACGAGTGCTAGATTGGTCATTATCATATACTCGCAAGTAGCTCATTTTACCAAAATGCCTTGAATGGGTACGTCTCAGTCACAAGTTTCGTACCTGTCATAATTAGATTTGTACGCGCTCTTACAATCACCAATCTCAACTAAGAAATTTTTATTTGAAGTCTACAGTCTACAACATCGAAAGGAAGATCGTCGGAACATTGACTCAGGAGATAGTCAATATAGTCTGGTTAATAATAAGAATAATTTTTTTACCATTTGCTAGGAGATTTGGCTTATACTTCAACCCCCTTATTCATAATAACTCAAAAAGTCTGATAAACCCATTTCAGCTATTGCACTGTTTTGTCAGGCCTTGTAGCTACAACACCTACATTGCGTCTTTCTATAGCTTTGATATACATTCAGTCAGTCATTATTCATCATAGTCCTCCGTACCTCTCAATTACTTGACCCATAGTACTTATTCGCTTGGTTGCTTAACACATACTACGTTTCTTACCTTGATCTGCACAGGCTGGAAAGGGTCTTCAACCGGAACTGTGAAGCACTCGTCCCACACCGGGTTGAGGTCCCGGTACACTATCCGGGACTTGTGAAGCAGCCGCCCGCCTGACTTGAACTTCACGTACGGATCCGAGGTGCCTGACAACAAGCCTTGTTGCCGCAAAACATCGACAGTTAGATGAGGAAGAAGCAGAAATAAACGTTAACGCTACAGGAAATGGTTGGATAGGTGATTGTTGATTTTCGTTATCAGATTATGTAACTCAGATTTTGTTGTAGAGATAATGAACAAAATTGTGCTTTGTTTTCATTCGGAAAAAGGACAAAATTTGATAAGTATAAGTAGAAACTGTTTTTGTAATCAGATTATTATTTAAATCAAACATGAGCTTTTTTATTTAAAAAGAAGAAGGGACATAACTGTTTGTAAAAGGACAAATATTCGTTTATTTAGTTACAATACTCATAAAAAAATAGTTAAATTGGTTTTCTCCTTACCTGTTTTTTTTTCAGGTATTATTATGTGAGTAGGCGGATCAAAATTGTATTGAATTTAAATCATTAACTTTATAAATGTTATAAGTGGGATTATTGAAAGCAAAAGCGCTAGTAAATTTGCAATCGAAAAATTAAAGAAACATGCAAAATAAAGTGAATTTTAAGTAGTGAAATAAAATTACTTATGTAAAATAAATGTGTAGTGTGTGGTTAGCAAATTCTTACGTTCAATAATCTTAGTACAAGTCTTACAAATGTATATAAGTAGTTACAATAAATAGCTTTAAGTATTGCGATCACAAAATACGGCATGAATCAAGTTTCAAAAGATAATTGTAAAGTATTTGGAAAGCACCGTTGAAAGATAAAGTTGAAAAACAACATAATTTTATTATGGTGTGATAAAATATTTTATGCCTTTGCTTCAGTGTTGATTTTTATATACAAAAATGAGGCTGAATATTTTTTTCATAGCCTTAATCTTTTGCCTTGTGTTTTTTTTATAAGTGAGGTTCTAAGCTTGCATTTGTGGGCATATCTACTTATGTGGTGTGTGTATGTGATGTTTATAAGCACTTACCATTTTTATCCATAGCCACTAAGTTCTGTCCTCTTTTGAGGTGTATCCTAAGCTGGAAGAAGGCATATTGCCTTAACTGCTGCTCTCTCAGTCTTTGTCCCTCATCTGGTTCCTAAAAAAAGAAGCAATACAATTCCTAGTTATTTTTGAAATTAATTATAATGATAGCCTGTAGACACAGTGCCTGGAAGCAGCCTCACCTAAAGTAAACATCAAAAAAGATTTGCCATCATTGACATAAGCCGACTTAATTTTTTAAATGTAACGGTTTTAAGTAAACATATCAGATGTGTGTTTTCTTTAAATATACAATCCCTGTATACTTTTTATAATAACAATAATATGTAATGACATATGGTTTAGAATGTTTTTAACACTCACAGTGTCATATTTTAATTGACCGGGCCAAAAGATTGCTGGTTCAAGTCCCGCCCGTGAGCAAATTTTTGGTTTCTTATTTCATCTTTATGTTATGACATTATTTTACTGTAACAACTTATATTTTGTTTTTTTAAACTTGATCAAAACCTTTTTTTGATGCGTGTATAAGCTTTGCTTTACTACACTCTTTCTTTTTATAGTTTCCCAGAGAGTCTAATAATATCATATTTTCCGTTATCGGTATAGCTAGAAGTAAAAGTAGCGAAAGTTTCCTTCAACAACTTTCTCGGCAATATTCCGGTTAGATGAAATATTGAGCTGTTGAACTAGCAGGCGTTATTATGAAACTCAAGAAGGCGTGCACTTCTTTGGCTTTTATTATTGAGCCTGATTTCATATCATGAGGTAGGAATATTTTAATCATAACATGCTTCTCTACGGGATCTAATCAGAAATAAGGAGATACTTAGAACAAAAAAGGTAACGGATATAGCCTTGAGAATAAGTAAGCTCAAGTGGCAATGGGCAGGGCACATAGCGCGAAGAACTGATGGCCGTTGGGGCAGGAAAGTTCTAGATTGGAGACCTTTCGACCAAAGACGCAGCGTAGGACGTCCACCAACAAGATGGACAGACGACCTTATAAAGATCGCAGGATCAAGCTGGATGCAGACCACTAGTGATCGGTCGCTGTGAAAAGCTGTGGGGGAGGCCTATGTTCAGCAGTGGAGTGGACGTCCTTTCGCTGATAATGATGATGAAGATGATGAATGAAACAGTCACCCTACGTCTGTTGGTATAACACCAAACATATAATTTACTGTTTCATTCTTGAATTTTTGGTGTTCCATTGTACACCACTATACTACACATAAACATACATTTAATTTAACAAAAAAAATATTTGCCATTTGAAGGTAATTAATTTTTTGTTGAATAATTACTCATTAATTAATAAAACTATTAATGGCACTCGATGCCCAACCAGATTGATGATATATCTCTAAAAACTTAGCCTTCTATCAGTAATAACAAAACATATGTATATTTTATTTTGAATTTTTAGTGTTTCATTGTTGGACACATGACCCTAATTATTTTATCTATTCGGTATAACTTAACCATGTATCTTTGTGTTTGCCATGTCCTGTTTCGGTATAACTCAACCATGTACTATCAAGGTCACCGCAGCCTAACCACCAATTAACAATGAAACAATATTATAAATCAAGGTTATATTTTATAATAATACATATATCCTTTCCTTTGGACATTCCCACACATCGCCATCTAGTCCCAAAGTAAGCTACTCAAAGCTTGTGTTATGGGTGCCAGACAACGGATATAATACTTAAATACTTTTTGTTTGTATATACATACATAATATACATAGAAAACACCCAGACCAATACAAAAAGACATGTTCATGCACACAAATGTTTGTATTGTGCGGGGATCGAACCCGCAACCCGCTGTGTAGTAGGCTATTTCTCGACCACTACACCAGACGGGTCGTCATCTTATGTTTGAAGTGACACCCGCTTTTTGTGGTATGTGCAGGTTTTTTTGTTTAAAAGTGATTAAGCGGCAAAAACCTTGACCACTACGCATTTAGTCATGTACTGTAGGTACTAAGATTGAACTAGACAGACACTAGTCCTTGCACAGATGCTCAAACTTGTTTGTTCAAACTAAGGAAGCCAAACTTAGTTAAAGTTTGAGGTTCTCTACAGTTAAGTTTAATTAACAAACTCGGAAAGAAATTGCATTGTTCTGCTTAAATTCCAAAGCTTTTTGAAGTATTCAAAAAGCAAAGTGGGCATAGATAGTTGTAAAGTAAGGCGTATATTAAAATATTTTAACTGTGTCTGTTTAAACATCATAGAAATAGGTCACTATCATTATCTGTATCTCAAATTTGCTTAAAAACTAGTGTATAAAAACCCAAATTATTTCTACAAAAAATATACATTTGTTGTGCTGAATCGGCCCTTTTGGTCAGTGACATGCAACTCTGGGATGATAGTATGAGCATTGGTTATTCTAAAAAAAATATTTCGTTACACTCATATAAACCTCTTAACAACATTTTAAAACATTTCAAAGCGAATGGGGAAACTCGCACCCTTGCGCGTAGCTCGCGCCTTTATACGAAATACTACGCTTGCTAACTTGGCGTTGGTAGTTTTGACTCGCACGCTAGTAACGTAATAATAAATTGATTTTTCAGGGATTTTCCCATTAAAAGAAATGTTTTTTCTTCAAATATTTTTTGGCATTAGTATCGTTTGTTCAACCACCCCTGAGTCGGGCAGCGCTGACCAAAACAACATTGCACCCTGTATAGCAGTGCAGCGAATTCAAAGTTTGATAGGGAACAAATATTAATTGGTAAATTGAAAAGCGATATCTCATTTACACATAATGATAGCTGTGTTAGTTGTTACTTCTTTTGAGTGTTCATTAGTTATTTTTTGGTTTTAGAGCCTTTAGTACAGTAGGTATGTTTTGTTCTTGTATAACAGGTTTTTTGTGATGCGGTCCGTATTTATGTTAATACAAATGGAAGGAATATGTAATACAATAAGTAAAATATCGTTTACAGAATGGTAAAATATGGTTGCGTTGTTGAATAATTGTGGGGTAGTTTTTCCTGAGCCATATTTAAGAAGAATATAAATAAATAAGTGGCACTGATAGGCTCGTGGGAATAAAATATCGCGTCTGGTGATCGCATAGAAATGTATGTATTTATAATTGAACATGATAGTTCCATCTGTATCAGATACTATACCGTGAATTTATTATGAGATATAAACGTAGAATGCTACAGTCGATATTTATTTTCAGAGGTTTTTAGGGTTCCATAGCCGATGGCAAAAAATGGGAGCTTATAGTTTCGTCAAGTCTGTCTGTCTGTCTGTCCGTCCGTATGTCACAGCCATTTTATTCTGTAACTATAAGCATCACACTGTTGAAATTTGATAGTAAGATGTATCCTGTTAACCGCATTACATTTCCTCAGTCAGTTAAAGTTGGCACGGAACCCTCAGTGCGCGAGTCCGACTCGCACTTGGCCGGTTTTTTATTTTTTTCTAGTTATATTTTAGAGCTGGGCTATTTTGTCAACCCCTGTCTAAAAATGGTTGGTAACATTGCCCACTAAAATTTATCGTTAGTTTAGACGAATATTTGAAACAAAACATGACTAAAAGCAGCAGCAAATAATGCCCTACACGTAATGAAAAATATCCTGCCGGCGCTGCATTTTCTGGAAACGCGGGCCGCAAAACTCAATGGCTTAGTGGCTTCCTTGCTGGAAAAGTGTACTATGATATAAGATTATTCCTTGATGACAAAATGTAAATAACTTCAATTTGTTCATATAAGGTGAATCATGGCTGTACTTATAATATTTCTTATTTGACATCATGTAATACCCATGTTAATGAATTAATAAATGATTGATTGACTGATGATTAAAAACTTAACTAACTTTTTTTGTCCACTTTCGACGAAGCCACTTTGACAGTAGCTCACACCTATCCGAATGAAGTTAGCTGCGATTGTAGTCGTCAGTGTTGCTAAACAGATGTTCTAGTTTTTGACACCTTAAAAAGTTTCCATTTGCTATAATAAAATTTCTATGGGCAGAATTAGTTAATTTTCTTTTTCGGGAAAAGTTGTCTCCCATGTGCAAAGTTGCCCAGTTTCACGGTACACACCAGACATCACATGGGTAACTTAGGTACATGCACGCCACTACGTCAGTGATTAAAAGTCTTGAAGTTTACGGATAGAGACAGTAATAAGTTGAAAGATACTAATTTATTGTTGTCTTTAATAATAATAATAATATATATGTTCTCTTACCAGTTGAAGCAGATCAACAGGAGGAGGCCGAGGGTAGTGCGCAGGAGTGCCTGAGGTGGAAGGCGCGGGGTCTGTGGATACTTGTCGAGTCATCGATAGATCTGCGAACAAAAATAATAATTTAGTTTCTTGGCATTACAGACTAAGGTAAAAAAAAACGTATACCTACCCGTACAAATAAGTATTCTTATAAATGAGATAGATTTTACTTTAAAAAATAATTTATTAAGAAAATCAGGATCAACAATATTTTAAAACAAAATAATGAAAAATTAACACTGCGAAATATAACACAATCGAGGGGAAAATCGGGCAGAGTTTCTTGCTTGATGTTTCCTCTTCGAAGGCTGGCGGGCAAATAGGTTTGCGACTGGCGCGCGCGCTCCTTATATAGAAGCGGTGGCATGATGCGGTGGTGTTGCCAGGGAGGGGGTCTTCTCATTTCTAACACGGCCTCTCCTGACGGGGCAGCGTCCTCGCGGCCTTCACGAGCGTCTTGAAGATGGCCCAGCTGCGGCATCGTCAGCGGGATCCTCAGTCTCGTCACAAGCTGAAACAAACCACATGCTTAGGACATCACATTTGAAACAATCTAGTTAAAGCGGAAAGGGTAAATCATAAGTTGACTATGAATTCAAGCATTCAACTACATATCACTACAACACACGAGGATTTACACATAGGCCTGTTCCAGCGCAACCGGATACCTCAACCGTCAGCACGGGAGGGTTTACACCAGTCTCTAACCAGTCATCCGGATACCTCGAAACACATAGGATTTACACATGGGCCTGTTCCAGCGCAACCAGATACCTCAACCGTCGTCACAGGAGGGTTTACACCAGTCTCTAACCAGTCATCCGGATACCTATGAACACCGAAGGTCTACCTGCGCAACCGAACACCTTGTGCACATCAGGCATTTACATCGGTCTCTAACAAGTAACCTTCAGACGCACTTAAGAAGGATTTACACAGGTCTTTAGTTAGTGTGGGCCCCCACCAACGCAACCCGATACCTCCACCGCAAACTCCAACACATCAGTTCGGAAACACGTGTATGGTCACCCCAATGCCTCACAAACGAGGCCTGACATGGGTCTGTTCCAAAACACATCACAAAACAATTCAAATCAACAGTCGAAGGCTGGGATCGAACCCACGTCCTTCGCACAACAGTACAGTGAAAATAGTCAGTATGAAAACAAGAATTCATAGTCAAAATATAATGGGGTCAACAGTAGATACTAACTCTCAAAAAATCCAGCACATGTATCAGGGGTCCACTCCCCTCTCCACAAAATCATATAGCTAGCTGCTGCCTGGCTGGTTTTTCCGTATGAACCAGTCAGCAATTTGAGTTCATATCTGTCATTCGACAAGACCTTAATAACTTTATATGGTCCTCGCATGCCACAATCTAGTTTGCCGGTACTTTGCGAACTCTTAATTACGTAAACAAGATCATCAACAGCAAAAGTTTTAGGGGGAACCCTATTTTTATTTACACGTGAATCCTGCTTCTCTCGGTTTTCATCAATCAATCTCTCTGCGCGTTGTCGCCTTAACTCACGCATGGCTTGCCTATTTGGGTTGGTACCCTCACATGTAAGATCTCGAATCAAAGCATTTATTAACGGAGTAGTTGTTTCTGAACCGATCAACAAGTTTAAAGCTGAACATTGCGTTGTTTTATGTTTTGTGACGTTCAAAACTAATTGCAATTTCCATAAAACTGTAGGCCACTCTCTTTTGTTATAGTTTACTTCTATACGAATCATGTTTAAAACCGTACGACAAAATCTCTCGACTTGACCGTTTTCCTGATGCATTTCTGGAGTGATTAAATGCACTTCGACACCGAATCCAGTTATCCAATCAATAAATTCGCGGTTATCGAACATTCGACTTCGATCACAAATCAGACGTTTAAATGTGCCAAATAAAGAAATTGTTCGAGTCATAACGCGCTTTAACTCCGAACGATCTTGTGAAAATAAACCGTACAGTAAGCAATATTTTGTATACGCGTCTACTATAATGAGTACGTACTTATAGCCTTCGCATTCTGTTAGCGGGCCAAGTACGTCGGCATGTACTGTATCAAACGGCACTGCGGCCTTATGCCACGAAGCGATCGGTTGTAGCGGCGCACGAGGGACATGCTTATGCGAGATGCAGACAACACAATGCGTCACGTACTTAGCAACAAACTGTCTCATACCCGGGAACCAAAAGTGGTCTAAGATCAACTCGATAGTTTTGTCTACCCCCAAGTGCTCATGTTCGTCGTGGAAAACGCGTAATAAACTCAAACGGAACGCCTTTGGGACAAAACATAAGTAACGCGTATCTTCGCCTTGTCTTTCATACTTGTAATACAACAAATCATTACGCTTGACATATCGCGAACTGTCTAACTCACCGTTATTTAATTTTTCTAGCAACGTTAGGGTTTCCTCGTCACCTGCCTGAGCCACTTGTGCCCAATTTTGAGGCCTTTCAACGACATCAACTGCGTTAACAGGGTTTCGGCTTAGGTAATCGACATGCGACATTAAAACGCCCTTGCGGTACTCTAAAGTAAAGTTAAAGTCCTGAATGTAAATCCACCATCTAGCAACTCTGGGTTGGAGATCCTTTTTACGCTGTGTCATTTTTAAAGCGTTGCAGTCGGTTATTATTTTAAAATCTTTCCCGATTAAATACTGACGGAAATGTTGTAACGATTTCACCACTGCTAAGGTCTCCAACTCATAGCTGTGATATTTGGATTCCGCGCCTACCGTCAATTTACAGAAATACGCAACTACTTTCTTTCGACCGTCTTTTTGCGTTTGCATCAAAATACCACCATAACCAATCGAACTAGCGTCCGTATGCAATTCAGTCGGTAGCTCTGGGTCAAATATAGTCAACACAGGTTCGTCGGTTAGCCGGGCTATAATGTCTTGACGGGCCTTTTCCTGCTCGTCTCCCCAATGAAAATTAACTCCTTTCTTAGTCAGTGCAGCTATGCACGCTGTTTTTACTGCGTAATTTGGTATATACCGACGGAAGTACCCCGCTAAACCCAGAAACTGACGAACTTGTTTGACTGTAGTTGGTTGCGGCGACCTGACTAGGGCCTCAATTTTGTGCTCGCTCGGCCGTACCTGACCTTGACCTATCTTTCTACCGAGGTATTCTACTTCATCAGTAAGAAAAGTGCATTTCTTAAGATTGATTGAAAATCCGGCTTCAGTTAAAGTTTTTAACACGGAATCTAGTAAAATAAGGTTCTCGGATACCGAATTCGATAATAGGAGCACGTCGTCGATATATACCAGCACTTTTCCTGCATCTATGAAGGGTTTTAATGTTTTCGTGATGGTTTTCTGGTAAACAATTGGAGCGTTAGCAAGTCCGTAAGGCATTTTACAATATTCGTAATGCCCTTCGGGCGTTACGAAGGCTGTCTTGTGAATTGAGTCCTCACTAACCCTCAATTGGTGGAAACCAGATACCATGTCGAGCGCACTAAAAACCTTAGCCTTACCTAGCCTATCCACGTGGTCATTAATGAGTGGAAGTGGATGCCTAACTTTAACAGTTATTTGATTGAGCGCTCTATAGTCGACTACCATTCTATCCGTACCGTCCTTCTTTTTAACTAGTAAAACTGGGCTCGCATACGCAGAATTGGACTCTCTTATTATACCCTTCTCAAGCAAATCATTTACTATGGAACGAACTCGCAGCTTTTCATCATGCGACATTTTATACGGCCGATAATGCACGGGAACGTCACTAGTCAAGTTAATCTGCATCTCACTATCTTTAACCGTCGTGGTAGCCGTACCACTAAGAAAATGATCCGAATATTTCGTAAGAACAGTAAGAAGGTTCTTCCTGTCATCGCCTACGGCAGGAGTATTAACTTTTTCTGAAAGAGGGCTTTTATCTATCTGTGAGACATCTACTACGTCACTATGAACAATACGTTGGCTATCGCCAGTTCTAATATAAGCGACACCTTTCCTATTCAATACATCTGTACCAATTATCACGGGGACGTTCATTTGCGAGCTGTTCACAATATAAAAATCAACCTCCAACGTAATTCCGTTCAATTCAATCGGTAAAGTAACAAAAGATTTCGTTGCTACCTCCGTTCCGCCTAAACCACGCAACAACTGATAAGTCGGTTTTATACGGGCTGGAAAATGTTTAACTAGATCGGAGGATCACAAGGATACGCACGAACCGCTGTCGATTAAAACGTCTACAGGGATACCGAATATGACTGCAGTGATAACGTCCTGATTTTTCGACATTACTTCGTTCTCACGACAAAAATTCACACCGTTTTTGTTTCTAGAATCTACCCGCTCTTTAGCGAAACATTTACTCTCGGAATGACCTAGTTTCTTACAGAAGTTACACTTTTCTACTTGAGACTGGATTGTAGTCGAAGTAACGACACTACTACTAGCACCAGTTAACTTAGATTTCTTTGGGCAATTAACACTTTTATGACCGATCTGTTGACACTCGTAACATCTTATATTATTTTTATTATCGGGATATTGTCGTTTTAATGAAATCGAACGTTGGGTAGAAAACTTATTATTGCGATTGGGCAAATTAAGATTTCTAGGCGAATTATAATGAGAAGTTTTAGGCTTTACATAGTTTGATAAGAACTCCACTATATTTTCGGGTGTTAATTTGGCATTGGTAGCGGCAGCTCGTATTTGCGGATCGGATATTCCGCGAATTATAATTGCAGTTAACAACTCACTACTAAGTCCTTTAACTATACGCAAGCGTAACAATGACCTGCGTGCATACTCCGCGTAAGTGGAGAATTTATCAGACTCTGTTCGCATAACATCGTAAAGAATGTTCGCAACGTCGATATTACGTGGGCATAACGCTTTTAACTCTAATTTGAAATTGGACCAATTACGCACAGTGCTTGTCCACTGGCTTAGCCAGGTGCGAGATTCACCCTTCAAGCAATGACCAACACGAGCAAGACATTCCGCGTCGTCCCAACGGTTCAGAATACGAGCTTTATCTACTTCATCACACCACGTATCGACATCATGAACACTAGGGTCAAAATCAGAGACAAAATATTGGTTTGATCTCACCGGGATAGAGGTCAGCGCTGCCAGTAGTCGCTCCGCTGCTGTCCTCGCGTCCCCCGCGTCACGTGGCGGCGTGCTCGGCGTAGAAGTAGGCACGGCGGTGCTCTCGCGCTCGCTTCGCGCAGGCTCCACAGGCAGCATCAGGTTTGTGGAATCCAGCGATGCTCCCGACGCGACAGATGGTGCAGAATCTTGATGTGTAGCACTAGGCACCCGAACGATTGCTTGTTCGTGCCCAGCAACAGCAGGTCGTTGATTGGCGCCATCACGTGTTCCTTTTTCAAGGGCTTCTAATCTCTTTAGGACCGCTTCCATCGCGGTGCGAGAAGGGGAAGGCGTCGTTGTACGGCGCTTTCCTTTTTGTTTGCTGCGCCGGGTATCCGACGGCATGTCGAATCGTGACTCTGCCCGATTATTTAGAATTAAGCAAAACTAATAAACTACCCGTGCACAAACAATTTATAAAACCAGATATGGCGGCGGCCAAAGCCTCCAATCCCACTTCTGATCTTATAAATGAGATAGATTTTACTTTAAAAAATAATTTATTAAGAAAATCAGGATCAACAATATTTTAAAACAAAATAATGAAAAATTAACACTGCGAAATATAACACAATCGAGGGGAAAATCGGGCAGAGTTTCTTGCTTGATGTTTCCTCTTCGAAGGCTGGCGGGCAAATAGGTTTGCGACTGGCGCGCGCGCTCCTTATATAGAAGCGGTGGCATGATGCGGTGGTGTTGCCAGGGAGGGGGTCTTCTCACTTCTAACAGTATATTAATTTAGTTTTTGACGGATAGAACAACAGCACTGCATTAGGGGCCAAAATGACAATTGCCCTTTTTTTTCTTCTAATGATTCATCGGGGGTTGTATAGTCCGAGAAGAGTGTCTTTTCATCTCACCTATCTAAGTGTCTGAAGACGAAAGCCATCAACCAGTGATGACTTACGGATCTGAAACATGGTATCTTACTATGAGCCTTATAAAGAAGCTCAAAATCACAACGAGCGATGGAGAGGGCTATGCTGGGTGTTTCTCTACGGGATCGAATCAGAAATGAGGAGATACGTAGAAGAACTAAGGTAACGGACATGGCCTTGAGAATCAGTAAGCGCAAGTGGCAATGGGCAAGGAACAAAACTGATGGCCGTTGGGGCAGGAAAGTTCTAGTTTGGAGACTCTTTGACCAAAGATGCAGCGAAAGACGTCCACCAACAAGATGAACAGACGATTTTGTAAAGATCGCAGGATCAAACTGGATGCAGACCGCTAGTGATCGATTGCTGTGGAAAGCAGTGGGGGAGGCCTATGTTCAGCAGTGGACGTCCTTTGGCTGATAATGGTGATATATATTTCGATATGTAAGTATACTCAGCTGTAGAACGTTCACAACTGGAAACAAGCTTGGCTCATGAATTAACAAAAATCCTGGATCGTCATATGAAATAGGCCTTCTAATCTATTAGGTATATCATTAAATGTATATTTCAATATCTGTGTTAAATAATACAAAAAACCGGATCCCGTTATGCTGGCTGCATGCTAGTGGGTCTTTCACGGAACGAGTTTATCGAAAGAACTAAGAGATGTTTTAGCATATTTTTTTACCATTGGAAGTTCCTTTCGACCAAAGGCCTCGTAAAGATCGCAGGATCACACTAGATGCAGACCGCTCACCATCGGTCGCTGTGGAAAACGATGAGGGACGCCCATGTTCAGCAGTGGACGTGCCTTAGCTGACAATGATGATAATTATTGGAAGCTCAAGTAGCAGTGCAGTTAGATTCCTAGAAGATATATGAATATTATTCATAGTAAAGCAAGAACAGCTAAACCATTTCCTCACCCTCCTGCTTTCGGAAGAGGCGCATTCTCCGCCACTTCCTCACAGCGGTCTTAAGTTTCTTCATCAGAATGCAGTTCAGGAATGCGCTTGCTATTCTTCGCCGCCATATTGAGCACATCTATTGTCTATGCCCTTCGCGAAGTCTATGATCCCCATCACTTTTAAGCACGTTGGGAACTAACTACAAAGCACTGGGTTCGGACTACGGTTTTAGTCTACATTTTAGCTGATAAGTTTTTATTACAAGCACACTTCTACAGTTTAATTATCACACTGATCAAGGTACTAAGCTTTTGATAGAAGCAAAATGTTATAGTTGGCTGTTATTATTAAATGACGTCTATTAAAGCAGATTCACCTAGTTACGAGTCATCAGTAGATTTTGAAATTAAAATACGATTAAACTAATTTTCGTAGCCACATTTGCCTTTTCGAATAATTACCATGTTATGCGGAGGTGCTCGTAGCGCAGTGGTAGCAGCGCTTTGGTAGTGATACCGAAGTAAAGCAACCTACGGCGCGGTCGTGTTTGGATGGGTGACCATTCCGACCTTATGAGTGTCGTACTTCACGACCATCTCCGTGCTATGGAAGGCACGTAATGCCGTTGGTCCCGGCTAATATCGGTTGATATTAGTCGTTAGGTCTAGTCAGAGGCCTTTATGGGCGGCTTGATAACATCTAACAGCAGGGTTAGTCGCTTGCCTTGCAAACACCCCTCCACCAACCCGCACTGAGCCCGCATGATGAAGTATGGCTCAAACTACCTCATAGTTGAGGTAAGGCCTTTGCCCAGCAGTGGGATGTTATAGGCTAACTTTACTTTTTACCATGTAAGAAGTTGTTAATCTTTGTTTCGAAAGTAAGCAATTATAATGTTATTCCACAGAATATTACATAGGTAAACTCGGTTACAAATCAAAGGATTATGAGATTAATACAAAAGCATTGGTAAAAAAACGAAATGTTTGAAACAAAAAAGGCTTCTAACCTATTAAGGTTAGAAGCCTTTTTTGTTTCAATTATGAAACGAAATTCCGTACAACAATGTTGCGTATACATAATAAAAACCGCTAAGACGAAAATAACAGCTATTCTTAAAGATAAAATAGAGTGTAGCGAAAGACAGACAGTAACAAGGGTCCATTCTAATTGAAACAACTAGGCAAAAATGTTTCTTCTTCAGTAAAAGATTTGAATTTGGAACCAATCTTAAACGGATAAGCCTGATTGATAAAGAAGCCTCTTTCATTCGGGTTTAATAGAAAAACTACAGTAGTATAAGATTACCCTTATTTGTTTCGTATTACGCATAAATGTTCGTGAGTGGAGGTTTTGATATGTTTTTTTAGTGAGGTGTTGTAAATAAATAAATAAATATTGGACACCAATCACATACATTGTTCTGATCCTGAAGTCAGTAACTATGGAACTTATGTATGGAAATTATACACAACGGTGTTACAACAACACCCAGACTCGAGACAATATAGAAAATTTTGATTTCTATATTGATCCGACCGGGAATCGAGCCCGGGACTTTGGAGTGGCGACCTCCTTGAAACTAGCATGCTCAGCCACCACACCATGGACGCACCACCAAATTGTTAAAATATGGTAAATTGACTTCTTCATCGACGATGAAGACGCAAGACGTTCACGCCTTAACAATGATTTCGGGATAGTTTAATTTTAGTTTAATAATAATAAACATTTATTTATTTATTTAAACTTTATTGCACTGTAAGTTGTACAATTGGCGGACTTAATGCCTAGTGGCATTCTCTACCAGTCAACCACCTGGTAATGCAGAGAGTTTAATCAGTGGCGGAATATTTATAATATGTGAGAAGAGTGGTAAGAAAAAGAAGTATAATGCACTAACATAAACATACATACCAATATTATACGAATATATATATAATTGGATACATAAGCAAAAGAATAATAAACATACAAAGAATACATAAACTTAATAAATACAAAATTATGAATGATAAAGGTGATGATAATGACGACATCCAAAGAACACAAATTAAAGAAAAGGGCTGTTAATTCTGACATGAAAACATGTTTATTACCTTTACATTTATCAATTGAGACAGGTAGGCACATCATGATAACAATTATCTTGTACTGCCTGGGTAAAATGATGTAAATGGTAAAATGGTTGTTCTGTTAATCTCACTTATTTTTATATTGGCATAGAGACGGGTAGACTCTGAAAAGTTTAAAAACAAGTTACCTATATTAACTGTTGATTTTACAATTGGATCTCATCATTGTACTACCATTACCATATGGCACTGATACCACGAAAAAATTCACTCGTCGACGTCACCAACTCATACAAACGTGACAAACAAGACATTCAAATTGCAAGGAATACGTCACAATCTTGTCATAAACAACATCAGTTGTTTTTTACTTGGCATACCTTCTCTATACGTCAACAACTACTGCGTCTGATATGAATTTTCATACTGCCGTTAAATATTCTATCATTACTTACTTAAAACAAAACAAAACCACATGAATTTAATTAAGCTCGTTCCAATTTCAAAACCACATTCCGTTATTGTGAAACCACAATCGCCAAATGCGAATAAAGCAGCTCAATCGTACGTAAGCTTTTATCGCTTTGTTGTTATCATAAATTGACACGATGGGGTCATCCTTGCTTATCGCTGTAGGTATTTTAAAGGCCATGATAATGATAATTTGACGTAATAAAGCTGAAATACAAGTAGTGACGGTTTTACTTTGACGCATTTTTAACTAAAAAAACAACTAACGATACCTTTAAAAAAAAGTTGCAGAATAAACACACCGCATTTACACAAAATATGAATAGTATCTATTTCAGAAGTCAAACTACATACAAAACGCGCTTGAGCAACGTACAAAAAGGTTGAAAAGCACTGGATTAGAGTTTACTTGTCACTGGTGAAAAAGGCTTTTAGTCGTTTGGCAAGTCCTTGATTAACTGCTCAGTTTCTTATTTTCATGAAAATTTGTCGTTAATTTTCCTTTATTTTTCTACTCAAAAATTTCAAAGCCGAATTTAACTATTTTCACCAAATCAAATCTTGGTCAGTCAAAGTGCGCACCCCATGCAGTCAACCTTGACTCCTCTGGCACGGTCTCAATGCCGTGAGGACCTCATGAGATACGATGGCAAATGGGAGGTTAAACGTATATGTTATTGCAGTTTTGTTCTACAACTTTTCGCTCGTAGAGCCCCGTGTGATTGGGCTTAACCGTTGTCAAATGTTAAAAATAAATAAATATTTGATAATATCACATACACTGCTCCGATCCCAAGCTAAGTAGCTATAGAACTTGTGTTATGAAAATCGGAAACAACGGTGGTACCACAACACCCAGACCCGAGACAATATAGAAAAGATCGTTTTCTACATTGACCCGACCGGGAATCGAACCCGGAAACTCACGAGATGGCGACGCTTGCCAGCAATACCAGCATGTTAGCCACTCGACCACAGAGGTCGTCAAAAAAGGAATATGTTCGTTACAATCATTTATACTAAATGAGCGTATAATATATAATATAATTAATGATAAGGAGATACACTAGTCAGGAGTGAAACTCGGAATAATTATATATAGGTTTGGTTGCATAATTTTATGAAGCTAACTAACATGACCCACGTGTTTTTATCTCACGGAATTTGTCAGTTATTTGACGTTTATTATAGTTTACAATTGATATTTGTGATATTAATTATAATTTGTATAAGTTCTACCAGGACCTGTCTGTCACTATCACTGCTCGGTAGAAAAAGTGTGTTATAATGAACTGAACACGTCGAATTGGACGAACGCGGGTAGGTGAGCGGGGAAGTGGGAGGCATGTGGCACGTCTGAAAGGTTTATTAAATAGCGGGTAGTAAAGCGCGCGTATACTTCTTCAAGTCCACAAAATTTTGTATATAATAAATAATGTGTTATCAGTGATGACATACGGATCCGAAACATGGTCTCTTACTATGGGCTTTATATTGAAGCTCAAAATCACACAACGAGCGATCGAAAGGGCTATGCTGGGTGTTTCTCTACGGGATCGAATCAGAAATGAAGAGATACGTAGAAGAACTAAGGTAACGGAAATAGCCTTGAGAATCATTAAGCTCAAGTGGCAATGGGCAGGGCACATAGCGCGAAGAACTGATGGCCGTTGGAGCAGGAAAGTTCTAGATTGGAGACCCTTCGAATAAGACGCAGCGTAAGACGTCCACCAACAAGATGGACAGACGACCTTATAAAGACCGCAGGATCAAACTGGATGCAGACCGCTAGACGGTCGCTGTGGAAAGCCGTGGGGGAGGCCTTTGTTCAGCAGTGGACGTCTTTAGGCTGATAATGAAGATGATGATGAATAAATATTGGACACTGATCACATACAGTTCTCTGATCCCAAAGTAAGTAGCTAATGCACTTATGTTAAGGAAATCAGAAACAACGGTGGTACCGCACCACCCAGACCCGAGACAATGTAGAAAGTTTTGATTTCTGCATTGACCCGACCGAGAATCGAACCCGGGATCTCGGAGCGGCAACGCCTTGATATCTAGCGTAGCCACTACACCACGGATGTCGTCAAATAGCCACTTTTTACAGATTTAAGGGATATTGATATTTAAGGGATATAAGGGATATTATATTTCAGGAAATCGAGGAGCTGTTTCTGAAGTTTTAATAAGTAAACTGTAGTGTACTTTAGCTACCTATCCGCCGAATTGGGCCGCGTTCACAAAATAATGACGATAAAGGTCGATTGGCTAAAGACTAGGTTTAATCAAACAAACTCAAGACTCATACTGTTATTCTTTATACCAAAAGCTTTACGATGCAGCGTATTTCAGCTAGCCTGGCTGTTACTGACAAATAAGACGTAGCCTCAGGGAAACATTACTGAGGATGGCCCTGTCATTATTTATCTTTAGGGGAAAACAAATTTTCGGGCAGCCGGCAACGCGAATGTGAAAAGGAAATGCGCGTTTTCTGATGAAGAAATAAGAGAACACTCAATTCATTTCATATTCACTCATTTTAATACAAAGTTGGAACAGAATAAAGGTCCGGAAATTGTTTCGTAGCTTTTGTAAGTCTTTAGTTACAGAACATAACTTAATATATACGATAAAGTATTAATTAATTGTATCTTAACGTATTTACCTTCAAATACATGGATGGGAACTCTATTTCAACAGTTCTACAGAAGTGTTTTTCCCGAAAAGCAATTCTGTGGACAGTTCAAGCCAGATATATCATACTGTCATATACATAAACACGTCATAGGTACACAGTACACTCATTGTATGAAAAATTAAAAATCTTTTTTTCTTATAAAACCACACACGACAGTTACTTAGGTGAATAAAAGCCCGTTTTCATCCCAACTAATTCTCTAAACAGGAAAATAAATCCTACTTTTAATTCAACATCTCGGGATAACCGGGAACAGAGGAAAACTCAATTTAACAGTGCTTGTGCAATCCTAGTTTTGTACGAGTATCTATGAAACACTGGCTATTTCAGAATGTGCTACTATCATAAAACATTTATCATCACTTCATTAATCGAAATCTTGCTTTCTGCAATATTCCGTATCTGATCGAAGTAATGGTCAAATTATATTTAGGTAGTTTGTGATTGTATTATTTTCATTCGAGTGATTAAATATTTGCCTGAACCTAAGAAAAAGTAAGACCCTTTTTACACAAACAGAGTATGAAGTCATTATTTCAAAAAAAGAGATCTTTACCATGTCGTATTGACCAATACTAGACAAGCTTCTGAAATATGTATGGATAGACGAAATATGATAGATGACTGTTTTGATTGGGTTTCATGGTATTTTTGATAATTATTATTTTTCTTTAAGTTAATAGACGTAATTATTAATTAATACTACTATTTAATCAAAATTACCAGCAACTTTTTCCTTATTTTAAGAAAGTGTTTGTGTTAGCTTCGTTTTGTTTCTAACCCCTGGAGTCTAGGGTCAAGGTTCTTACGATGTTAGTCGTAGATTACTCTTTTCTCAAGGCGGTTTCCTTTTTATTGAAGGGTATACTACCCCTAAGCCCCTGCTACACAGTAGTACTAACAAACCCAACTTTGTCGTGATTAAGTTGGTAAGGTTTTTCTGGATACTGTTATAATTTCATTTTTGTTTTTGTACTGTTTTGTCACTATACAAACAAAATAATATAAATTGCATTTGAAAAAAAAACAACTTTGTCAGACGAGGAATCTAACCCCGTGTCTTACACTATCCTATGTCACTCGGCCAACGACACATTGGCAAGCCTGTTGAATTTTGTAAGTGTTTTTTTTAACGCGTAGGCTGCGTGACCTCATCAATGTTGCAATAACCGTTGGGGCAGATTGCTCTCACAATACTGGATACACATGGATACTGTTAGTTACAATTGAATATACTGTCTTGTACCAAACTTCTTCGATAGTAAGGACAATCGTTGCGGTAGACTATTCACTATGTTTAGATTATATGCTTTTCGAAGATCAGAAGTAACTGGACTGATTTTTAAAGGTTCAGATAGTAAGAAGGTAAATAAATGCCTGCAAAAACGTTCAATGTTATGAAGTTTGCGGACATAGCTACTAAATTTAAAAGATTAAGTGTAGATTTTACTAACGTCAGATAAGACTTATTATAAAACGATCGATTTAAAAATTACATTTACATAAATGATAGCTGACAAATAGGTGAAGTTTTTAATTTTGGCGATTTGTATTATATGCGACGAATATTCCGTATTTGTCGTTGGTAAAATTAAGCCTAGATAAAGAATACAAAGCGCCTTATTCGACAACGTCACCTATAGTCAGTAATCATTTACGTAAATTTTATTACAAAATCAGTAGTTTTATTCTTTTTCGGTCGGATAAAATCGACTTTTAAAAGGATCAGAGAGCTTCTACAAACAATGATATATCTCATCGGTCGTATGCTTACATTTCTTAAAATTTTTGGGCAACAACACCCCACCGCCAATCCGCACTGAGCCCGCGTGGTGGAGTATGGCTCGAACTACCTCATAGTTGAGGTAAGGCCTTTGCCCAGCAGTGGGACGTTACAGGCTAAGTTTACATTTTTTTAAATAACAAAAACTCGTAAAATAACGTCCGAGTTCGCCTAGCTTCGCTGATCCGGTATACTTGAGCCCTTATTTTATGGCACTGCGTGGTGGGAAAGAAAAATTTAGGCGGCAGCGAAATATAATATATCTAGTTCAAGGCTTGGGGAGTTCCTTATACATAATCGGTCTAATCTATGGATATGAGGGAATTCCTTTCAGGCAGTATAATGTGCTTAATGTAATACGTTTATTCACATATTAACATCACAGGCTGCTGTTTTTATTAATCATAACACGTGAATGCGAAATGCTCCTTTCGTGTCTTAAATACTGGGATTCATTTTACCATTTGATTAAAGAAAGAATAATCTCGACAAAATATCCTGCTTCCAATATATTCGTAAACAAAAAAAAAAACAATTAAATAAGTATCAAACATACACACAAACATACACTTGCGTAATTTAACCCACTTTGTTTTAACGCCTTAGTAGATCATCATACTCAAATATTATCTAATTCTAACGACGTCAAAAAATTCAGGGTGAACCGATAACCTCCTTTTTTGAAGTCGGTTTAAAACTGGACCAAGTAATACTGGCAGCAAATCTTATTAGCTTAGATTTTGTAGAAATTCTCATCTCGCTAGGACGCACAGTTTCGGAATTACATGCGAAGAACCTAGAAACTAAACTCCTCCCGGCTCAAGAGGCTGCGACTTTGATTTGTTAACCCCCTTACTAGTCCAAACAAAGTAACGAAGTCAAAAATCGTGTTCCTTGAAATTCCCTCTTAAATATTTCGTTGACTGAGCTATATTTCTTAGTAAGGGTCCGAAGGATTTGACTTATTCACTTGCCCCTTTATTAAGAATATTTTTTTTATAAGATCATAGTTAACTATTGTTACCACCTTGCTATGTCACTATTATCACAAACGACAGGCTTCATTTGGCTAATGGCATGTCTGCAAAGCCACGATACAGCCGTACATAGAGAAATAAGCCGTAATAACACGACGAAAGCAAGGTAAGTACATCTCAAAAATTCACGAAAACGGGGTCGAATGTTTTCTTTGTTCCAAGGTCAGATTTCAGCCAACGCGTGCTTACAAAGCGTTACAAAAACAGGAACTAAGAAAGAATGCTAACTTTTCGGTTTAATGTGACTATTCGTTTATTACGCGTCTGGAAATTGTTTTACCAATACTTCCAATACTCTTGACATTTTTGTAAAATAGCTATATATCTACTTTGCAAGGTTTTGTAAAACAAAAGATTTTTACAAGGAATCGATTAATGGACTTGCAGCTGTGATACTAAGGGTTAGTTTTATTAATTTTACAATAGGTGTTTAAATTACAAAAACGCGAAGAATTTAAAAAGTTTGTAGAAATCTTCAAGAGTCTGGCAATACGAACACAATGTATTCATGAGGGTTCCTTATTTCAGGAAAGAACATTGAATTTAAGTGAAAATCTGATTATATCGCGCCTTCTGTGCTTGTAAGAATAGCGAGCTATTTTTAGAGCTACTTTCTTCTGCAATGTTTTTAAGATTTCATTTATTAAAAGCGAGTTTACAAGAAAGATTTTCAAAAAAAAAACATAAGCTTTGTGTACATGATGGAAAAATTGAGGGTATGTAGATATGTTAACATTTTTTTTGTACAAATGAATCATAGAATTAAGGGAATGTCAGATTATTCTATTTTATTATTTTTGGACTAAGGCCCAGACGTTCGACATTCGCACGTTAAACCTCATTTTTGTCTTACCAGCTTCCTGATAAATACTTAGGCCCAGTTGCGTCATTGATAGTAATAGTAAAAATATGTCCTTACCATCAGTAGAACATTACGATTGTGTGTGTTTCTAAAGAAAAAATACCTTAACCAAACGTCAGAATGGCTTGTTGAAAGACCAATGTTTGCGGTAATTTTTCTTCAAACTACACACAAACTGCTGGTAACGACATTTTACCATTATCAACGATGAAGAAATTGAGTTTTAGGCACATTTAAAGAACAGGCGAGCGAATTAATCTTATAACCAACTTCATAAGACAGTGGTGTTTGTATTCATACAATAAATACTGTATTCTTTCGAAGAAGGAAAGCGCCGGGCGCCGCTGTTACGCAATCACTCGATAGCACAGGCAGAGACGGATACACAGGTATTATAGGTATAAACTGGTATTTAAAGTAAAATGTCTGCTCGCTAGGGAGCTTTGGTAATCTCTTTTTAACCCTAAACGTTTGGACTGAATAAATCGGGCGAAAAAAAACGCTGATTCAACTTAGTCGTTTAAAAGGAGAGATCGGTTATTATAACGGTTGAAATAGAACCTATAGAACCGTTGTTTGGCTCAAAATTGATTGAAATCTTAATCAGCTGTAAGTCCCACTTTTGTACACACGAATAAAGAGCTTGTTAGCACTTGAACAGCGCTAAAGAGAGCTAATCGTGAAGCTATTTTGCTTGCAAACGTCTTCATCAATTCAAATCTTTGACCCTTTTAAAGCCGTCTTTGTCAAATAAGGCCTCTACATTTTAAAGAACCATGTAAACATTAAAAACTACTTTTAAATTTTAGAATATTTAAACTGGAGCATTTAAGCAATTGGTTATGAAATGGCTATCAAGAAATTGCTTTTACAGTGTTAAGGACTTTTTTGACTTTAAATTTTGATATAATGATAAATATTATTAATAATTCCTAACTAATACTCATTCACATTTTAACTTATTGAATTTATATTTCTCTATTGAAATTAAGACATGCCTGTCTTATTTTTTTACCGTTGGAAATTCCTTTCGATCAAAGGATTCGTAAAGATCGCAGATCACACTAGATGTAGACCGCTCACCATCGGTCGCTGTGAAAAACGATGAGGGACGCCCATGTTCAGCTGTGGACGTGCCTTAGCTGACAATGATGATGATGATTGGAAGCTCAAGTCGCAGTGCAGTTAGATTCTAAGAAGATATATGAATATTCTTCGTAGTAAAGCAAGAACAGCTAAACTATTTCCTCACCCTCCTGCTTTCGGAAGAGGCGCATTCTCCGCCACTTCCTCACAGCGGTCTTAAGTTTCTTCATCAGAATGCAGTTCAGGAATGCGCTTGCTATTCTTCGCCGCCATATTGAGCACATCTATTGTCCATGCCCTGCGCAAAGTCTATGATCCCCATCACTTTTAAGCACGATCGTAACTAACTACAAAGCACTGGGTTCGGTCTACGGTTTTAGTCTACATTTTAGCTGATAAGTTTTTATTACAAGCACACTTCTACAGTTTAATTAACTCACTGACCAAGGTACTAAGCTTTTGTTAGAAGCAAAATGTTATAGTTGGCTGTTATTATTAAATGACGACTATTAAAGCAGATACACCTAGTTACGAGTCATCAGTAGATTTTGAAATTAAAATACGATTCAACTTTTTTTCGTAGCCACATTTGCCTTTTCGAATAATTACCATGTAATGCGGAGGTGCTCGTAGCGCAGTGGTAGCAGCGCTATGGTAGTGATACCGAAGTAAAGCAACCTACGGCGCGGTCGTGTTAGGATGGGTGACCATACCGACCTTATGAGTGACGTACATCACGAGCATCTCCGTGCTTCGGAAGGCACGTTAAGCCGTTGGTCCCGGCTAATATCGGTTGATATTAGTCGTTAAGTCTAGTCAGAGGCCTTATGGGCGGCTTGATAACATCTGACGGCAGGGCTAGTCGCTTGCCTTGCTAACACCCCTCCACCAACCCGCACTGAGTCCGCATGATGGAGTATGACTCAAACTACCTCATAGTTGAGGTAAGGCCTTTGCCCAGCAGTGGGATGTTATAGGCTAACTTTACTTTTTACCATGTAAGAAGTTGTTAATCTTTGGTTCGAAAGTAAGCAATTATAATGTTACTCCACAGAATATTACATAGGTATACTCGGTTACAAATCAAAGGATTTTGTGATAAATACAAAAGTATTGGTAAAAATAAAAAAAGGTTTGAAACAAAAAAGGCTTCAAACCTTGATTGAAACGAAAAGACGTACAACAATGTTGCGTATAAATAACAAAAACCGCTAAGACGAAAATAACAGCTATTCTTAAAGATTAAATAGAGCATATTGAAAGACAGACAGTAACAAGGGTCCATTCTAATTGAAACAAGTAGGCAAAAATGTTTCTTCTTCAGTAAAAGATTTGAATTTGGAACCTATCTTAAACGGATAAGCCTGATTGATAAAGAAGCCTGTACCATTTGGGTTTAATAGAAATAATACAGAAGTATACAATTACCCTCATTTGTTTCGTACTCATAAATGTTCTTGAGTGGAGCTTTTATGCGTGTGGTATGTTATTTAAGTGAGTTGTTATAAATAAATAAATAAATATTGGACACCAATCACATACATTGCTCTGAACCCAAAGTAAGTAGCTAATTCATTTGTGTTATGGAAATCATTCACAACCACCGTTGTGTTTACCCCAACACCCAGACCCGAGACATTATAGAAAATTTTGATTTCTATATTGACCCGACCGGGAATCGAGCCCGGGACTTTGGAGTGGTGACCTCCTTGAAACTAGCGTGCTTAGCCACCACACCATGGACGCACCACCAAATTGTTAAAATATGTTAAATTGACTTCTTTCAATCGACGATGAAATCGTAAGAGGCTCACGCTTTCGCAATGATTTCGGGATAGCTTAACTCTAGTTTAATAATAATAAAAATGATTATTACCTTTTCACTTAAAAATTGAGACAGGTAGGCACGTCATGATAACAATTATCTTGTAATGCCTGATAGGTAAAATGGTGTAAATGGTCAAAATGGTTGTTCTGTTGATCTCACTTTGATATTGGCACAGAGACGGCTACACCCGTTTTTTTTAAAAAACAAGTTACTTATGCTAACTGTTGATTTTGCAACTGGATCTCATCATTGAACTACCGTTACAAGCATATGAAACTGACACTACGAACAAATTCACTCGTCGACGTCATCTACTCATACAAACGTGACAAACAAGACAATCAAATTGCAAGGAAGACGTCACAATCTTGTCATAAACAACAACAGTTGTTTTTTGCTTGGCATACCTTCTCTATACGTCAACAACTACTACGTCTCATATGCATTTTCATACTGCCGTTAAATACATAGAGTATTTAACATTACTTACTTAAAACAAAACAAAACCACATGAATTATTTTAGCTCGTTCCAATTTCAAAACCACATTCCGTTATTGTGAAACCACAATCGCCAAATGCGAATAAAGCAGCTCAATCGTACGTAAGCTTTTACCGCTTTGTTGTTATCATAAATTGACACGATGGGGACAATGGGGACATCCATGCTTATCGCTGTATTTAAAATAAAAGGCCATGATAATGTTAATTTAACGTAATAAAACTGGAATACAAGTCGTGATGGTTTTACTTCGACACATTTTCAACTGAAAACAACCAAAGTTACCTTAAAAAAATAATTGTTGTAGAAGAAATACACCGTATTTTCACAAAATATGAATAGTATCTAGTACAGAAGTCAAACTACATACAAAGCGCGCTTGAGCAACGAACAAAAAGGTTGAAAAGCACTGGGTTAGAGTTTGCTTGTCAATGGTGAAACAGGCCTTTAGTTGTTTGTCAGCAAGTCCTTGATTATCCACTCAGTTTCTTCTATTTTCAAGAAAATTTGTCGCTAGTTTTCCTTTATTGTTCCACTTAAAAATTTAGAACAAAAGCCGAATTTAACTACTTTCACCAAATCAAATCTTGGTCAGTTAAAGTGCGCACATGCGTCAACCTTGACTCCTCTGGCACGGTCTCAATGTCGCGAGGATATCATGAGATACGATGGCAAATAGGAGGTTAAAACTTATTGCAGTATTATATGTTATTGCAGTTTTGTTCTACAACTTTTCACGTGCCCATGTCATTGAGCTTAATCGTTGTCAAATGTTAAAAGGAATATGTTCCTAACTAAAATTGTTTACTATAGAAGCTTATTTCACTGATACATAATATATGCATCATAGCCTCTTTGCCGCAAGGAAATGGTTTCGTTTTCGAATAGGTAGATATTAAGTAATTTTTTATGTTGCATGTCTTAGTTTTATGATAAGGAGATAAACTAGTCAGGAGTGAAACTCGGAGTAATTCTCGATGACACATCTTGTTTTATAAGTTATAGGTTTCGTTGCATAATTTTAAGAAGCTATATAACATGACCCACGTATTTTTATCTCACGGAATTTGTCAGTTATTTGATACTTATTATACGTGGTTTACAATTGCTATTTGTGATATTTGTTATAGGTTGTATAAGTACTACCAGGAATGGATCTGTCACTATCACTGCGTGGTGAAAAAAGTGTCAAATTGAACGAACGCGGGTAGGTGAGCGGAGATGAGGGAGGCATGTGACACATCTCACAGGTTCATTAAATAGCGGGTAGTACAGCGCGACTCCACAAAATTTTGCAAGCAAATAAATAAATATAATAAATATTGGACACTGATCACATACAGTTCTCTGATCCAAAAGTAAGTAGCTAATGCACTTGTGTTAAGAAAATCAGAAACCTCAGTGGTACTGCAACACCCAGACCCGAGACAATGCAGAAAGTTTTGATTTCTGCATTGACCCGACCGGGAATTGAACCCGGGATCTCGGAGCGGCAACGCCTTGATATCTAGCGTAGCCACTACACCACGGATGTCGTCAAATAGCCACTTTTAACAGATTTCAGGAAATCGAGGAGCTGTTTCTGAAGTTTTAATAAGTAAACTGAATACTTTAGCTACCTATCCGCCAAATTGGGCCGCGTTCACAAAATAATGATGATAAAGATAGATAGGCTAAAGACTAGGTTTAATCAAACAAACTCAAGACTCATACTGTTTTTCTGTATACCAAAGCTTTACGATTCAGCGTATTTCAGGCAGCCTGACTATTACTGACAAATAAGACGAAGCCTCAGGGAAACATTACTGAGGATGGCCCTGTCATTATTTATCTTTAGGGGAAAATAAATTTTCGGGCAGCCGGCAACGCGAATGTGAAAAGGAAATGCGCGTTCTCTGATGAAGAAATAAGAGAACACTCAATTCATTTCATATTTACTCATTTTGATACAAAGTTAGTACAGAATTAAGGTCCGGAAATTGTTTCGTAGCTTTTGTAAGTCTTTAGTTACAGAAAGTAACATAATATACGATGAAGTATTAAGTATTTGTATCGCAACGTATTTACCTTCAAATACATGGATGGTAACTCTACTTCAACAACTCTACAGAAGTATTTTTTGCCGAAAAGCAATTCTGTTGACAGTTCAAGCCACATCACAGTACACTCATTGTATGGAAAAATTAAAAATCATTTTTTCTTATAAAACCACACACGACAGTTACTTAGGTTAATAAAAGTCTGTTCTTAATTCCAACAAATTCCCTAGACAGCAAAATTAATCCCGCTTTTAATCCAATTACTCGTGATAACTTGAAACAGAGGGCAACTCAATTGGACAGTGCTTGTGCAATCCTAGTTCTGTATCTATGAAACACAGGCTATTTAAGAATGTGCCACTATCATAAAACATTTATTATCACTTCATTAATCGAAATGTTGCTTTCTGCAATATTCCGTAATTATGTAATCGAAATAGAGGTCAAAATATATTTAGGGGGGGGAGGGAAGTCCACTTTACCACTTTGGAAGCGTCTAACTATGAAACGTAAGACTAAAAAAGAAAATGGTTTTAGAAACCTCTATGTCATTTTTAAAAACTATCTATATACACACATCCATATACACGCAAAGTTTCATGTATGGGAGTCCCCCCTTAAATATAATTATTTTTTTATTTTTTGTATAAGAACCGTAAAGCGGTTAATACATCTTCCTACCACATTTCAACAGTGTGATGTTTATAGTTATAGAATAAAAATTGACTGTGACATACGGACGGACAGACAGACAGACTTGACGAAACTATAAGGGTTCCGTTTTTTGCCATTCGGCTACGGAACCCTAAAAAATATATCTTCACCATATCGTATTGTCCAATTCAAAGAAAATTAGATGATTGTATTGATTGGGCTTCATGGATCTTTGGTATTTCAATTATTTCTTTTGTGTTATTAGGCGTAATAACTAATTAGTACCTTTATAATCAAAGTTACCAGCAACTTTTTCCCTATTTAAGAAAGTGTTTGTGCTATCTTGTCCGATTTTCCTACGCGTTCAAAATAAAACCTTAAGCCTAGCTTCCTTTTGTTTATCTATCCCCTGGAGTCTAGGGTCAAAGTTCTTACGAATGTCTGTCGTAGATTACTTCTCCCGAGGCGGCTCTTTTCTTATTGAGGGATATAGTAGGAGCTGCTACACAGTGCTAACAAACAATCTTTGACATGATTAAGTTGGTAAGGTTTTTCTGGATACTGTTAGTTGCAATGGAATATTGTACCTTACGTCTTTGACCGTAAGGACAACTGTTGCGGTAGACTCTTCACTATGTTTAGATTATCAGCTTTTGGAAGATCGGAAGAAACTGGACAGATTTTTATAGGATCAGATAGTAAGAAGTTAAATAAATGCCTTTAAAAATATTCAGTGGTATGAAGTTTGCCGACATTGCTACTAATTTTAAAAGATATAGTGTAGATTTAACCAACGTCAGATAAGATTTATGGCAGTATAAAATGACGATTTTAAAATGACATTTACATAAATGATTGCTGACAAATAGGTGACGTTTTCAATTTTGCCGATTTGTATTATATGTGACGAATATTCCTTATTTTACGTTGGTAAAATTGAGCCTAGATAAGGAATTCAAAACGCCTTATTCGACAACGTCACCTATAGTCAGTATAATCATTTACGTAAATTTCATTACAAAATCAGTAGTTTTATACTTTTTCGGTCGGATAAAATCGACTATTAAAAGGATTAGAGAGCTTCTTTAAACAATGATATATCTCATCGGTCGTATGCTTACATTTCTTAAAATTTTTGGGCAACAACACCCCACCGCCAATCCGCACTGAGCCCGCGTGGTGGAGTATGGCTCGAACTACCTCATAGTTGAGGTAAGGCCTTTGCCCAGCAGTGGGGCGTTAAAGGCTAAGTTTACATTTTTTTTAACAACAAAAACTCGTACAATAACGTCCGAGTTCGCCTAGCTTCGCTGATGCGGTATACTTGAGCCCTTATTTTATGGCATTGCGTGGTGGGAAAGAAAAATATTGGCGGCAGCGAAATATAATATATCTAGTTCAAGGCTTGGGGAGTTCCTTGTACATAATCGGTCTAATCTATGGATATGAGGGAATTCCTTTCTGGCATACGATTATTAACATATTAATATCACATATTACTTTTATTATTATTCATACTACATGCATGCGAAATGCTCCTTTCGTGTTATAAATACATCCTTTATAAAATATTATTTAGCTCGGTAGTGATTTACATAGTGGGTAGATGATTACAGCCACTTTTTTTTCTCGATTTGATTTTGAAGGCAGTTTTAAAGTTGAAACATGATTATATTTTTATTCCGTAGTATTTCTTTTTGCCCATATCTCCAAAACTACTGAACCGATTTTGTTGGTACTTACACTTACGTCTTCAAGTCGGAATATATTCATTTGATGAAGAATGAAGATGAAAAATAACCTCGTCAAAATATCCTGCTTTCAATATATTCGTAAACAAACATAAAATAAAATTATACAAATATCAAACAAACATACACTTGCGAAATTAAACACACTTATATGGACGCCTAAGTAGATCATCATACTCAAATTATCTAATTCTAACGACGTCAAAAAATACAGGGTGAATCGATAACCTCCTTTTTTCGAAGTCGGTTTAAAACTGAACCAAGTAATACTGGCAGCAAATCTTATTAGCTTAGATTTTGTAGAAGGTCTCATCTCGCTAGGACGCACAGTTTCGCAATTACATGCGAAGAACCTAGAAACTAAACTCCTCCCGGCTCAAGAGGCTGCGAATTTGATTTGTTAACCCCCTTACTAGTCCAAACAAAGTAACGAAGTCAAAAATCGTGTTCCTTGAAATTCCCTCTTAAATATTTCGTTGACTGAGCTATATTTCTTAGTAAGGGTCCGAAGGATTTGACCTATTCACTTGCCCCTTTATTAAGAATATTTTTTTTATAAGATCATAGTTAACTATTGTTACCACCTTGCTACGTCACGATTATCATAAACGACAGGCTTCATTTAGCTAATGGCATGGCTGCCAAGCCAAGATACAGCCGTACATAGAGAAATAAGCCGTAATAACGCGACAAAAGCAAGGTAAGCCCATCTCAAAAATTCACGAAAACGGGGTCGAATGTTTGCTTTGTTCCAAGGTCAGATTTCAGCCAACGCGTGCTTACAAAGCGTTACAAAAACGGGAACTAATAAAGAATGCTAACTTTTCGGTATTATGTGACTATTCGTTTATAACGCGTCTGGAAATTGTTTTACCAATACTACCAATACTCTTGACATTTTTGTAAAATAGCAACACTTTTCTCACACATGACCTATTTATCTACTTTGCAAGGTTTTGTAAAACAACAGATTTTTACAAGGAATCGATTAATGGACTTGCAGCTGTGATACTAAGGGTTAGTTTTATTAATTTTACAATAGGTGTTTAAATTACAAAAACGCGAAGAATTTAAAAAGTTTGTAGAAATCTTCAAGAGTCTGGCAATACAAACACAATGTATTCATGAGGGTTCCTTATTTCAGGAAAGAACATTGAATTTAAGTGAAAATCTGATTACATCGCGCGTTCTGTGCTTGCAAGAATAGCGAGCTATATTTAGAGCTACTTTCTTCTGAAGTTCTGCAATGTTTTCAAGATTTCATTCATTAAAAGAGAGCGAGAAAAAAAATCATAATCATAGCTTTGTGTACATGATGGAAAAATTGAAGGTATGTATCTGAACATTTTTTTTAGTACGAATGAATCATAGAATAAATATGGGTATGTCAGTTAGATTATTCTATTTTATTATTTATGGACTAAGGCCCAGACATTCGTCGTTCGTACGTTTAAACTCATTTTTGTCTTACCAGCTTCCTGAGAAGTACCTACTAAGGCCCAGTTGCGTCATTGATAGTAAAATGTCTTAATCAGCAGTTGAACATTACGATTGTGTGTGTTTTGAAGAAAAACTTTAAAAAATAGTAAAAACCGACTTCAAAACCAAAATGCACTAAAAAGTCTTAAATAAATCTTCACCATTAAATGGAAAGGAACCCGTTTTAGGCAAACAATTTCTTTTTGGAGTCGGTGCTGTGATAGTTGATGCTTGATGGTCAAAGTGATGGCACCGACTCCAAAAAGAAATTGTTTGCCTAAAACGGGTTCCTTTCCATTTAATGGTGAAGAGTTTATTTAAGACTTTTTAGTGCATTTTGGTTTTGAAGTCGGTTTTTACTATTTTTTAAAGTTTATTTTATTTCTTCATTTTTAGTGATTACATAAGAGGGGGGGGGGGGGAGTTGCACCTTATGATTCTATTTTTTAATAAAGCTACTAATTACCTATCATAAGTTCCGTCATTATAATTACTGAACTCCTAAGCGTTAAGGAGTTCCACCGTCAGCTCAGCCCCACAAGATGTTGACTATCAGACGTAACAACACGTCAACATTAAGATTCTAGTAAAGAAACACTATACGTGCCTTTAAAATTTGAGGGTTTTCCTCGATTACACCAAGATTCCATCATCAGATCCCAAAATGAAAAAAACGGGACCAACTAGAAAGTACACCCTCTAAGTAGGTGAAAAATTTTTTCGATTCGGTTGACAAACGACTGTGATATGAGGTAACATACATACAAAAAAAAATAAAAAAAAACATACAGTCGAATTGATAACCTCCTCCTTTTTTGAAGTCGGTTAAAAAATACCTTAACCCCTTAACCAAATGTCAGAAGGGCTAGTTGAATGACCATTGTTTGCGGTAATTTTTCTTCAAAGTACACACACACACTGCTGGTAACGACATTTTAACATTATCAATGATGAAGAAATTGAGCTCAAGGCACATTTAAAGAACATGGTGAGCGAATTAATCTTACAACCAACTTCATAAGACAGTGGTATTCAGACAGTAAATACTGTATTCTTTCGAAGAAGGAAATCGCAGGGCGCGGCTGTTACGCAATCTATAATCGCAATATTATAGGTATAAACTGGTATTTAAAGTAAAATGTCTGATCGCTAGGGAGCTTTGGTAATCTATTTTCGATCCTGAACTTTTGGACTTGATAAATAGGGCGGAAAAAAACAGACTGAACTTATTTGTGTCCAAGGACAGATCGGCTATTATTACGATTGAAATAGAACCTATAGAACCGTTATTTGGCTAAAATCTTAATCAGCTGAACAAAAGTAGACTACTTTTGTACACACGAATAAAGAGCTTGCTAGCACTTGACAGCGCTAACGAGAGCTAATCGTGAAACCTGCTATTTTGCTTTCAAACGTCGCCCTCAAGTTTGAACCGTCTTTCTCTTTTTAAATGAAAATCAGACGCAAGTTGAGATATTCTTATCTGTCATACTGTTAAGCTCACTTACTTCAGCTAGCTTTTTGTATGGCCATGGTTGGTTTGGCACGGGTTCAAAATAGTTATTGCTTTTGATCGAAAGTGACACTAACATTTAATGTTATCATTCTACAAGCTTGGATATTGAAACAAACACAATGTACAAAAATTTTGCATTGAAAGTATCTCGCAACAGAATATTAAATACCTTGGTACGAATTATTATGAATTTAATAGGCATTTTCAACACGTCTATCATGTCTTAGTTAAATTAGGACTCTACATTTTAAAGAACCATGTAAAAAATCTTTTTTTGGATAAGTGGAAGTAAGTGGAACCCTAATTTAGTTCAAGTTGGCACAAAACCCTCAGTGCGCGAGTCCGACCGGTGTCTAAAGCTTAAACTTCACCAAACAGCCTCAAATTATAAGTATTACCATTCTCTAGCTTTGACGACAATCATGCATTATTAATTGGACCGCCAAACACGAAACTCCGCAACACCAACCCATTTCAATTCTCTCTGTAGTTCGGAGATGTCACTTTGACAGCTATACGTGACCCCGCGGGACTACCACGGCTTTAGATTTAGATTGGAAACTAAGCAGATATGTATCTTAATAGATGACGCGAGACTAAGTAGGTTGGTATTTTGTCTGCAAGAAAATAGCGGGAACAAGGAGGTTGCGTCACCTTCATTTATTTGTAAGATAGATAATTGAATAATAAAATATAAATCACTAAAATTTTATTAAAATAAAGTTGTGACGACACGTAATAAAACTAAACTATAGTCTCTAACATCAACAGAAATAGGATAATCCAGCGCGCTGCTTTATCGGTAAGTGCAAGACACTAAGATTTTTCTAAATTATAGATACGTCGTATGTGCTCGAAAATGGCTACACGAAAGGCAGGTAATTGCCCGAGTGCATTCACTTGGACACGCTTTCTCTTTATGGCTATAAGTCCCGACAGCGCCTTAAGTTATTTCTCGTTTTCTGGTAAAAATGCCTTCCTGTGTGTTTAGGAGTAGTACCAATTACACTGCAACTAGACAAGTTGGAGACAAGAAATACGTGTCATTACATTTATAAGAATAGTTTCTTTTTATTTAAAAGTATTAAAACTTTAAATACGTATTTAGTCTTTACCATAATTTGGCAATGGCTGACATTAGGCTAAAGAGAATACATCAGGTTTGCCATGATGAAGTTTTTCCGTCGGCGAAAGTAATTGTTACTTCTAATTCTTGGTTGCACCATTGTACCCAAATCATAAATTAATATTATACATCCAAGACTGTGTTTTGTAGTATTATATTATCTGGGGTTTTGTATAAAGTTTGATAGTATATGTGACATTAATTGTTAAATTACGATAATGCCAATATATCATGGAGTAAATGTCACGTCATCTAATTGGATACATATCTGTGAAACCGACCAACAGCCGTCGCAATTAACTCCTCTGTCAATCCACTCGAGTGTAATTGAAATTGATTGTGAACTTTGGTTATGTTCCGATTATTGATTCCCTTTTAACAATGATCAACAATGTTTCCAATAAGAAACAAAACCCTTTTGGCTTCTCTTTGCTTTTCATTTGTTTCTTCAGACCTCGTAGTTTAGACCTAGTAACACTTAATAACTAGACAATCAATCTTTATTATTTTAAACCTTTATACATGATAAATACGAACGTCGATTGATATTTTTTAATTTAACACTTTATCCGTAACCGTCTGCAGTCCCTCAGCGGTTTTTATATGTTCTGTTTATTTTCGTATATTTTAAGCCATACCCAAATATGTTGGTTCAACATTGCACGGTGTGACATGATGCCTCAAGGGAGGACCCGTTATTTGAAAACCGACTGTACACATAAAACAATTAGGTTATGTACTTATTTCGTTTACTGAACGCTGACCTGAATGAAAATGGTATTAAACAAATAGGGTGCCCCATATTGAAGGGACGAAGTAATGTAATGGCGGTATATCTCGATTCTGTCTACGAAAGAAAAAACCTTTTTCCTATCCTGCACCTTTCGATAAAAAAATATATCTGAATGATAAAAGATTTTCGCCGACTTTTATAAAACTAGCTCAGCTACTTTAGTACGTAATACAAAATAATTAATGGTGCGCTCAGCGAGTAGCAGAAAAATACCTAAAAACTTTAAAATGATCGTAATAAATGTAAGAAAATATTTTGTGCGTTTTGTCGTACGAGTAAGTTACGTAAATTATTTAGGTTTTCTAACATTTTTATGGCTTGAAAGCGCTGAAAATAAGACACAATAGATGTTCATCCCATCTACCACATCTCAGGTTGCACATTCTAAGAAGAAGTCCCCACTAGGAAGTTTGTGCATTTTGCCCAGGGGAAATCCGATGCAATTTTCTTGTTGATGCTTTATCTTGAACAATGTCTTTTAGTTTTTGTATTTCTCAACATTCAGAAAGTATTTAACCTATAGAGCTTTTATGGGAAGGGTTAGCCATTAAAATAATTAAATACTGGGGACACTCAGATAGTTGTGCGACACATTTTTTTTTTTAAAGTTCTCTCCACCTGCCTCTTTACAAAGATTCATTATCTGTAAAAAAGCTAGCTAGCTAGATCAAAATCTTCTCCCCGATCCGAGATTGATTCACTTCGGTAGATGTTGGTTCATTTTTCAACACCCCAACTGTCATCATGCGCTTGGTTGCTGGATCGTTTAATAAATCCAGAACCCATCACCTGTATCAATAAGCCAAGACGAACCTGCTTCAAACTTGAAGAAACTTGTGTAGAATTTCGTGAACACTTCCCGATCTATTATTCAATGCTAAATCTTCTGATATGTCATTCGCCCTATTATCTTGGATTAAATTTTTTACTGCTAGCACGTTTTCTTCAGTAATAGCCGTCAAAGAGCGACCGCTTCGTTCTTTATCCCCCAAGGTCGGTCGACCTTATTTGAATTCGTTATACCAACGATACACGGGGGCCTTGGAGGGGCCTTCATCCATAAATGCCATTTCAGTCTATCAAACAATTCTTCCGGTTTCAGGAGACTCTTGAAATCGTAAAAAATCATAGCTCTACAGTGTTCCTGGCGCAGATTCATTTTTCAGTCATACGCGATACTTTTAATTGACTCGCAAAAAATGTGGAGCGAAAGGATATTGACCAAAACTCTATAGAAACTCGACCCACTTTGCGTCAGCATGCGTCTTTAAAAAATGTTCGGATAAAATATATATAATTATTTGAAAGAATACACACAGAAAATATTTTTGAAAAATAATCAGGGGTTTACGAGGAATTCAATGGCAGATTAGGCATTTTGAGGTTATGTTTTGTGATTTTAGTGTTATGCACGTCACCTACATTCATTTTGATACATTCATAAGGTAATTGTGATATTTTACTAAAATAAATCAATGCTTACTTACTTAGTTACCCTTAAAATACCAGTGCAATTATAATTCAAACAAGATTTTTGAAATATAAACTACAAAGACGCAATCTGGGCCCGGCTTTGGTCAATATCCTTTGAAAATTAACCAGTCCTCTATATAAAGACTTTTTTCGCATTACCCGTGTATAATAGTTACATAATAAAACTATAATTTACAAATAAACCGCCTTCAAAAACCTGACTAATAAAAAGCTCAAAATAATACATTTGCCATTTGTTTACGAAAAACAAATTGGACACACTTGGAGTGGGTGCATGATATGCGTACAGTATTGATGAACGTTAGCTTGAGATCAAATACTGACTCCAAATAAATTGTTTCTCCTAAACAGACTGCAAAATTGATATTTTGAGCTTCAATAACAGTTTTTGAAGGCGGTTGTTTTTTTTTAAAACATGATTTAACGTTATTACCCATATCTAAAAAACTAATTGACAGATTTTGATGAAACTTACACTGTACCTTGAGTTGAAATGTTGAACTAAAAAAGCGTCATCTTGCTATGACTTCTCGTTTTTGAGGAATCCGTTGGCAAACATACAAACATAAATACACATACGAAATCTTGCAAACGTGTTTGGAGGTCTTAATAGATCAACATGCTAAGATATTATCAAATGGTATCACATATATACGATTTTACGATTTTAAACTCATAAGAAATTACTACAATTATGATATTAAGATAATAATAAAATTAAATGAAATTTAATGGAAATTTAATTTAAATTTGATTTTAAATAATTATAACTAAATAATAAATAATTTGTTACTAACATTAATTTATAAGTTTTTTTTTTGTTTGATTACTAACCAATATGAGCTATGATTGATTAAAATAAACAATTTTGTATTTATTTATTTATTTATATACACATTAAAATCATTAACGCCTTATTTTGACGTCAGTAACTAATAATAAAATTCCAACGATATCACATACGTAGAGTTATACATTGAATTGATTACCTACTTTTTTGAAGTCGGTAAAAATATCGATTGACCTATTAGCTCCGTCTTTTAAATAATGTGTGTTTTGATTCCAAGAACAAAAGTAAGGTTATAATACCAATAATAATGTAAGCAACGGTTCGATCCACTTACTTCCACGTAACATGTTACGCTCACGCGATGGCCAACCAAATTATGAAAATAAATCAACAGTACTAATACAAAATTTTAGGAAATGTTCTAAATTACGAAGTCATAGTTGTGTTTATAACTAAAAATAAACAAATCTGGGACTCAAGAATCGCTCAAAGGGACTACAGCATTTTTCAAGCAACACTATGTTTCGCAGGACTTCATGACATAATATAAATAACTCTTGAAATAAGGAACCAAACCTCTTTTTTGCCACAGTTTAATACCTATGTTGATATTTTTATAGAACTAATTATCTTTGTTTCGCATAGCGTAACACGTATAAAATATTTTTGCAATATATTTTTACTAGCAGTCCCCCGCGACTTCGTCCGCGCGTTTTATGTTTGCTGCCACCCCTCCCGTTGCAGCGTGATGTTTTACATGCTAAAGCCTTCCTCGATAAATAAGCTATTCAACACAAAACCAATTTTGAAATCGGTTAAGTAGATCTTGAGTTTAGCGCGTTCGAACAAACCAACATCTCCTAAGCTTTAATATATTAGTATGAATAGCAAACCACCCTGGCTTCGCACAGGAGTAATACTGATACTAAATATATTAAATTATGCTTATAAACCTTACTTTTGTAACACTCTACCTATTAAATAAACGTCATAGAAATCAGTTGCGTATTGTGAAAGATTTAAGCATATATAGATTCAGAGGGCAGCGACTTTGTTTTATACTATGTAGTGATATTATGATCTTTATCTTACGTCCCCCTGGTGCTCTTTAAAATGAATAGATTATGCATATTTCAGTGCTCATCTTCGACGCCCAACAAGTTCATTTATTAACATCAAAAGTAGTAAATTTGGATGCTTAAAGTATTCTTCGAACACCGAGATGGGTAAGTAGGTACTAAACACGAGACCAAACTTCCCCTTATCTTTTTAAACACAGCAATACACACGTGTAACACATAAATTAGAAACCAGGTAACTCCTCCAACTCTGTATGTAAATCTGCAAACTTGTGCTATGAAATTGCACACTAGTATATTCTCATTCGATCTAAATTCACTTTGTGTTTTGGTGAATAAGAAATGTCCCACAAATAACCTTGTAGCGTCAATATTCAGGGCACGGTCCAATAAAAAGGTAGATTTTGAAAGATTCTACTGAAAATTCTTGGAAGAGTTAAAGGATTTCAGTTTCAATCCGCGGCGGATCTGTTGGAAAGTTTTCAGATGGCAATTTAAAGTTTGATTGACAAACTCATTGTGAATGCCTTTCTACTAAGTTTGTAAAAGTTTTTTCAAAAATTCAAAATGGGTATTAATACCTTTCAAGTCGCTAAGATGGCTAGATGTTTCGATTTTGTCAAATATAATTACATGTTGAAGGAGTTGAAGAAATCAAAAGCAGATTCGTTAGAACTCATAGTGAGAAGTGTAAAAGAAAATACCAAAGGAGAAAATAAAATAAGTAATCCGCGTTCAAAATACTTACAAAAAAGCTTTTTTTTTCAAGTGTTTTGTCACTATACAAACTTAATACTATAAATTTCACATGTAAAATACAACTTTGGCTGTGACACGAGAAATCAAACCCCGTGTCTTACGCCAACAGGGCGTATGCCTATACCACTCGGTCACCATCACATTAGTAAAACTGAATTTAGGAAGCGCTAACACATCGTCTGTTACAACCAAAGTTGCGTTTTACAAATGCAATTCATATCACTAAAATCTCCAAATAACGCTTATTTTATTTAGGAGTAAAAATTATTTGAAAGTTAGTGCATGATGTCAAGTTTACCTACACTATAATATAATAATAATATTATTTATTTATTTTCTCTACACACACTAAACTAACAGTTATCATGCAATAACTCCAAATTTATTTGTTTTTTCCTAAATAAAATATGTTATTTCAAGCTTTTTAGGCAGTTTTTTGAATACGGTTTATTTTTTTAATTATCACTCATATCTCATAAACTACTACACCGATTTTGATTAAATTTACACTGTGCCCTAGGTTTAACTATACCTGATTGAACTATAATAGAATCATCTCCCTATGACAGCTCGTTTTAGAGAAATCTTGACATAAACATACAACCATACAAACATACATACGCTTACGCAATTTAGCACACATGTTTATAACCCCTAATAGATTAACATACAAAAAAATTATCTTATTCTGACGAAATCACATACATAAAGGACGAATTGATTACCTCCTTTTTTGAAGTCGGTAAAAGTAAAAACATTTAGCTTCGTCCCAGAAAAACAATAAATACATCCCAACTAATCAGATCATATCTGTCTTGTTGAAGGATCCTAAAACAACATCTTTGCTGAAAGATGTATTCAATCTAGTAAAACATTCACTGTCCTTCGAATTTAATATTCAACATACGTTTTGAGGAAATCTATAGACGGATACGTACGTAACTCGCCTTATTAGGCACGTATTTGGGACCCTTCTTCACAGGACCCTTGTCTCACCAATTGCTATCAGGTTTTACTATTATGATTGCAATAGGGAGTTGCAATGGAAAATACGGTAATTGATTACAATAATAGGACCTTTACGACAGGTGTATTCATATGTAATACATAAAATAATGTATAAAACGTGATAACAATAAATGACGATATTACATATACGCAGTATACATATGTATTGGAAATTATGGACAACACATGTCATTATATTTTTATCGACTTAAGAAACGGAGGTATGCCATGTAGGTATGTATCTTTAGTTTCATTATCATCATTATTATAATTTTTTGCTCGGTTTCGTTAGAGGTTGACTGTTTTGTCATATCTGGATTATCCCTTCCTAACACAGTCCTATCATACCTTTAAATTTATAAGGCTAATTTATATTACCTGTACCTGATCTTAGCTTGAGCTTCAACCATTTATCTCTCCAGTACATTTAGCTCACAAATTGGCCCAAACTTTAAGCCCTAATTGATCTATAGACAGTATGTTGGAGTTTGATTGTTTGAAACATGTTTCAATTAAGCGGATGACTGAGTTTAATTAAGGTTGGATAAGGTAATAAAAGTAAGAATTGACAAAGTATTTCATAGTTTACCCGTGTCGTATTAACTTATTATTTAGGTACACTTAAATTGTTTTCTTAGATTTACGTATGAATATAAGGTAAATGGTTCGTAGTTTCAATACGTGATCCTAATGTGAATGAGATTTTTGGCTGGTACCGCAACGACATAATGTTCTTAAGCCTAATTAACCTTTCCTATACCATCCTATGTTACACTTTTACGTGTAAAAAGTGTGGTAAAATTCTAATGTTGTCTAGTTATTGATTGATCAACATGATCCAACTGAATATAAACATTTTTGTCTAGCTAGTTAATAAAAATTAGAGTCCAAATCTTAAATCACTTTTAAAAATGAAATGACCATGAATGACAATTGAATCAACGAATTTTGAATGATTGACTCACTATGTTTTTTTACCAAAAATAAAAACTATAACCTATGTTACCAGCAACAAAGCTTCTGGCTATTAACACGCGAAATTACAAAGTTATCAGCATAATAGTAGTTCATCTCATAACCACAACATGATATTGTGTTGTAACACAAGATTATTACGTGAACTCTTACCCCATTATTACAAAAAAGATAGCACCAGGTTTAAATGAAGACCCCTTATTCATAATAACTCAAACAGTCTAATAAACCTGTTAAAGCTATTACACTGTTTTGTCACTTTCTGTCAACTGATGACAGCGCCAAGAAAGAACGAGACAAAACAGTGGTATAGTTAAAATAGATTTATTATACTGTTTGCGTTGTTATGACTAAGGGGATAAGGGTACTCGACCAATAAAAATATAATACCTCCATTATAGAATGCTGTGATTTCGACACTCTTTTTAATTGAACACATTTCTTGTCATTTGATATTATCGAGAGATGGCACTTGTGTCATATAAATAACTTTTAAATCATCTTTATGAATATAAAATATGACACTGTGAGTGTTAAAAACATTCTAAAGCATTAGATAGCGAAGCGACATCAATTTCCAAGTTGAATTTATTCTGTAAAGAATAACTGCTTGGGCCATCTGTTTCATAAACAGACGGCTAGATGGCGCTAAGCGTCACGCTATTGACGTTTTCATAAGAAACCACAAATTTCGCCGGGTCGGACTGACAGCACGGTAGCTCAATTGGTAAGAGCGTTTGGCCCGGTGTGCCAAAAGGTTGCTGGTTCAAGTCCCGCCCGTGCGCAAATTTTTGGTTTCTTATTTCATCTTTATGAATATAAAATATGACACTGTGAGTGTTAAAAACATTCTAAAGCATTTGAGTATTATTATAATAAAGGGTAATCGCTTTTCGCCAACGTAAATAATAAACAGTTAACAAAGTGTACTTTATGACAATAAATAAATAACTTAATTGATCTAAAGTTCATTAACGCATTTTACAATATTAAGTAATACACCTACCTACATAAAGCTATCCCAACACCATCTAGTGAGAGATAAATAGTGATGGGAGAAAACAGCTCATTGGTCGGTTAATATCTTAGTTCTTTTCGAAGCCTGGTACAAAGTTTTTGGAAAAGTGGAAACGTGACTGAACTTGCGATATGGGCGTTACGTTATTCTCATGTAAAATGGTGCTCTCTGTGAAAACAGCAACGACGAGGATAGGGCACTTGAAACTTCAGGGTATTTTACTTTGAAATAAAGGATTGCTTTAATTTATGTAAAAGCACAAAGAACAGACGTGGATGTTGAGGCTTAGTCTTTTCTTGTATTAAAGTTGATGTTATTTTTGTACGTACCTTCTTATAAAGTAACCTGACTAAGGGTTTATTGTACCGTCAAATAAGTACTAACCAACGAAAAATTGAAATTATATAGAACCTCATTTCGTATGAAGTATTGGACAGAAAAGTTTAACCAGAACTTATTAGAACATTGATAAACAGAATAAATTGAGTGATTAAATAATTATTAAAACACATCATAAGAGTTTATATTAGTTTGCTTAGTTAAGCTGAAACATTTGTTTCTTTGAACGCGCTAATCACAGAAACTACTGGACCAATTTGGAAAAGTCTATGGTGTTGGAAAGCTTATTTTGAGGAACACTTTAGGCTATAAAACATCACGCTGCGATGGGAGGGATGGCAGCAAACTCAAAATTAATTTGTTTATAAACTCTATACAAACAAAGTTCTCCTGAGCTGTGGTACTGACTGTTATTAGATTTGAGTTTTGACCGTTACTAAAAATAAATTTATTGGGCTACTCAGACAACGATTATCAACCTCGTCTTCAAAATTTGCTAGTTACTCTGCCGCTTAGCCACCATTTACATTAATAAAAGACTAGCTCTCCGTGACTACGTGCCGACGTTTATAACCGACTTCAAAAAAGGAGGAGGTTATCAATTCGACTGTATGTTTTTTTTGTGTCTATGTTACCTCATATCTAAGTCATTTGTCGACCGATTCGAAAAATTTTTTTCGCCTGCCTAGAGGGTATACTTTTTAGTTGGTCCCATTTTTGCCAATTCGGGATCTGATGATGGGATCTTGGTGTAATCGAGGGAAACAAATTTTAAAGGCATATATAGTGTTATTTTACTAGAATCTTAATGATGACGTGTTGTCTCGTCTGATAGTTAACATTTTGTCGAGCTAAGCTAATGGTGGAACTCCTTAATGCTTAAGAGTTCAGTAATTAGAATGACAGAACTTATGATAGGTTATTTGTAGCTTCTTAAAGAACAGAGTCATAAGGTGTAACCCCCTCCCCTCCTGCAATCACTAAAAATTAAAAAAAATAAATGAACTTTAAATTTGCTACCTACCCTCCCAGCGTAGTATACTATAACCTAAAGCCGTCCTAGATAAATAAGCTATCAAACACAAAAATATTTATTCAAATCGGTACAGTAGTTCCTGAGATTAGCGCGTTCAAACAAACAAACAAACAAACTCTTCAGCTTGATAATATTAGTTTATAAGTCAAAGTACGTAATTATTCCTTGACTTGCTCTGCTTTTATCGAATGATTGTTGCTTTCATCGATTTGCAATAAAAGGAGCAAAGGGAATCGCGTATTTGCAATTTCTAGTAGTTCTCAGTCAGCTGTGCACGTACAAACCAGCTGCATAATGCACCAGGGTGCAAGTAACGAGCGCAACAGAATGCAGTATCAAGGAACATAAACATAAACATAAAAATAATGTAATGTAAGGGTAATGTAAGGGGCAGGGGGCATCGTGAAACTAAAACTAATAATTTTTTTAGTCAAACCTTTGCGAGTAAGGTGTTATTTATTTATTTTTATTTATACTTTATTGCACAATAATAAAATTATGTACAAAAAGTGGCCTTAACGCCATATGGCGTTCTCTACCAGTCATGCCTTTGGGCTAAGCAGAAATTATTGTGAGGTGTCTATGGATAGGTCTTTTAAAATGACATAGACGTTCACAAACCATTTTCTTTTAAAGTCATCCAAATTGTTTGATTAAACGCTTCCAAATTGGTATAATGGACTTCTCCCCCTCTTACTTCTTAACTAAGCGAGTGAAAATTAAAAAACAAAAAGATCTTAACAAACACTTCTCTCTCATTTGATCTCAACGAAAATTAGTTTGGACGGGATCAAACTAGTAGTTTTTGAGATGCATGCATTCAGGGAACCCGTCGTGCGCGAGTCCGACTCGCACTTAACCTGTTTATTTAATTCGTGTCCGAGATAGGTAGGTAAGTCAGGAAGAATATTTAGTACCCTCAATATACAACGTTCAATTGACTCTCGAATAATTTTCAATTCATAAATAATTGTCACCACAACGATATAAGTCGTCTACCACAAAGTTGTGGGCACCACATCTTAATCTTAATCTCCATACATATTTTTTAAATCACTAATGCATTTCATACCATCAGTTTCTCACACAGTACCTTTGTAAATTATTGCCTATGTGGTATTTTGAAGTTTCAATAAAATCTCGTAGTTTTAGCGTTAAGGGGTAACAAACATCCTCACCAACTTACGCAATAAAATTTTAGTAGAATTACATGCAATGATGGCAAAAATATTTCGTATTATTTATTCGTCATAAACAAATATATTTACGTAACTACGTGAGCAAGAATATTTCCATAATAAAAACCATTTTCTTCGGTAAGTTTTCGCGATTTTCGCATCGTGTAAAAACAGACTCACCCACACCAAGCGCTTACAGATCTTTTTATAGCCAACTTAAAGCTTTCAAAAACATTGTCTACCTTATTTCCAAATCGGTGATAATACAATCTCATAGAGGGTGAAACTGAATATACTAATTATTAATTATAC